>WOXC01006948.1:0-287500 GCA_011680675.1 Gymnobelideus leadbeateri
GCTATTTCCATACTTATCAGCTCCCTGCTAGCCATTTTTGTTCTGATATTTCTTGTATAAAAGTGACTCTTCTTAGAAAACAGAAACAAATTAAGAATTGAACACATTTTGTCTAGCTAGTGGAGTCAGTAAGACCTGAGTTCAAATCTGACCTCAGACACTTACTAACTGGGCAACTCACTTCATTTCACCTGCCTCAGTTTCCCAAACTATAAAACAAGTCTAATAACAGAACTTGCCTTGCAGGATTGTTTTGAGGATCAAATAGAATAATAATTGTAAATCACTTAATACAGTGCTTGACCATATAAAAAATAAAGAGCTAGAGAAAGGTTAACTATTATTATTATTAATGACAAACAACTCTGAAAAACTTAGAAACTCTGATCAACATGATGAACAAAGGCAATTCCAGGGACGCAGGGCTGCCCACACCCAGTGATGCACTCGGTGTAGACTGAGATTTGGGCAGAGGGGGAGGGGAAGCTATGGAGAATACAGGAATTTGGTTTGCCTGATGCTGCATGTTTGCAACACGGGTTGTGTTTTTCTCGGTGGGTATGGGGGAGGGGGAGGAAGAGAATGCAGACCTGAAAATAAAGGAAAACTGAATGAAAAAAATGAGTTCTCCATGCATTTACATTGGTCTCTTCAGAGAAATGTCTTTTTCCTTTCTCTTGGCATTGTTCCCCTTTATGTGTGCGGAATTGATTTCCTTAGTATTTCCCATCCCTTCTGGGCTGACTTCCGCTGGAGAATTTTCATCCATGAGATCCTGTCCTTCCTTCTCAGTCCTTTAAAAGCTGCTCTTCTATAATCTCTCAAATAAATCAGTTTATAGGTGGGGTGTTGACTGAGTAAATCAATCAGGCCGCCGCACCCCACTTAAAGTCAGTGATAAGATTCCCTGATACATTAACAAGGTGAGAACAAACTCAATCAACCAATCAGTCAAAGACGTTAGATTATGTGTGAAAAGTCCTTGGATGAACTGCCAGTGGCTTAGGTGAGGAAGCTTAGTCATGCCCTGCAGATCTTTAATTGGGTGCAAACCCTCGAGGTGGAGATTTGGAGCTGAGACAGATTTGGAAGGTCTGGCAGTGAAGGGGATGGAGGAAGGAAGGGAGGAAAGAAAAAAGGAAGGAAAGGAGGGAGAGAGAAAAAAGGAAGGAAGGAAGGAAGGAAGGAAGGAAGGAAGGAAGGAAGGAAGGAAGGAAGGAAGGAAGAGGGGAAGAAAGAAAAAAAAGAATCTAGTACCGAGTTGTGGCGGAAAAGGGAGATAGAGAGGAGGGCACCTCAGAGCACAGTGGGTGGCATCACGGAGATTCTAAGGAATGGTCTGTTCTTTCCCTAACTTCCCCCCCAGGGTCTATCAGCAGGCACACTAATATACTGCATTGCTCTGTACCAAACACTTCTGGCTAACCTGCATTTTGACTCAACTACAAAGAGGCCAGAAGTTAACTAGATAGACTGGTAGAGTTGTGCTGTAGTGTGCTGTCTTGCCCACGTAGATCATGTGTGTCTGAATGGGTCTGTCTAGATGTGACTCACAGGCACATCTAGGCCAGAACAAAGCAAAACAAAACATATACAATACATATATGTATGTGTGTGTGTATATGTGTATGTATATGGAGAGAGAGAGAGAGAGAGAGAGAGAGAGAGAGAGAGAGAGAGAGAGAGAGAGAGAAGGGGACGGAGAGAGAGAATGTCTCTCCTTTTCTCCAAGAGAGACTTTGGTTCCTTCCAGGGAGGAAAGCAGGAGGTTGAGACCACAGAGCTAGGATTACATCTATCTGCTCCCTTAAATACTGTTAGTCTAGGGGAAATGGTTTTTAGGGTCAGGCTTCACTTCTGATCACTAATCCTTAATGGAGGAGTGTCCCAAGCTAAGGTTGACCCCTTCCCACCAGATGCCAGCTCCCCAGTGAGCACACTTAGCAATTAGCAAATAAACCCATTTATCCAAGTCAGTAGCAAAACAGTGAAATAGAAATCAGCGAGAGCATTCATAGAAGAACGTGTACCAGCCAATAAAGAGTGAATGAGCTCCTGTTAGAAGCAAGATATCTCAGCTTAACCAAGAGAGAGAAAGTCTCAGATCTCACTCAAAGAAAAGTTCTCTGGAGTCTCTGGGATAGCTACTTGGGGATAGGGACATGTTAGAGATTGTTGACTCCTCTACATGGTGGCTTTTCCCCAGAGTCTTTCTCTTCCTCTGGGGACCTGAAGAATCTTCTCTCTCAAAGACCATCTCCCTTCTCTTTCTTGTTGTTGTTCAGGTGACCCTGTGAGCCATTCTGTCCATGGGGTTTTCTTGCCAAAGATATTAGAGAGATTTGCCATTGCCTTCTCCAGTGGATTAAGGCAAACTTAAGCTTAAGGTTAAGTGACTTGCCCAGGGTCACACAGTTAGTGTCAGAGGCAGGATTTGAATTCACCTGACTCCAGGCCCAGCGCTCTATCCACTGGACCACCTCGATGCCCTCGTCCCTCTAGATCTCAGCATGGGGTACTGAGTAATGAATCTCTACCAATGAGGAAAGACTTATGCAAATGAGTTCTGTATTGTAGAAATAAATGTCACTTAAGGCTCAGAGCCACACGTCTGCTTAAATGTTAGCAATTTTCCTAACTGGGGGCTCAAAGCAATGTGCCCTCCTAAATTTCCATCTAATATAAATTCCCTAAAGCAGCAGCAGAGAAGGGAACCATGTGGACGGGAGGGGCCCTCGGCATAAGCTGAACTAATTATTGTAACAAGGTGTTACATCAGAGGAGGCCCATATTTCCTTTCATTCTATACCACAGACTCTAGGAAGGAACAAGCAGTTCCTGTTTCAGTGGTCTGCCGCCTAGCCCCACGACAAAATCCCTTCTGTTTCTCCCTCCATCGCTGGTGTCCCCACGCTTCTCCTCTCTGTTTGCTGGATTTCCTTAGATGAGTTTACCCTGAAGACTTATATGAGCTGATGTAGTGTCAAGGCAGAAAAACAATTTATACTGTTACATCAATCTTATAGAAATGAACAGTTTCAAGGACTTTTAGAAACTGATGAAGAGTGAAGTGAGCAAAACCAGAAGAACAATTTATACAATGACCACAGCACTGTCAAGACAAACAATAGCTTTGAAAGCTATAAACCCTCTGATCAATACAACGGCCATTTATGATTCTAGGGGACCAATGATGGACGGATGCTATCCATTACAGAGAGGTGATGAATTTAGGGCACGGAATGAGCTTTAAAAAAAAAAATAGAGACATCGAGGGAATTTGTTTTGCTTAACTATGCATATTTGTTACAATAAGTTTGTTTTTCTTTCCCTTTTTTAAAAATGGTGTGGGGGAAGGAGGTAGAGAAAATTTATTTATGTTATTTTTTTTAATAGAGAAGTTATGGGGTTCTGTAGATGTGGAATGTCTCGCATGCTTTTAAGTGACGTTACTGTATTATTAATTTTACTTAACTGTTCTACTTTGCTATAAGAGACCTCTCACCAAGTGGGAATAAAATGTTTATAATGTAAAAAAAAAAAAAAACCCAACCCCACCAATAAAACGTAAAAAATAGGCAAGGCTACTCAGCCCACTCTCCCTTTGTATAGGGTTGACTTTTCTAGAACTGTATTACAGTGATGGGTTTCACCCCATTAAAGCCTCATGAGTCTTATGAAATCAAATGTTCCTTTTTGTGATGTGACCTAAAAGTTGGGCATTTGGGTACAGACATATGAAACCATGGGTCTTATTTTTTGGTTCTCTTCTTTGAACTTCTATGCATCTCTACTATAATTGTTTGTTTGTTTGTTTTTTCCCAGGATGGCCGTTTTCTCTGGTATCTAGAAAGGAAAACGTGCACAGGCTGTTTTCTCCCCCCTCCATCCTTTTTATTTTAAATCCTTCTTAATGAGATTTGAAAAACACCAGGCAAATATTACATATATACATATACATACATACACACACATATGAAATTTCCAGCCAATTATGAGTTAAAACAATTTTTAACCGTTGGTTTTTTAAAGTTTTTTTTTAATTTTAAATTCTATCCCTCCATCCATCCCCCCTTCCTGACTCTGTAAGCAATCAAATGTAGGTTATACATTTGCAATCATGTAAAACTTTTCCATATTCGTCAGCAAATATAACACTTTTAAAAATACTTTTTAATTATGAAATTAACAAAGATCAATAAACACATTCACTTCCACATGCAACTCTCTCTCCCTTTGGGATACACTCTCTCAACTCCTAGTCCCACTGTCAGGTTGGGTCCCCAGAAAGTGACTTAAGACCGTTCTGCTTGGAGTTCTAGGAGGAACTCCCTGAGAGGTTGTGGCTTCTAAAACCATTGCTCATGTGCCCCCATCAGATGTTTCCCTTAATACCAAACAACCCATCTATTAGTTTTTGTCAAAGGATATTTACTGAGAAGGTAGAGCAAAGGGAGAAGTCACAGAAACAGCTCCCCAACCAAGGACATATTCTCCCCTTGCATAGACAAGGTCCCTGGAGAGAGTGGGTTTGAGTCTAAACTATAGAGATAGTCAAGCACTCTAGGTCACAGGAGTAGCTCACAGTGGCCCCAGGAGTCCTTTCCTCTCTCTCAAGTCCCAGCCAAATTTGCCCTTAGGCATCATTGTCAGTGATGGTCAAGTTGTTCTTGATTGGGCTTAGAATCCCAGCTGATGGTCTGTCCGGTTGCTGACAACATCTGTGCCATTTTTAGTCATAGAGAGTTAGTTGCCTTGGGCGCTGAGAGATTATGTGACAATATGTATCAAAAGTAGGATTTGAAGGCAGGTCTTTCTGGCTCTGAGGCCAGCTCTCTGCCCGCTAGGTCCACACGGCCTTCAACTATTAACAGGCTGACAAATATCTTTCTCTGAAGAGGAATCATCAAGTATCATCAAGTATCCTCTGACTGAATGAGACTTCTGGGTCTCAGTTTCCTAATCTTTTAAATGGGGATGATATGCACACTTGTACAGATCTTCTTTCAGAGGATTGCTTTGGGAGCAATGCTTCAGAAACCATAAAGCCTTAGTGAAATTTCACCAAATCACAGAATGGGAGAATTGGAAGGAACCTCAGAGGCCATCTTGTCCCTAGGTATTAAGCAAATAAGCACCAGGGTCCAGCCAATACACAAAAGGAATCCCATTATATCATCCCTAATGATTCCCATCTCTCTGAATCCACGGAGTGGGCAGCCTACCTCTCCAGGTGACCCATTCCACTTTGGGATGGCCTCTTTCAGGCACATCATGGAACTCATACCCTCCTCCTCATAACAGTTCTTCCCCCCTTCTTTTCTACAAGCTAAACATGCCCAGCTCCTCCAAATGATCCTCTGTCATGGACTCAAGGACCTTCCCCATCTCCCTCTAGACATTTTCCTACTCATCAATGTCCTTCCTTAAATCCTGATGCCTGGGACTGACCCCAGTTCTCTAGATGAATCTGACAAGGGCAGAGGTCAGTAGGACACTCAGCTTCCCTATCTCAAGAAACTCTTCACTCTTTCAATGCAGCCCAAGATCAGCTGTTTTGTTTGCCACATCAGTATACCTCTGACTCTAAGGAAGCTTGCAGTCCACTAAGACCAATAGATTTTTTTTTAAAGACCAACTGCCAACTAACCATGCCTTCCATCTTACACTTGTGAAGTTAACTTTTTGCACCCAATTGCAAGACTTTGATTTATTACTATTTGGTGAATGACTAGACTAAATGACCTCTGAAGCCCTTCCAGCTCTGAGATTATATGAGTTGGTTTCCAGGTTCATATGTATCTAACCCATATTTGTCCATAAATATCTGTCAAATTAATGAATGGAAACATAGAACATCAGAGATGGGAGAGGTCTTAGGTCAGAACTGGGAGGGACCTTAGAACAGGGAATGTCAGAGGTGGGGGGGGGGCAGCCATGGGGTGGGAGGTGTGGTTAGAACAGAAAATGTGGAACGTTAAGGATGGAGGGAAACTTAGACCTCAAGTTCAGGTCCCTCATTTTATGGATGGGCCCAGAGAGAGAAAGATGGTCTACTTAAGGTCACCCAGAAAGTTAATGACTGAGCTGGGATTCGAACCCCGGGCTCCTGACTCCCAACCCAAGGCTCTTTCCCCTCCTGTCTCTCACTTGAACTGGAAAAACAAACAGAGACTAGACATCCTAGCCGAGCTGAGGGAGGTTCTGTGTATTGGGGGGAAGGGGAAGAGTCTTGGTCCATCTTTTCCGAACCCCGGTCCCCATTTCCCAGAGGCCAACGTCCTGCCCCTGAGCCTGGCTTGGGTGAGGACAGTCGGAGATTCCCGTTGGCCTGCCGGGGGGCTGGGGACCGAGGGGATCCCGTCCTCTCTGCCTCCCCCTCTTCCCAGCACCCCCTCCCAGCCTGGCCAGGTATTTATTTTAGACAGGCCGGCAGCGTGTGAAAACACTCGGCGGCCTCCAGTATAAATTCTCCCGCTGATTTATTTACTGTTTTGTTTTCATAGGACCACAGGCTGGCCCGCTGGGCCCCCAAGCCCTCCCGGCTGCCCCTTCCCCCGAAATGAATGACCGGAGAAATTCCCCAGCCGGCCGATCCCACGCGCAGGAATGCGCGGGGAGAATTGGACACCCAGACGCAGCTGGAATGTGGGGGGCGGGGGCCGGGCCTCCCCCCCCATCCTCACTGCCTTGCGGCCCCCTCTTTGGCTCCGGCCCTGTCTGCCCGCCACCTGTAAGGAGCCCTAGGGACTCTCAGGGCAGGCCACCCAGCAAGCAAGCCGGGAAGGGGGGCCTTCTTTCCCCTTCCAGCCCCCCCTCGGCCGCCCCCAGCCGTCAGCTCCAGAATGCGATCCCTTCATGACGAGCTGGAATGGTTTTGGCTTGGAGCGGGAGGGTCTGGGTTCCGATTCCAACTCCCCTCTTTCCTACCTTGGGAAATGTTTTTGTTTTAAATCGGAGCTTCAGTTTCCTCATCTGTGAAATGGGAGTGTGCGTAGGACTAGATGATCCGCTCTTGTCAGTCACGCGAAACTTACGATGGGCAGATGAGCAGGCGGGGAGTCAGGACCGCTGGCTCAGGGCCTACGGCCAAGTGGACCTGGGGCTCCCCAGACCTCCCCTCCAGCCGCAGCTCCGAGAGCAATGGACAAACGGAGAGGCTCCCGGCCAACTCCTGGGGGCCCCAGCCCAGGAGCCCCCTTCCTTAAACCGAAGCCCTCGAGACCCAGGGGAAGGAAGGGACTTTAACAATGCTGTCAGTGGCCACGTGAGGTCCTTTCTCCTCAGATCCAGAGCTCCCTCCAGACCCCGCTGCTGCCCGCTCCCCCAGCCACATTGGGGGTAGTAGAAACGAACCCCACATTCTCCTGGTTCTGATCTGTTAAATGGGTGTAATGCTGCTGCTGCACAGGATTGTGGAGGAAAGCCTGGGTCAGTCTTAGATGGGAGGTGAGATGGCTTCCCAGCACTGGCTAAACCCAGGCTGCGCATGTGCCTGATAGTGCATCGAGATGGGGCAACCGGGAGGGGAAGCCCACATAACTGCTGAATTCTTTTTTCCTTGTGACTCTCCACTTCTTTTTTTTTTTTTTTTTTTTTGGAGGGCAATGGGGGTTAAGTGACTTGCCCAAGGTCACGGCTAGTTTCTGTGTTAAGTGTCTGAGGCTGCATTTGAACTCAAGTCCTCCTAACTCCAGGTCCAGTGCTCAGTTCACTGAACCACCTAGCCGCCCCCTCTCCACTTCTTTTATTTTGTACAAAATAGCCCCTGATGTCTTGGCTGAGGAAAACTGGTTTATGGTTTAAACAATTCCTTCGCTGATGAAGCATCAATTTTGAGGCATAGGAGGAGTAGCTTTAGCCCCAGGGCTAAAGCTTTGGGTGTGGCTTCCTTCGGTTGGTGGTCCCAGCAGTTGTGGGGTCAGTGGGTTTGGGGGCCTTTGAATCCCTAGATTTGTTGACCTAAAAGTAGGATTGTTGACCTTGACTTTGGATTTGGTTATCTTAGAGTTGGGTTTGGTTAACCTTGGCTTTGAGCTTGAACCTTGGATTGGACCCTAGCACAAGACTGGATAACCTTGGCTGGTAACCTAGGGCAGGTAACTAGCTAGCACAGTGGATAGAGGGCCAGGCCTCGAGTAAGGAGGACCTGAGTTCAAATCCCTCCTTAGACACTTACTAGCTGAGTGACCTTGGGCAAATCACTTCACCCTGTTTGCCTCAGTTTCACCTGTGAAGTGAGCTGGAGAAGTATCTCTGCCAAGGAAACTCCAGATGGGTTCCTGAAAAATCAGATGTGCCTGAAAATGACTGAACAACAACAACAACAACAACAACCCTTGGCTTTGGACTTGTTGACCTTAGAACTGGACTTGGTAACTTGGTGGCACACTTGGCAGCCTTTTGATCTTGGGCTAGGAAGCTCTGGTCAGAGGACTCGGTCCCCTCAAAGCCAATGGCTCTGGCTCCCGTGCAGTCAGGTTTGGAGATCTTGGGGGTTGGATGCTCAGTGTCGTGCCTGGTGAATCTGGCACTGGTCTTCGGGCCAGTGGACTTGGCGATCTAGGGCCAGTGGACTTGACGATCTAGGGCCCAGAGACCATGGTGCCAAGGATTTCGATGGCTTCTACCTCTGGCCATGCTGGCCTGCTCTGTCTTCAGTCCTTTCTTGTAATGTTTGTGTGTTCCTCAGAAACTCACGAGCATCATCTTCCAGAGACTTTCGTCTTTGGGACCTGGTTTCCTGATGCCATGTCTGCACCGTGTTCAGTATTGGTTGTGGATGGTACAGTCCTTTAATTTGGCCATCTCCACACGGAATGTCCATGGAGCAGAAGTCTGGGGAAGTCTGGAACATTCTGTAAAGCCCAGCTCCCCACCTCCAAGGAGCCCTCAGTCCTCACCATTCCCCCACACCAGTAACTCCGGAGCTGTGGCTACCCAGGGGTGAGGAAAGACCTCAGTGAAGTTCTGGGGAGACAGGACGGCCGTCCCTGGGCACAGATAATTAATCTATCTCTGTTTATGGTGGGCATGCAACCCACTGAGGTGGGGGGCAAACAGGTCTTTGGCCCAGGCAGCTCGTTGGAGGGCATACAAATGAGAACTTGGCAGCCAGTTAGCAGAGACCATTAAAACTGGAAACTCCTAGGTGGCATGTCTGTGTTCCCCTCCTACCTCACAGTACCCTGACCCCTTCTGTCCCACCCAATAAGGGTGTGTTTTATGGTACACCAGGTAGGAAAATTTGGTCATAGCCCTGGTAGCCGCATCTGTAGTACTGACAAGAGAGCTGTCCACACTCACTTCATCTGCACTGGTCTGCGTCTACGACGGTTTTGTCTGTCATCACCACATCTACATTGGTGCTGTCCACAGCGGCTCTCTACACTAGTCACCACATCCACACTGACTGTGTTCCCATGAGCAGCGTCTGCCACGGCTATGTCTACACTTATCACTTCTATATTGGTCATATCTATTGGGTGAAATATCTACAGTGAGTGTATCTACACTATCTCAGCTTTATTAGTTGTCTGTTTAATGTAACAATACAACTGGAGCCCTCACTAGATCAGGTATGCTATGTCCCAGGATGCTCTGCTACCTTTAAAGGGGCATGGGATGTGGGTAAGCTCTGCCATTGGCTTTAAATCCCCCCCACCCCACAGGGTTCCTCAGGGGCAGGAGTGGGCCCATTGTGCCCCAGTTCTACTTAGACACTAATATGAGGTCAGCTTTTACAAGAAAATATTTACTTCGGGGCTGCTAGGTGGTGCAGTGAATAGAGCACCGGCCCTGGAGTCAGGAGGACCTGAGTTCAAATTCGGCCTTAGACACTTAACACAAAAACTAGCTGTGTGACCCTGGGCAAGTCACTTAACCCCATCCAAAAAGCAAAAAATAAAATAAAAATAAAGAAAGAAAATATTTCCTTCAAAAGTATAATCACAAATATACAGTTTACTCCCAACACATGGAAGGCTTAACTCCCCTCTCACTTGACATCACCTTATACTTTGGAGAGTGGGAGGGAATTAGGGTGATAGCCCAGTTCCCAGAGAGCACAGTCTCAGTTCCAAGTCCATATCCACCTTGATCTCAAGTCTCAGGCACTCCCACATCTCCAAGCTACCATGCTGGATGGATGGCTGTCTCATCCCACTGGAAATCCAGGCTCCACAGTCACCATGACTCCAACTCCTGGGTCCAGTGGGGATTCCCCCACCCGCACCTAGAAACTGAGGACAAATACATAAAGTAGAAACAAACACCCCAGACCCATTTACTGGAGCCAGAATAATGGAGACAGAGAAAGACCCCACCCACCGCCCACTCGTCTGCTCACCTAGTTCCTTTCACTTATTTTCACAAAGAGTGCTGGGCCTTGAAGGACCTTAGGAGTCACTGAGTCCAACTCACCGCTTTTACAGATGAAGAAACAGAGGTCCAGAGAAGGCCAGAGTCGTGGAGCTCATAGGATTCAACTCAGAAACAGAGACCAAGAGACAAAGACAGAAAGAGACAGAGAGGAAAAAGGCAAGGAGACAAAAGAGAGAGAGCAGAAAGAAACAGAGAGACAGAGAGGGAGAGGGAGAGGGGGAGGGAGAGAGAAAGAGAGACATAGAGAGAGAAAGAGAGAGGCAGAGAGACAGGAGAGAGAGAGCGATCTGGGGAAGGAAGTCCTGCCCCTCTCATTGGTTCAGGTCATGGCGCCCAAACTATGGGTGCCCTCTGGACACTCATCCGGTCCTTGCTCCACAGCCAATCTAAGCCAGGTGGCAGGGGCCCAGAGCACTTCCATATTGGGTGGCCTGGCTCACACAGGTCCAGTTTCCCAGCACTGAGATGTGAACGTGCTATAAGGTCTTTCAAAGAGAGAACCTGCCATTTTGGTGGTGGTATTCCTTGTGGTCAGCAGTCATATTAGGAGCTTAATGAAGTCAGGCAGCCAGTCAGGAAACATTTATTAAGTGTCACACACAGTGCTAAGCCTGAAGATACAAATATTAAAAATTTTAAAAAGACAGTTCCTGCCCTCAGGGGGCTTAAGGTCTAATGGGAGAAGACAATCCATGAATGGAAGCTGAGAGGGAGGGGAGCCCAGGTCAGGCACATGAAGGAGAAGTCTCAAGGAGGAAAGCTTGGGAAATTAAAAAAAAGGAAGGAAGGAAAGAAGGAAGGAAGTTTGATCTACTGAAGAGGAAAAGCCAGGAGACTGGAAAGTAAATCGTCCTCATCCTCTTGGTTCATCTCACAGAGTGCTCCCAGGTTGCCCACAGTGGCCTTCACCATATTGGTAAGTCAGGTGAGGAGCCTCCAGTGGCCAGCCCCTCCCAGCAGCTGAGGCCCCGTCCAACTGAGGCTCCCAACGTGGCCCTCCCCTCCACTGTCCAGCAGCTGGAAGAGGCCTGAGTGAATCCTTCCTAGAACTCACCTGACCATCGAGAGGGAGCTCCCGGCCTCCAGTCGTTAGAAGAACCAGGGAGATTGTCAGAGAATTCTTTCTTTTTTTCTCTTCAATTTGCCTGTGTGTAAAGTCCTTGATTTGGTGCTCCTCCAGTGCCTCTTCCATATGACAATCCTTAAGTAGGTTAATGAGCATTCATTAAGTGCTGCCTGTATGTCAGGCACTGTGCTTAGCACGAGGGATGCAAAGAGAGGCAAAGACCGAGTCCCTGTCCTCAAGGCATCTACCACCTAATGGGGAAGCCAGCATGCAAACATCCAGGGACTAGATGGGCATCTCAGAGAGAAGGCGCCGACAGCGATGGGGAAGGACACAAGAAGGGCGCTGACGTCCCACACACTGACTACTCGTCTGCTCCCCCATTCCTTTTACTTATTTCCATACTGTGTGCTGGGCCACAACTCACCCCTTTTACAGATGAAGAAACAGAGGCCCAGGGGGGACCAGACTCACGAAGCTCCTAGGGTTCAATCTCAGGATTCCCAGACTCTGCCAGGTGCTCCAACATCATTCTGGTCCCCTTCTCTGGACCAGTGTGGGGAGAGTTGGGAAGGGAGAGCGGTGCCTATGTGGGTCTCAGTTTGGGTCTCAGTTTCCTCATCTATAAGATGGGGGTGCTGGACTAGATAATCTGTTCTGACTCCCCTTCCAGCTCCATGGATCATGTCAGATGAGGGTCAGGGGGAGAGATGGAAATATCTAGCCTGGAGATGACTGGCTGTGTGTGGGGTGGGGGCAATGTAGGAGCTGTCCTGGCATCAGAGCTTAGAGAGATGAAGAGCCGCTGCAGAGAGGCAGATATAGGCTTGACCCTTCCCAGACCGGGGGCCCAGAACTGAACCCAGTCTGCCCACCCCCACCCTGTGAGGCCCAGTCCTCCCTCAGAGCCCAGCAGGACTCTTCCAGCCTTCTTCCTGGGCCCTTAGACTCTCAGTGCCAGCTAGGTTTCACTTAAGGATCTCCCTGAAAGGGTGAGTGCACTGCCTTCCAGTCCTAGTCTTTTGGGTATCCAATAAATTCTTGTTAGAGTGATTATCCAGTGGCAGGGCTGGAATGGCCCTTGCAGACCATTGGGCCACCCTACTCTTTTTCCAAAGGAGGGACCTGAAGCCCAGAGAGTTGGGCAAAGGACTTGTCTAAGGTCATACAGCAAATCCCAGGCAGAAGAGACAAAGTCAGGATGGGAATAAAACTAGCCAACATTTCACAGTGCTTTAAGGCATGCAAAGTTTGAATCTTTACAAAAGCCCTGGGAGGTAGGTGGGGTCATTACCATTATTGCTTTCATTTGACAGATGAGGAAACTGAGGCAGACAGCAGTGCAGTGACTTGCCCAGGCTCACACAACTAGTAAGTGGTTGAGGATTTGAACTCAAGTCTTCTCGACTCCAAGTATACTATCCTGTTCTCTTGATACCTGGATCAACTACAGCTTAGCCTACTGGGGACTGCTTGAAGTTCGGGCCCTACAGTTCAGGGACTGAGTGAGGGTAACCAGAATAGGCCCCTCTGGTCTTCCAAGGCATAGAGAACAAAGCCAGTCTGGGGGAAAGGGAGTGTTAAGGAACAGTGTTTAGCTATGAGCCCCTGCTCTCCCCTCAGCTCTAGAGACATCTATCAATTTACACACATTTCACTGACGTTATTCAGCCCCCAGGGGCAGCATCTCCAGTGGCTGCACATCTTTAGAGGCTCTGTTGGGTTGAAGAAACAGCTGGAGGAAACAGTTTGGACTCCCCCAACTTTTCAGGGTCAGAGAAAGGCTGCAGACCCAGGGCCTGACAGCCCAGAACCCAGCTAGGGCTCTGGTGTGGTACCCCTCCCCCCAATCAAGGCCTTGGAGAGAGGGAGGAGATCACAGGGTCCAGCCCGCTCATTTTACAGAGAAGGAAACTGAGGCCCCAAGAGGAGAAGGACCTGGTCTTTGGATTCCGGGGCCTGGGCTCTTTCCCCTCCATACAAACTCAGCCTTCTTGCTCCCTTTAAGACCCAGTCTGGAGTTCTCTTTCCTGGGCTTCCTTCCACTCCCTACTAGGTAGCCCAGTGAGTACAACCCTGTAACTGGAGTCAGGAAGACCTGAATTCAAATACAGCCTCCGACACTTCCTAGCTGTTTACCTCAATTCCCTCAGCTGTACAATGGAGATGAGAATGGCCCTCTGCTTCGAAGAGTTGTGAGGCTCAAATGGGACAACATTTGCAAAGCACTTTTAATGGTCACTGGAGCACAGCGGGTGTTTAAGAAATGCTTCCTGTTCCTGCCCCGGTTTTCATGAAGTTACCAGGGAAGGACCACCTTTCTAACAAAAAGCAGGAATTTTTAAAATAAGACATTTTGTTAACATTTTTTGTATTCACATCACCTATATAAGCCGAAGGTGGTTTCCTGATTTCCTCTGCCCCTCCCATCCAGCCATGTTCCTTAACCCCTTCACCAATGTATGAGAAACGACTTAGCAAAAAAGTGTTGTTGTTTTTAACTATGGGAGGAAAAGAGAAGGATCAAAAAAAGGAATCAGACCATTTGTTAGCGGCCAGTCAGAACAGAGGACAGAAGGCAGAGGCATTGGACTCTTTATTTCTATTTTCTCTCCCACAGAGAATGACTTTTGCAATAAAAAGATGGCCAACAAGGGGTTGATACCCAAGATAAACAAGGAGATGGGAAGAGAGGAACCTGCCTCTGATGAGCTCAAGTCCCCTGGCCCGATCATACTGAAAGAGCCCTCAGGTATGATCTGTGTTATTTTCTCACCTCCTTGTGGTCTTCTTTTTAAAATTTTGTTGGTTTTCTAGGGTTTTTTTGTTTGTTTGTTTGTTTGTTTTTTGTCGTTTGCCTAATCCACTGATGAGAGGGGTTAGAGATATGACCATCTCCCTAAGGACTGATGGTTTTGGCTGCATCTCCCAAAGCTTTGCTTTGTTATCTCCTGGCACTCGTTATCTTTAATGAATTTATCTGTTGTTTCTACGATTCTCGATGGCATTTGAGATGGCGGATAAAGAGAAATGGGGAAGGACAGGTGGTTTCCTGATTTTCTATAAAAAGGAAAGAGAACAGATTCTGCAAACTATTGAGCAGGGAGCTTGGCATAAATCCTAGAACACCTTGTTAACAAAATGGTGGTCATGGTCTAGAAAAGGAAGCTGAGATCCCAAAGAGCAGCATGGCTCCATCAAGAAGCTCTGCCTGCCCTTACTTCCTGGCGGGGGGGGTGTCTTTCTTTGTACCCCCAGAGGTCAGCATAGTAACTGGCACAAGGAGGGGCTTAATGAATGGTTGCTGACTGACTTAGTAGACAAAATGGGTTACTAGAGCTAGAGATCTGGACAGTGCTGTAGACGAAGTACTCTTGGATTCCAAAGAAGCATTTTACAAAGCTGGTCATATTGGGGCTTCCTGACTTAGGGCCCAGGGTTCTAGCCACTGTGCCATCTAGCTGCCTCATGGACAAGCAGGAGAAAAGTAAAGGGACATTTAAATGGGTTTAAAACTGATTGAACTGCCAAACTCAGAGTAGTTCTTATGGTTTGATGTCAACTTGGTCAAGAGGTCTCCAGGGGAGTGCCACAAGAATCTGAGCTGTATAAGTTTTCATCCTGACTTGGATAAAGGCATGCTACTAAATGACAGAATCTGCCCCTGCCCCTTCCCCTACCAGTGCAGCTTTGTTCTTCCCCAAAATAAGGTCTTTCAAAGGCCTCGTTTTTCCCCTAAAGCATCTGTACCCTCCAAGGCTTTGCCTCACCTAGGCTCTTCCTTTCAATGGCCCCTATTTCTGGGCACCACCAAGAGCACCCTCACCCACCGTGCCTTGGCATTGGTCCAGGTCCAGGCGTCATGCTGGGCAAAGTACAGCCCCCATATGGAATCAAAGGGCCTGGGTTTGAATCACATCTGCCACTAACCCCAACACTGCCGAACCCAGTGCTGGGCAAGTTATGACCCTCTCGGAGTCTCCCTCAGCTTCCCCTTCCATAAAATGGAGAGATTGGTCTGGGGCTTCTGGGGCTTCTGGGGCCCCTCCGACATCTAGCTGTGGGCTCCTGTGGACCTTTAATGCAGAACTGGGAGCAAGCACAGATCACACCTGCCCTGGGACAGTACAAACCCCCTGGGCTTGGGTCACATCCTGGCCAGTGGCTAAACTCTTCTGAGATTCAGTTTCCTCCTCCATAAAAGGAGACCCACCTCAGAGGGTTGCTGAGAGGTTTAAATGGGACAATGTATTCGAAGCTCTTTGCTTATTATATTTTGTTTTTATTTTTAATGTGAAGCTCTTTGTAAATGGCTATTGTTATGTTTCTCCTTAAATGTCTGTTTTCTCACCTATAAATGGTTATAATCTTTGTATAAAAAAGTGCTAGGAAAGTCTTGATCTATCAGAGGCAGCATGGTATAATGGACAGAAGCTTCTCCTAATACCACCCTAGGCAAGGGTTACACCTCTCAGTGCCCCAGGCAACTCTCTAAGAGGAGGGGCTGACCTCCACTAGCAGAGGGAATTTCCTCCTCGGTGAGATCCTTTGGTGAGTGAAATCATGGGTAGTCCCTTTCCCTCTCCTACGACCCCCTCACAGCCTGGCCTCAGCCTTCCTCTGGCAGGAGGGAAGGCTGGAGGATAGAAGCCAGGAGCTGGACTAGGGTGGAGGCCAAAGGGAGGGAGAGGAACAGTGGTTGGGCCTCAGGCTGGAGACAGATTTCTGTACTCTAAGAGAAGGACCAAGAGGAAGGGAGGTCTGAGAGCAGGGGTGAGCTAGTAAATGTTTAACAACCAGATTTGGAAGTGGGAGGAAATGTACAAAGGACACACTTTTGAGATGAATCTATAATCAACACTTTCTCCATCACTTTCTTAAGTCTAGATAATCCACAAAACAAGAAACCAACCCCTGATTGTTAATTTCCTAGGTCTGACTGGTCACACTGAAAATATACTAGTCCCAAGGTCATAGCACAGCCCTGTTGGGAGCTTGGTCTGGTGAAAGGCTGGGGTCTAGGTCTAAGGTAGGACAGAGGCTAAGCATCCTGGGATGGAAGGAATTTGGGGACCCCAGTTGGGCCCTGGGGTGGAGCAGGAGGCTGAGACTGAGATGGAGGGCCAAGGTGGATGGAAGGCCAGAGGTAAGAGGGAGAGAAAACCTGGAGCTCCCCAGGCTGGGGCTCTTCATGGCACCCCATTGTCTTGGGGAGGTTCGTGACCTGAGGGATTAACTAGCTAGAGAGGGGCCCTTTGGGGTTGGAGCCTTGGTGCCCAGACAGGTCATAAGGTTTTCCCAGGACTGGCAGGGAATGAGATCAGCAGCAGGGTGGAACTGAGGGAGGCAGGGCCCAGCAGCCCCCTGCCCATGGACCTAGAATTGAACCAGCTCCAAAACACCCCACACCGTAGGAAAGTAGGAGGATCCAGCAGCCCCATCAGCATACCAGGGACACTTCCTTCTCTCTGGCCAGGTGTCTGGCCCTGCAACAGGGGAATCCCAGGGCCAGGAAGCCTGGGGCTCCCCCGTCATTAGGTGAGTCACACCCTGGACTGGTGGGAAACTGACCCAGAAATCCAGGAAATGACAGCTGGACCCCTTCCTGTTATCAACACCCCCCACAGAACCATGGGGCAGGAAATGAATGGCCTGGCTCCTCTCCTCCCTTCTGCCCTCCTCTCGCCATCCCTGGGCACCTATGCTGGAGGTTTTCCTTTCTCACCAGGGAGCCAGGCCTCCCACATCCTGCCCCACCCCACAGAGGATGTTGTCTGTCTGGGGTTAGGGGGCAGCTCCAGTGGGGGGACTGGGCTGATCCCGGAAGGCCAAAGGAAAAAAGCAAGGATAATTCCTCAAAGGCAGCTTGAGGGGAGAGAGAGACAGAGACAGAGTTAGAGACAGAGACAGAGACAGAGACAGACAGACACAGAGAGAGCTGGCCTTGAAAACTAGGAACACCAGCTTATCCAAGCAACTTTCTAAGTGTGTAAGTCTTACCTGTCCTGCCCTGGGTTATTGGGGTACAACCTCAGAAGAGGGCTGGGCCTCCCTCTCTTCCCCCCTCCAACTGTGGGATTGTGGGAGCAATGCCTTCTCCCAGAGAACAAGCCTGGAGCTCCTCTCTCCCCAGGGCTGATCCCCCTCCATCCCTCCCGGGGCGATCCCAGCCAAGGACAGCTCCCTCTGCCTGGAAGGCTCTTCTTCCTCACCTCCACTTCTCAGAATTCCGAATTTCCTTCCAGGCTAGACTTAGTGCCCCCCAGCACCCCCCAGTCTCCTCCTACCTCCCTTCACCTCTGTCTCTCCTGGATCCACACAGATGTGCATGTACTGTGTGGCTAATTAGAATGTAAGGCCCCCAAGGGTAGGAATTCTTTTGGCTTTGCCTTTCTTAGCTGAATTTTTAAAAATTAACTTAAAACTTAATTTTAACTTATTGGTAACTTAAAAAGCAGCCCCAGTGCCTAGCACACAGTAGGTGCTTAATAAATGCTTGCAGACTAACTACATTTTCCCCTGAGACTCAGTCTCTCACAAATAGGGCTTTGCCTCCTGACTCAGCCCAGGGGCTCTAGAGGGAGAAGACCTTGCCTCCCTCCTTAACTTGAGGGCTCCCACAGGCAGCTAGGTCGTCTCCCTGGTGAGACTAGGACCACCCAGGAATGAGGTACCATCTCTGCCCTTATACAGGATAATTCCGGAGGCCAAGGTTATGCTCAGACCCTCAGGGGTCCCCATAGCTTTTCAGACAATTGACCTGTGCCCATGCCCCATGGGCTGCTTAGCACAGCAGCACGATGTGGCCCTTAATATAACTTGTGGTCCCTGAAGTTCCTCTGCCCAGATACACCCTCTCCTCCCCCATACAGGCCACTTCCCTTTGTCTATGAGGAATTCAGAGGGTTTGGGGGTCTGACCAGGAGAGAAAGCCTAGGGGGAATGTTGGGGGGCACTCCTGGCTGAATTTATATTCATTATGACTCTGTCCATTAACACAGAACTTGTATGAATGGACTGGGGGGTAGGAGAAAGAGGGTACCCCAAAGCTTATGGGGAGGGGGATGGGAAGAGAAAAATATGAAGAGTGGCCCCATCTCAGCAGAATGAACAAACCAGCATCTTGGCATGAAGGAGAGAGCCTCAGGAACTGGAGCCCAAGGGTCTGCGTTCTACCTCTCCCCTAGAATGTAGCTGTGGCCTCCTAATGGGTTTTCCTGACTCAGGTCTCTCTCTCCTCCCATCTATCCCCTGCTCAGGTGCCAAAAGAATGTTCTTTTAAATTGTAGCTCTGACCAAGTTACTCCCGCAGCTCAAGAAACATCTGTGGCTCCCTATTGCCTCTGGGATAAAATGCAAATTCCTGGGTTTGTCACCATCTGACTCCAACCTTTCTTTCCAACCTCATACTGTCCTTGACACACTGTACAACTAAGCTCCCTTAGACACCCTTCCATTTCCTGCCCCTTCTGCCCAGCGTGCCCACCTCCCTCACCTCCGCCTATTAGAGCCCACCTACTGCATGAGACCTTCTCTGACTCTCCACCCCAGAGGGCCTGGATGGCTTTACTTTGTAGAGATGTTGTGCACGTTATACCAGACTCTGAAGTCCTTTCTCCAGCTAAATTGCCAAGGATTCACACTACTGCAAAGAGCGCAACTCCACGGGCTGGCCACGTTGTTCGAATGCCAGACACGCATTGCCTAAGAGACTCTTCTGTGGAGAACTCACCCAAGGCCAGCGCTCACATGGGGGTCAGAAGAAGCCATACAGGCACACTCTCAAGGTCTCTCTGAAGAACTTTGACATTGATTGTGAGACATGGGAGACAGTAGCAAAGGGCCGCCCAGCTTGCCGAGCCCACATCAGAGAAGGTGCGGGGATTTTAGTTTTTGCTTCATCTCTTCAGTGTCGGGCACTGGATGGGCCATGAAGCCCCCTCTCCCCCACTCCCCAGGGAGAGATGATGGAGCCAGGTTCTAGAACTAGACACATCTTCTGTGGACGAACCTAATGCAGGGCTGTCGAGCTTTTTGGTTGGTTGGGTATGTTGGTTACAGGAGTTTTATTTTTCTTTTCCTCCCCACCCTAATTGGAGGGAAATGGAAGATAGGAGAGAAAGAAAATATTTTTGTTAATTAAAAACAATTAAATTGAAGGTACGAACAGTGTTCCTTTTGTCTTTGTATCTAGCACCAAGTACAGTCCCTGGCACACAGTAGGCATTTAATCAATGTTTACTTAGTTGACTAATCAATCGATGCTGTCGATAATAACATACATATCCTAAGAGCCCAAGGAAACCTTAGAAATCACCTAGTCCAACCTTTGCCAATGGGAAAGCAGAGGCCAGACACTTGTCCAGGGTCCCACAGCTGGTAAATATCAGAGATGGGATCTGGACCTAGGTCCTCTGATTCCAAATCTGCCCCTCTCTTTTCACTTTGGAAATTCTCAGCTTATCAGTATCCTTCCATACTGCATCACCCAGACCTGGCTGTGGTACTCTGCTCCGTGGGGGTCTGAGCATGGCCTGTATCCTGTGCTTTTCACCCCCAGGCAGGAGCTCACTAGCAGAGACATCCCACTGTTGGCGCACAGTCTGGGAGCCTCGACCTGGCTGAGGAAAAGGCCCCTCAGACTGGGCTCAGATCTCTTCCCAGGCTTCCTGACCATCAGGCTGCTCCCTTCCCTTTTGTTCCCTGTAGGCAGCGGTGCTGGGAAGTCCAGGTTTCAAACAAGTGGAACACCTGGATCTCAGTCCTTCCTCTCCCTTCCACTTCCTAGCTGGGGGACACTGAAGGAGTCAAACCCCGCTTCCTGGGCCTCAGTTCTCTCCTCTCTCTGTAAGAGCGGCTGGACTAATTGGTATCTCAGGTGTCTCCCTCCCCCGTCCAGTTCTAAATCCTATGAGTCCCCCGTGATCCTTCAGTCAATGTTAATTAAGCACCTCCTAGTGTTAGGAGACAAAAATGGCGACGCTGCCCTCGAGAAGCTTACTTTCTACCGTGGTTGGTTGGTTGTCCTCCTTGGTTCTCGAAGAGGACTGGAATGGCATCGCTGTGTTGGAGTCAAGGTCCCGACGTCCTCACAGCGGATGAGTCCGCTGTGAGCTCGCAAAGCCAGGCACCTCGGGCAGGTTCTCTAATTCTGCACATCTCACCTTTCTTCTGAGCTCCTTCAACTCTGCTTTGCTCCCAGAATTTGAACCCGGATCTTTCTGAGACCAGCGCTCTATCCGCTTCCTCGGGTTGCTCCTTCTGCATTCGCTGACCTGCAGAAAAGTGGGGAGGCAGGAGGGACGGGGCACTGGAGGTTCTGGGGGTAGTCACAGGGCCATTCATCGGGGCCTCTTACCCGGGAACTGCCCCTTCCCCACCTAGGGGCCTGCTCCGGGCCCCCTCCTCCGGGGAGCCGCCAAGCCTGCAGGCAGACTCCGCACTCCTGTCAGCTGCTCCGAGCTGATGGGAGACGAGACTGGGGGGCGCAGCGGTGGGCGGGGCGAGCCCTGATTTATGATGGGCCCTGACAGGACATTCCTTGCTCCCTTAACAGATGTTTTGTTCATTCCCGATCTCTCCCGTAAGCTGTATATTTTTGTCTTCTCGTTCAGGCTGGGCCGAGCAGGGATGGTGGAGCGACCCCTCATTAATCATGGCCGAGTGGAAGCTCAAACTGGTTTTATTAGTTTTCGGAGCACAAGGTCCCATAAATTACAGGCCAGGCGTGAGGCCCGGTCTCCTTCACAGGCTTCCCCTGCCTTCTTTCCCCAGGGCGCTCCTGGCTCGAGAGAGACAGCCCCCTCAGAGCATCAGACTTGGGGTCAGAAGACTCTCAGTCCCCATTCCACCAACTAGCTGTGTGACATTGGGCAGGTCCCGTGCTCTCTGGGCCTTAGTTTCCCTAGCTGTAAATGAGGGGGCTGGGCTGGTGACTTCTTAGGTCCTTCCAGACTGCCGAGATTTACTGTGTGGCCTTTGAAAATGGCTTTGAGACTTGGTTTCTTTTTCTGTGATACTAGAGATGCTGGGCCGGTATGCCAGCTTTAGGGATGAGTGGGTCCCTAGAGGGACCAAGTCAAAACGGGTCATTTTATGGAGGAGGAGATCGAGGTCCAGACTGGTGAAGGAATTCACATGAAGGAATTCTCCAATGCCAAAATCAGGCCTCTTTCCTCTCTGTCATGTAGCATGACCATCTCACTTTACCAAAGAGGACACAGACCCAGAGAGGGAGAAGGGACTTAGCCAAGGTGACCCAAGTAGAAAGGGGCAGAGCCGAGATTAGAACCCAGGTCCCTAGGGGCTGAATGACACTGGTCTCAAAGGTCCCTTCCAGCTGGGACATTCCGTGTCAGCCACTGCCTCCAGCCCACGCCCTGGGCTTAGAGGGCTCTCCGGGCCAAGGGGGTCAGCTGGCCCCAGAGACACCCCCAGCTCCCTCCTAAATATAACTCCCTGCAGGCAGCTGGGCCCTGGGACCCCGGAATAGAGAGCTCTGTCAGCCCTGGCCAGGTGCAGGGGCCCAGCAGGGAAGGTCAGGGGGATTGACGGGCAGGGCGCCTGGCCCAGAGCCGACGAATTCTGAGGTCATCTCAGTTTGCTTCTGGGGCGGGGTAGGTGGCGATAATAGAGACACCGTGTCCTCAGGGGACAGCTGCAGGAACCCCGAGCCTGGGACAAAGCCCAAGGCCAGACATTTCCCCGGAGCCTGCCCTGTCCCACCCTGGCGCAGAAGCAACCCCAGCAGGCCGAATCCACCATGAAAGCCCCAGAGCAAGGTTCCAGGAGGCAGTGCTGGGGTGACGCAGGCAGGGACAAGGCTTTTGTTTCTGGTGATCCTCATTTCACAGATGGGGAAATGGGGGCAGCAGAGGACCTAAGCTGGCATTCTGATTTTTGCCACCTCGCCTCTACCATTGCTAGAAAGATGAGTTTGGAGTCAGAGAACTTGGGTTTAAATCCTGGCTCTGGGCAGGTGTGACCTTGGGTAAATCACTTCCTTTCTTTGGCCTCAATTTCTCTGTAAAATGAGAGGATGGATTGGGGGCAGCTAGGTGGAAAAGTGGATACAGTGAAGACCCTAGAGTCAGGAAGGACCTGAGTTTAAATCCAGCCTCAGACACTTACTAGCTTCATGACCCTGGGCAAGTCACTTAACCCTAATTGCAGAGAGAGACACAGAGACAGAGACAGAGACAGAGACAGTGACAGAGTCAGAGAGAGACAGAGACAGAGTGAGATGGGATTGGGTGACCTCTGAACTCCAAAGATCCAGATAAAGGATGAATTTTTTCAGCCTGCCTGGGTGACCTTTCCCAGGGATCCCCTGCTCCCTGGGCCTCAGTTTCCTCATACCCTCATATGGCTGGTTTAGAGGACCTCCAAAGCCTTTTCCAGCTCCAGGATCTGTGGTCCTAACAACCTTTAAAATGTCTAAACCTCCATCCTCATACCAGCTCCAGAAGAGAAGGAGGAAGTGCCTGGCCCCATTTAGGAGACAAGAAAAGAAATGGCTGTGACACATCTGTGTACTTGGGAGAGATGGGTTCGAATCCAAGGAGGGACTGGAGACTAGGATGGGCGTGCAGTCAGTCCCAGGACCCTTGGGTGTGCTGCATAATGCAGGGACCCCTGACATTTATGAGCTGTGTGACCTTGGCTATGTAGCTACCCTCTCAGAGCTTCAGGACCTTCTTTATTTGTTTTTAAAGGGCTGGCAATCTGTTTTGGTGGAATGATAAAATCATGGATCCTTGATGGATTGACCTGGGATCCTGTGTCTAGCATGGGAAGGATCCTCAGAGGTAACTCAGCTAATCCAACTCCAAGATTTACTAGTTGAGGAGTCCGGGTAAGTCCCTCTCTTTTTCTGGGCCTCAATTTCTTCTCCCTACTCCATACTGGCACTGCCTACATTGTTATGTTTCAAGGAAAGAAAATGCTTCATAAATCCCCAAACGGAAGTTATTTCCGGATCAGTGATCGATCATTCAATGTCTGCTCGAAGACCCCCACTGATTGCGGAGCTCACTACAACCTCAGGCAACTCATTTTGATTAGAAATTGTGGACAGGGCACCATCCCCAGTCCTCCAGACCATCCTCATATGACAATGGCACCTTCTTCCCTGCCCTTCATCCAGACATACTCTCTGTAGCCCATTGCTATCCTTCATACCAATCAGGTCATGTCCTTTCTCTGTTGAAAACCCTTCATCTACTCTGTATTGCTTATCCTGGCAATCAATGCCCTCCACAGTCTGCTGCCAGCCTACCTTCCTGACTTTATGACATACCGCTCCCTCCCCAATACACCCGGTTTGTTTCCAGACAAACTCCACTGCCCTTTGTTACCTCTCCCACCTCTAAATCTGTACATAGTGCATCACTTATATCTGGAATGCCCTTCCTTACCCTCTTCCTATGAAGAACTTCCACCCATTCTTTAGGGATCCACTCAAATGCCCTCTTGTCTGGGAAGCTTTCCCTGATTGCTTCCCTCCCGTAGAGAAGACAGGAGGCCTTGTCATTTTCTATTGTACTGGCTGTGCACTGTTGTACATGATAGATATCTGAGCAGTCTGCCACCCTTCTCACCTTCAGGTCCATGGTAGTTAGCCTTCCATTCAGATTCATAGCTCTGAGCCCCCACCAATGTGTCACATTGTACAAACCCAAACTGGATGATAGATGAATTCCAAACAAACACACTAAAATAAAACAAGATAATACCAAGGACTTGCATCAAGTCTTAAATGCTCTTGGTGCCCCTTCTTAAATAGTTGTCACTACCAAATGTCTTTCTGAAGCACTAGCTAATTCCCCATTGCCTCATTTTCTTCCCAATGAAGCAGGAGAAGGTACAAAAGTTTGCTCCCAGAAAGGTGTTAAGGACTTGTGATGACTGCTACTTAGTTACAATCCTTTCCGCCTTGAAGAAGCAGCGGTCTTTGGGAGGGCTGTTGCCTTCTTTTCAGCAATGAGCTGAGGGGAAGGCTTTGGTCACCTTTCTCCCCACTGCTGCCACTCCAGCCCCCCAGCTAGTTTAGTTCTTCAGCCCTCCCCAATCCCTCAGTTTTGGTTGAGGCAGCCCTTTCTACACGTCTCTGCTGTCTCACTTAGCCACACCTGCATCCCTTGGCTATAGTTACCATTTTAAAGTAGAAGGAACATTTGAGGCAAAGCAGGAAGAAACACAGAGATATTTGCCCCCCAAACCTTAACAGTATCTATGGAACCTTAGGCTCCTACATCAATCAGTCAGCATTTATTAAGCACCTACAAGGCTCTGGATAAGCACTAGGGATATAAAGAAAGGCACAAGACAGTCCCTGCCCTCAAGGATCTTACAGTCTAATATAAGTTAACACAAGTTCAAAATTCAGAAAGAGTCTCTGGTCACTTGACTTCTTTCTCAGATTGACCTAATCAGAGTGGGTGGAGTAATATCACCAGCAGGAGAACCCCCTCCCCCAACCACACACACACACACACACACACACACACACACACACACACACACACACACACACAGACTTCTGAGAGATATAGTCCAAAAAGAATTCTGTCCAATGAGCAAAACCCTCTTAGTCCCAAGCAGCATTATGGAAACATGGTGTTTATGTACAGACTGCCTTATCTTTCTCTTATATGGTGAGCTCTGTGCAACTTGTATGGCCCCTAGCACCAAGATTTGCGCTCAGCACACAGTAGGTGTTGAGAAATGATGATATTTTGGGTCTGAATATCAAGGGCTCCCAGTCAGGAATTCCAGAAGGGTCTCAGAACAGTGAATAACAAAGTTGGGAGAGGGTTTAGAACAGAGAATGTCAGAGCTGGAACCTTAGAACAGGGAGTGTGGGAGCTAGAAAGGACCATGGAAGTCATACAATCCAAGCCTCTCACATTATAGAGGAGGAACTTTGTCCCAGAAAAGCCAAATGATTTAAATGCCCGTGCTCACACTAGAAAGTCAGGTCTCCTGACTTCCCAATTCTTTGCCCTACAGGATGTGGCTTCTCTCTAAGATGACCAAGCTCCAAAGCCTTATACAATTGGGGTCCAGCTCTGGGGCTAGGTGCAGGGTGGACCCCAAGGCCTGAAGCTTCTCCCTTCCTAGTAGGGACCAGAAGTGATTACAGCATCTGGGGTGTGGGTGGGGGAGGGGGACTCAAAGCATCAGGCACAGCTCAAACATGAAAAGGAGACTACTTAACATCGATAATAAGGGGACATGCAGCGAAGGGGAGCCCGCCACTGACCCAGGAGGCTGCTGCACTTGGGACAGCGCTGCTGGGTAGGAACGTGGTTTCAACTCAGGCTTGAATCAGCCTCAGTGCACCCCCCCCCCGCCTAAGAAGATCAAGGCTCAGTCAAGTCTTGGATCCCTGAAACTCACTGGCCAAGGCCCCTCCTTCCCAGCTCTCCCCTCACCGTACTGTCCCCCTTGCTTTCCATCTCCCCTTTGGGTATTAGAATGCAAGGAATCATTTCCAACTGTGAGAGGAGAGAGTGGAGAGGGCGTCATCAATCATTGCTAAGCTTTTCTCAAAGACTTATTATGTGCCAGACCCTGGGGCTGAGAAAACAAAGGGAACTATCTCTGCCCTCAGAGAGTTTACTTTCTAAAGAAGGAGGCTACAAATCTGTCCGTAAGTGTATACTGAGTAAATGCAAAACTAATTCAAAGTAATTAAGGAGAAAGTAGTTAGGAAGGGAGAGATCAGGAAAAGCTGCAGCTTGAGGCATGTCTGGAAGGAAGACAGGGATGCTAAGAGGTGGAGCTGAGGAAAAAACACATTCCAATCATGGCACAGCCTAGACAAAAGCCTGGAGGTGAGAGATGACGGGACCAAGTTCAAATAAGTAGCTAGCAGTCCCTTTGGGCTGGATTGTAGAGTATGTAGAGGAGAGTAATGTGAAATAAGGAGGTTTTCAATACCAAGTAAAAGAGTTTCTACCTTCTCCTTGAGGTGATAGGGACCCATTGAAAGTCTTTCAGCCAGGTATTTGATTAGATATGGGCCTTAGGAAGATTATTGTCAATAAAACATAACAAGAGCCTGGAAGCAGGGCAAGGGTGAGGAGCCTGCTGCTGCTGTCCAGGGGAGAGAAGAAGGGGGCCCTAAAGAATGGTCAGATCGGTATGGAAGTGATTACCACTCAGGATCAGAACCCTGAGGGCTTCTGTACTTAACAGCAGCGATTTACATTTCTTTAGTGCTCGGAGGTTTCTGAAATACTTGCTCCTAAACAACCCAGGGGCAGGGGTGAGGTAGAGAGGCCGAATACAATTATACTCATTTTATACTTGAGGTAAGTGAGGTTCAAAAGTTGAAAGTGACTTACCTGGGGACCTCACCTAGTGTCCGAGCCAGGACTGAAGCTAGGTCTCCAGACTCCAAGCCTGACATGATTCTGTAAGGAAAACCTTGTGGATGACGGCTGCTGTCCCAAAGGGCTGCTCCAGATTGGAGGCAGGAATAGGAGGACGGGTGGCCTCAGAGGCCCCTTCAAGCTCACAGACTGTGGGGTTGCCTCCCCTTGCTCAGCCTGGATCAGCAGAACCAGATGAGACCAAGCAGGAAAATCGGCAGCTCCAACCCAGGTGCCCAGCCTCCAAAAGGGCTTGTTGGTATGTTATCAGGATAGGGTTCCAGCTCGGGATCAATAGCTATGACTGCACCTTAACTCTGGACAAATGGGGGACGTTAGGCTACCAGCAGCCCCCTTCCCTAGTCTGCTGACTCTCCAACTATGAAAAGTGAGGGGAGTAGTGGTGGCTCAAGGGCCTAGGGAATTCTGCTTCCTTCCCTCAGCAAAGATTTATTGAACACCAGGAAGGATCTGTTCCTCTCCTAGATCCTGAGTCTTTCCCAGTTCTGTCATTTCCTTTTCTATGGATCCTCACACCCAACATCCCTTGTCCTAAAGTCCCTTCCAGCCCTGCCATCCCATGTTCCAAGTCCCCTCCCAACCCTGACATCCCCTGTTCTAAGGTCTCTTTCAGCTCTGATGTTCCACATTCTAAACTTCCTCTTTTGTTTCAAGATTCGATTAGAAGAGTAAAAGAGGCAAAGATGATTAAGACTGCTGCAGTTCCTGCCCTCAGGAAGCCCACAGTCTAGCCCCCAGACCCAGACACCCGCAGTCCCTGAGCAAGGGGGCAGACCTAGGCAGCCTTGGAAGGCTGAGGCAGTGAGGGGGCAGAGTTGGGGTTGGCCTGGAGTGCTCTGAGCTGTGCTGCTGGGATCCCAGGCTCTTGAGCGAGACACACCCCGGCATTCTCCTTGCCAGGGAGCCCAGAGATGGGAAGCATCTGCCCTCTGCACAGCCCTCCTCTGAATGGGGTGTCCCTTCCCTGCCCCCCCCCCAGAATCCATAAGCTCCCCTTGTGTAAGGCTCCCTGCGGCCACGATCTCCTGGCCTCTCAGAGCATTTTGTGAAGCCTCCTTCAAGTGCCCTCCCAGGCAGGACCACCAAGCACGTGATCTGTGCCCACTAGGTGCCAGGTGCCATGCATCTGGGTCAGGGAGACAAAACCAAGAGTCTCTGCCCTCATACATATCTATTAAGCACCTACTACGTGCTGTTGGGCTAAATGCAAGTATTTCCAAATAGCTGACTGACTACATGAAGCCTTTATCAAGTGCCTGCGGTGTGATGGGCACAAAGCCAAGCCCCCGGTATACAAATACAAGCAAATAAGACAGTCCTGCCCTCAGGGGGCTTATAGTCTAATGTTGAAGCAAGTAGGTGGAAGGGGAACTGGAAAAGGGCAGGCTACTTTGCTGGGGGATGGCGTAGAGGTTGTCGGGAGGTCGGAAGCTTCTTGGTCAGAGCCAGAAGACCCCAAGGAGAGTCCAGGGTTTCAGGGAGGGAGATGCCAACCCAGTGAATGCCTGGAACACAGCAAGTGCTTAACAAATGTTTGCTGAACTGAATTGCACTGATGGCCATCCGGGTGAGACAAAAAGGAAAACTGCCTGCTCTCAACCAATCAATCAACGAGCAAGTATTAATATTAATGAATTAATTAAAGCATTAATACTGTATTATGCGCCCGTTAGATGCAAAAGGGGATGCAGAGGTAAAATTGAAGCAGCCATTATTCAACAGGCATTTATTAGGCACCTACTGTGTGCTGGGGAATGTGCGAGGCACTGGGGATACAAGGACAGAAATGAAAGCAGGGCCAGTCAAAGGTGAGGATTTAGGACAGACAACAGAGCGAGTCCATGAATTAGGAGGTGGGGTGGGAGACTGAGGCAGGTGGAGAGCCGGGATCCTGGGGGCTGAGGAAGTCTCCTCAGGAGGGTGTTTGCAGACTTGGCAGCAGCCCCTGAGTTAGGCTAGGTGGGGAGCCTGACCCAGCTTCTTCTCCAGGCCAGCTGGCCAGGGGAGCTGGACTCTACCTGCAGCTCTGAAGCTGGGGACATCATGTCCACAAGGTGTGGTGGGCTTTAATATTCTAAGCCCTGGTCTCAGGGAGAATATGACAGGAGCGGAGGGCTAGCCTTTCACTGGCCATCAGAGAGGATGTGGTCAGCAGCGTCAGATGCTGCCAAGAGATCAAGAGGATGAGGACTGAGAAAAAGCCAGCCAATGGGTTTGAGGGTCAGGAGGCTGTTGACTACCTGAGGGGAGCTTCAGAAGAACGAGGTTGAGGACCGCAAGGGGCCTGAATGAGACAATCAAGTGCCAGAGGGTGTGAGATAGAAGGAACAAGTCAAGGGGCCATCTTTGGCAGAGAGAAGGGCTCCCTCACCTCCCAAGGCTGGAGAGAAATCCCAAAAAAGTTTGCAAAGCTACTTTCTGAGACTGGAACGAAGAAGAGAAATCTCGAGGCAGTGAAGGTGTGGGGACAGCTGGATGATGGCATGGGGGAAGACCCTGGAGGGGCTGCAGGACACCCTCCATCCAAGCAGGAGGGGACGTTTCTGTTGAGCTTGGGGAGGCAGGCGCTGATGGCCTTGGACCTTCTTGGAATGCCATGGAGCAGCCTCCCCCTGACATGCCCTGCGGCTGCTATCCCCTCAAAGGGGTCTGGCTCTCTGTGAGCTGGATGGCACAGGACCCTTCTGGCTTCAGTCACTCACTGTCCTGAGCCTCGGAGGACGGGAAGCCCCGGAGCCAGGGGCTGGGCCGGGCCAGCAGGGCCATCCATCACCCTGCCTGAGTTATGACAGCAATGGAGACAGAGGTATTTCCAGGCCCTTTGCTCAGGCCTGGCCTGGCCCCCATGGACAGCAGACAGCCCCCAGACGTGGCCCGGATATCTGGTCACAGAACCCTTGGCCCAACCATGCGGGAGTCAAGCCAGAGCCACGGCAGAGACATGAGGGAATTCTGGGAATGGGGAACAGGGGATTCTGGGGACAGGGCATTAGGTGAGGTGATGGTCTCAGAGTGAGACTGGGGTGAGAATTAAGGTTGGTCCAGTCCCTTTGAGGGCCAGCTCTCTCACAGCTGTGTGAGTGCAGGCAGTCCCAGCCTCAGTTTCCCTATCTGTAAAATGGGGTAATAACATAGTTCCTGGCCTCCCAGGGCTATTGTGTGAATCAAGTGAGATCATGTCCCTGGAATTCCTTGTGGAGCCCCACAGCAATGGCAGCTATTTTTAACAGTAATGTCACTGTTTCCTGTAACTAGATTTGGGGCACGTGGAGGTGCGCAGGGACGGCTGCCTTGACCGTGTCTCCCCTAAGCAGGGTTCACAGCCCCTGAGGCGCCCCAGGCCCCTTCACACGGGAGTGCGCTATTTTGTCTTACTTTATAGATGAGGAAGCTGACACCTGGAGAGATGAAAGACCCTTCTCCAAGGTCCCAGAGATGGCGCTCTCCCTGCTCCAGCATGCTGGGAATCCTCATTCCTCCCCCGACACCCCCTCTCACTCATGCATTCCCCCTCCCCCACTCCACCTCCTGTTTTCTCCTTCTCTAGAGCAGGCAGAAAACCTGGGGGAACTTGATGCCCGAGCAGCTGCCCAAAGCCCCCCAGCTGTGCCCAGGCCCTGGTGGCTCAAGAGCTTGGGGGTGGGGGGAGTAAGGGGAGAGGGGGGAGGGGCTCCTCAGGAAGAGTCCAGGCCCAGCCCCTCTCCTGCAGCCCCCACCCTTCTCTGTCCCAGGCCAGAGGCAGTGGGCTCACCCCCTAAGGGACAGGAGAGACAAGAGATGGGAGCACGAGTCCAGACAATACGGCTCCAAGGGACGGGGGCCCTCCACCCACCTCCACTCCCACTCTGGTCCCCCGTCCCAGTGGAGTGTGCTGGACACAGGTCTGGATTTGGAATGAAGCCTAGAGACTGGCTGCTGTTACCTCAAGCCTTTCTTTCTCTGAGATGCCTTAAATGTTTCTTTATATAAGAAATGAGGCAGCTGGATGAGATAAATCCCAAGGCCCTCCCAGGCCTGACATTCCCTGTTCTGACATCCCTCCCAGGCCTGACATCCCCTGTTCTAATGTCCCTCCCAGCTCTGGTGTGCTGTGGATCCATGCATCTCTGGTCTCTTCCATTCAATGTCTCCAGAGCCCCAAGGAGCAGGGAGCTTGGGGCTGTGCTGAGAAGCAGGAACCCTGGGTTCGAAGATAGGGTGCACAAAGTGTGGGATGGAGCAGTGATGGTTAGTTGATGTCAGAGTGGTGGGGGCAGGATGGCAGGGTTTGGAGCCCTCAAGCCTGGCTGAGATGACCCTCCTGGGCCTCCAAACCCACGGCCTGTGCCTTGTCCTGCCCCATCTGGAGCCTTGGGCTCTATTCTAGGCCCCATATTCAGGAAGGATGCAGACAAGACAGAGCATATTGAGGGAAGGGAGCCCGGAGTGGTGAGGGGACTGGAAATTCCATCACTGGTGAGGGGCAGGGGGCCTGGAGAATGGGGGACTCAGGGAGGCCAGAGCACTGTGTCCAGGCCCCTGAGGAGCGAGGCCTGATGGGGAGTGATGGGGAAAGGGGCAGGGAGGTCGGTTTCACCTCAGTGTAGGAAACCCTTCCCAGCAGCCCTCCCCAATCCTGTTTCTGTCCCCTCTGCACCCACATGGTGCTCCCAGCTCAGGCTTCCCTGACTCACCTCCTGATCCCCTTTGGGCAGGGGCCCCTCCAATCCACCTTCCCCAGGACCATCGAAGTAGGCCTGAGGCACAGCTCTTACCCTATGGTCTGGCCTCATTCAAGAAGCAGGTGCCCAGGATCTTTGTGACATGGACAGGTCACATCACTTCTCCAGGCCTCCCATGAGTGCATTAGATCTATTGGATCTGACAGACTCCAGAGGTCTCAGCAGCAGCTTCTCTGGGGCCTCTCTCAATGTCCTTCTCCCAGGCCTTGAGTGTGGACATCACTACATCTGCCAAGGGGCCAGTGAGGGCCTTTGGGAGGCCCCTCCCCAAGCTGCAGCCCTCCATCTCCACGGCCTCCTGGACGGCTCCAGATTAGTCCCCACCCACCCACCCATACAGTCACCAAAGGATTTTCCCAAAGCTCAGGCCTGAGTCCAGGGGCTTCCCATTACTTCTGATGCCTGGAACATAATAGGCATGTAATAAATACTGATGTGATTGATTGTAGTCTCAGCTTATGAGAGCCTAGGAGGGAGCTGCTAGCATCATCTCCCCTCCACAAGAAGGAAACTGAGGCAGACAGAGGCTAGGTGACTTACCTAGGGTTACACAGTTAAGGCAAGACTTGAATTCTAGCTTTCCTGTCTCTGACTCCAGCTCTTTTTCTGATACATAAAGGCCACCAAGTCCAACCCTTTCATTTTTCAGATGGGAAAACTGAGGCATGGTTAGGTTAAGGGGAAAGGGGGAACTCAAAAGGAAGGCATATTGAGAAGGAAGATGTCAGCCTGGAAAGGGCTCCATTCAGGCTTGGAGGGTCATCATGAGGAAGAGAGATTAATCATATAGTGAGGGCCTTAGAGCACAGAGAGGTTCAGTGACTTCCCCAGAGTCACTTAGCAGTACAGGACAGAGTCAAGATCTGAACTCAGGCAGAGGGAAAAGGACAAATCCAAGGTGATCACAAGGGACAAAGGCCTGGCACTACGGGATGGTGGGACCAGGAGGGGCAGGGTTAGGTCTAGGGAGAAGATGCTGAGCTCATGAGGAGTGAGTGGGACTCAGGCCACCTGCAGGTGTCCGGGAGGGGAGGTATAGTGGGATATAGAGGAAGGCTAGGCTGAACAAGATAGGCTCAGGCACTTCCAGCCCATGATGAACATGGGGGGCTTAGAGAAGAACCCCAGGACTCCAGGGAGCCCCAGCAGGGGACAGAAGCCTATGTGCCACCAAGTGTAACAGCCCTTGGACTGGACTCCTGAATGTGACACAGGGCTAGAGCTCAGCCCTCAGGCCCTCAATTCTGGACATCCTGGGGAGCCGGACCCCAAAGAGCAGACTGCCACGATTTGGGGGGGGCTTGACATTCCAGGAAATCGATAGGACTCCCCTCCCACCTGGAGAGGCATGTGGAGGTGGGGGCCCCTTCTGCCAGTGGGCTTATAGGCAGGGAGCGCCCCTTCTAGGGCAGCATGGCGCAGCGCTGGGGTGGACTCACACTGCTGCAGACACTGGCTGTCTGCGTGACCAGGAAAAGATCTCTTCCGTGCCCTTCATCTGCAGAGTGGGACTGCCTCCGTCTCCTCACCTGTAGAGCTAGGTCGATTTGAGGGTCAGACACGGGCTTGTGTGGCAAGTGTTTTCCTTTAGTGCTTTCTCAATGCTGTTATTTGTATTGCCAATTTATTTAATGAAGAGATGAGAATTCCTTCTACCAATGAAGCTATGGGGTGATGAGCCTGGGGGCACCATCGGGGACAGTCCAGAGGTGAGGGTCCTCCCACTAATGGATTCAAGAAGGAGGGAGATGGGGGCGGCTAGGTGGCCCTGGAGTCAGGAGGACCTGAGTTCAAATCCAGCCTCAGACACTTAACACTTACTAGTTGTGTGACCTTGGGCGAGTCACTTAACCCCAATTGCTCTCCAAAAAAGCAAAAAACAAACAAACAAAAAAAAACCAAGAAGGCGGGAGATAACATCAGTGGGAGGGGGCCTCTCACCTATAGAACTAATAAGGAGGGAAGGTTATGACCATTAAGGGAGATAGGGCTCCCTCGCACAAAAGAGCTCAAGAGGGAGGTTGGCCATACTCCTACCAATGGGACCAATAGGAAAGTGGTGATTCCATCAATGGAATCAATGGGTAAATGGGAACCCCTCCCACTAATGAAGCCAATGATGGGGTTTCCCACTGATGGGGATAATAGGGAGGTAGGGGACCTTCTATCAGTGAGACTAATGGGAAAGTAGGGGCCCCTCCCACCAATGGGAAGTAAGGGATCCTCTCATCAATGGGGCCAATAGGGAAGTGGGAAACCCCACCAACAATGGTGCCAGTAGGTAGGTGAGGGACCCTCCTACCAATGGGGTGAGTTACCCTAGATTCACAGAACTAGATGTAGTCTCAACATGGAGATGGGACCTCCCTTCTCATCAATGGATTAACAGGTAGGAAAATTCCTACCACCGCCCACCCCACAGAGTGAATAGGAAGGGCTTTGGCCCCCAAGGGGTCCAAATCACAGGAAGGACAGAAAGACCCAGGATCTAGGAGGTGGAATTCCAAGGAAATGCCCCCTCCTTGGGTAGAGATAATGCTGGTGGCTTTTCTCTGGATGTTTTCTTCTTTGGTATTTAGCTGACTAGGAAGATCCCACCCAAAGGAGAGACCCAGTCTCCCTCAGTACAATGGGTGGAGTGAAGAGTTAGGGCCAGTGGGTGGGTGTGAGGGGGCTCAGCATGTTGGCAAATGAAGTTGGAGACAAGCCTTTGGGTGACCAAGTGGGCAGCCATCAGGACAGAGTTCTCAGAGAATAAGATGGCAACCATTCCTGCTTGGTAATGGGCTGGGACATGCAGGTGCTCCAGGGCAAGCTCTGGAGGTCAGAGGGAGCTTCTGGCAACATTGTCTGAGGGCCAGGCAGGGATCTCATGCCTTCAGATCAAGCCAATGCTTAGGATTTCAGATGGAAAGGAACAGGAAAGGCTATTGTTGATTGGTGCCAGCTGTGACTTCTTGGCAAAGATGCTGGAGTGGTTTGCCATTTCCTTCTAAAGAGTTTCTAGGTCAAATCTTTTACCTTACAAATGGAGAAACTGAGGCCCAGTCAGATGAAGCCACTTGCCCAAAGTCACATGGTGAGTTAACAGCAGAGCAGGAAATCACACCCAGGTCCTCAGTCTCCTACTGGTGGCCTCTCTCAACGATTCCATCTATCTATTAGAGACTCAGAGTTGGAAGGGCCTTCTATGGCCAAGTCCGACCACCCACTTGACACAGGAATCCCCTCTGAGACAGCTGCTACAAGTGGTCTTCCAGTCAACTATCTGGGGCTCTCAGTGGACACCAAGTTCCACATAAGTTGAGAGCATGAAAAAAAGCTGCCATGTCCAGAAGGGAGGAGTTTTCAAGATTTACCCCCCCCCCCCCCAGCCCGGGGCATCAGTAAACTGAAAAGTGGCCAAAGGAAGGGGATGAAAATATGCTGATATCACGCTGTATGAGAACCAGCTGAAGAATCAGGGAGCAGGGCGCCTTCTGCCATCCCTTCCGGCTCTGACACAGGGGACTCTGCGAAGAGGACCCTGTGGGGAAACTGAGAACATTGAACTGGAGAAGGGAAGAGGTGACGGGGCAGGAAAGCATTCTCAGGATCTGGAGGCAGAGGACTTGAGTTCAAACCTGGCTTTGCTGCTCACTCCCTGTCCCCATGCCGTCCCTGGTCTTCAGTTTCCTCTTCTGTTAAATGGAGAGGTTTCACCCCCTGTTCTTGTCGGCCCCTTCCTGCCCTAAATCCAATGATCCTCTGCCTTAGAGGGGACATGCTAGCTGTCTTCACTTATCAGAAGGCCTGTCAAGTGGAACAAGGATTAGACTTGTTTTTATCGGCCCCAGAGGGCAGAATTAGGGGAAGTTTAGGGGTGGGAGATTTCAGTTCAAAATAACGAAAAACTTCCAAACCATCAAAGCTGTCTGAAAGGGGAACGGTTGCCCCAACAAGTAGTGAGCTTCCCATTCCTGGCGGTCTTCAAACGGCCGAGTGGCTGCTCGTCCTGAAAGCTATGGAGGGGATTGTTGCTCCCATGGAGATGGGACTGCTGCCATCTGAGGCTCTTCCCAGCCCATGGGGTGGGCAGCTCGCCATCTATGGCCTAGGATAGCCTATCCCACTGTGGGACGGACATCTCTACTGGGTAGAAGCAGAAACGTGCCGTATCCCCCTACTGCCAAACCAAGCCCTTCAAACACGGCTCTCATGCCCACCCTGAGTCTTCTCTTTGTTGGACTACATATCCCAATCTTTGAACTAGTTCTGTTATGACGACGCCCCCGACCTCTTCATTGAGGTGTAAGAGGCCACTGAGGGCACTGAGACCAAGCCTCTTCCAAGGGTAGGAGGCCTCTCTAGGTCTTCTCTGAAGGGGCTATTGCAGACTTGCTTGCACAACTCTCCTGATGGGGACCTCTCTCCTTCCTCCCAAGGCCCACCCACTATTCTCTGATAGTTCTCAGAAACCTTCTGTTCTGTCCTTTTGGAAATTCACACATGAATGGCTTGATTGGCAAAGTGGAAGGAAGTACATCTCCATCCCCTGAGAAAGAGAGTATTGGGGGGAATAAGGCCTGTTCTTAGTAGCCCCCAGGCCCGAGGACTGAGTGGTCTGAGGAAGGAAAGGATCTTGGGAAAGAAGGTGGAAAACTGATTCTCTTTCCCTAGATAGAAACATGAGGTGATAGGTGAGGGACCCACCCATCAGAGAACCCACTCACCTGAATCCCTACCCATCAGAGGGCCAGCAGGGAGGTGGGTGGATCCCCACAGGCAATAGGTGGGAAGGGCCTTTGGCTGAATCTGGTCTGAGGACCCTCTCTTCACTCTTCCGCTGTCCTAATTCTGGTCCTTCTCAGTCCTGGCAATGGGGCTTTCTCCTTAGTGCTCATCCCTTCCCCTCTCTAGACCTCAAAGTCACCACCTGTAAATGAGGCTATTAGATGAGAGGTCTCCCTTCTTCAGCTTCTTCAGACCATATCTCTGGTGTCCCTGAGCTCCATAGGTAACTGGGGGTCCTCTTTACTTGGGGGGTTCAGCCCCCTGTCACAGGCAGCCTTCTGACCCCTCTGGGTCCCTGAGCAGGCAGGCGGTGCATGCTGGGACAAAGCCCTGGCCATGGGCCAGCCAAGCTACCGGGGCTCTGTGGGACTGGGGGAATCACCTCGCCTAGCACAGGTAGAGGCAAGTCCCCCCCTTCCTGGCAAGATTTCAAAGCAGAACACCAGGCCTGGAAGGGCTTTTTAATATTGTTCAGTCCAACCCCCTTGTTGTACAGAAGGGGAAACTGAGGGGCAGAGGATAAGTAGCTTATACTACCAGCTGCTGGCAGGGAGAGGACCAGGATCCCAGTTGGTACCCAAGGTCTAGGGCCCACTGCATTTTCCTCAGCCACCTGGTGAGGTGCCCCCAGACCTGTCAGTCAGAAGGTTCCCGACCCTGTGGCCCTCTTGGAGGAGAAGGGTGGGGTGAGAGCTGCCATCCCAGGAGCGGAGTCAGGCTCCTCCAGGGCCAGCTTGGCCCCCAACAGCTGAGGCCCAGACTAAGGTTTCAGCCTCAGGTTTTACGAGGTCTCCAATTTGGTCAGGAATCCGGCTAGCAGTGCAGGCCGCCTTCAAGACCAGGCCCTGGCCTGGGTGTGGCCTAGCCAAGGGAGCGGCTGGGCCCAGGGATCTGCCATCAGCCGGGCTGATCCCCAGGCTTTGCTGGTTCCATCCACTTGGGGAGTGGCTTGTGAGCATCTGGACGGACTTAAGCATGCTGTTCTCCCAGGGCAGACTCTGCCCTAGACCCAGTCCTGTGCTCCTCTCTCCCCACTCAGGGCCTGTTTCATGGGGTTTAATCTCTAATCGCCCCATCCACACCCATGGCCAGACAGTGGTCTTCCAGCTTCCCAGGACTCTCTCACCAAGTGAGCAAGTCTTGAGTCTGGGGACCCAAGGACAAAGATGCCCCTGCATAAAGGGGGGATAACATGTATAATATATATAACAAATATAATATATAGATAATAATAACAATATAGAAAACAAATATAATATATAAATAAATGAATCAATGAACAGCACTGGAGAGACAAATAAAAGGGTCAGACTGTTGTTAGTCTCAAGGAGAGCCCATTCCAATGAGAGGGGCACAACACATAGGGAAGGTTTTAGCTGTGAGTCTCATGTCCTTCTACTCTGGAGGGGCAGATGGCAAGGTCTGGGTTCCCAGAGGCTGCCTCAGCTGGGGGGATGGCAAGATATCTGCATGTGTATACATTTATACATTTATTGTGTATATACATGTATAGATTTATAAATCCAGCCGAGAACCCCAGAATCACAGGATAGGAGCTAAGACAGAGAAGGAGCAGTCAGACAGGTAGGCGGAGAACCAGGAGAAGGCAGAGTCAGGAACATCTAAAGAGAAGAGACGAGCATGGTCAGATGTCAAAGGGTGCAGAGAGGTCAAAAAGTCAGAGAACTGAGAAAAGGTCTTGGGATTTGGCCATTAACTTTGGACACTTACTCACTGTGTGACCCTGGGCAAGTCACTTAATCCAGTTTGCCTCAGTTTCCTTGTCTGTACAATGAGCTGAAGGAGAAAATGGCAAATCATTCCAGTACCTCTGCAGAGAAAACCCCAAAGGGTCACAAAAAGTCAGACACAACCAGAAACCCTGAACAGTAAGAGGCAGGAACCAGACTGGAGAGAGTTAAGAAGGGAGTGAGGAAGAGTAAGTTGAGGCAGCTGTTGTAGACAGTCTTTTCGAGGAGCTTGGCCACCAAAGGAGAGACCCCGAGTGATAGCTGGGAGGGAGGGTGCTGGAGGGGCCGGGGATGATGGGAGAAGGAAGGTCGTGGGATGGCCTGTACAGCAGAGGCAGGAGAAGGACCACTTCCACACACGATGGGAGGAGGGGGCTGTGGCCGAAGGCAGCAAAGCGAGGGGAAATGGGGGGCAGGGGGCTCTCAGGGAATGGCCCCGCTTTCTTTCCAGTGAAATCTGAGGCAGGATTTTCACCGGTGAGGGTGGGTGGAGTTGAGGCGGGCTAAACCCAGTTTGGGTCAGGCTTTGTGGTGAAGGGGGTAGTGAATCGATTAGGGGGATATAGAAGGGCTGGGGGGCCCAGTCGGGATTATGTGACAGACACTTAGAGCGGACCAGGCAGCACAGTCTTGTAATTTTCTCTAGCTTAGCTCAGCAGCAGGTGAGTAGGGGCAGAGACAGCAGATGGCGAGTGTAATCCAAGGCTGGGCTTTGGGAGGGCCAGATCTTTGAGGGGATAAAGAGGCAGGGGCCTTGAGAGATGAAAACAGTGGTTCACCAAGGGGTCAATATCGAGAAGGGAGGAGAGGGTAGCCAGTGCAGGGAGAGGTGGGGGGATCGGGCTCACATGGAGGGTGAAGAACGTGGTTTGGCGGTGTGCTAGACTGTGATGTATCACAAGAGACTGGGGTCAGATCCGTTTTTGAACCTGGAAGTAGGATATTTATGGGTGGTGGCCAGATCAAGGGGATGAGCATCTCTGGGTGTAGCTGAGGGAGGGTGGAGGAGAAGGTCATGAGCAATGGGCAAGCTGAGGAATTGGACATTTGAGGGAGTATCTCTAGTGTGAGGGCAGGAGTGGGGAGGAGAGAGAGAGAGTGAGAGCCAGCCACTGAGCTCATTTCAGAAGGAAGGAGAGTGTCTCAGGGATCTGTAGAAAGAAGCCACCAGAATAAGTAAAATAAACAGGAATCGAATGAAATTCAAAAGAGGAGAGATTAGCCATCGATAACGGCAGAGAGAGAATCTCCCGCCATGACCTGCGTGTGTGTGTGTGAGTGTGTGTGAGTGTGAGAGAGTGTGTGAGAGAGTGTGTGTGTGAGTGTGAGTGTGTGTGAGAGTGAGTGTGTGAGCGTGTGTGTGAGTGTGAGTGTGTGTGAGTGTGTGAGTGTTGTGAGTGTGTGAGTGTTGTGAGTGTGAGAGTGTGTGAGAGAGTGTGTGTGAGTGTGTGTGAGAGAGAGTGTGTGTGAGAGTGAGTGTGTGTGAGAGAGTGTGTGTGAGAGAGAGTGTGTGAGTGTGTGTGTGAGTGTGAGTGTATGTGTGTGTGTGTGTGAGTGTGTGTGTGTGTGTGTGTGTGTGTGAAAAGGTGGCCAGGGGGTCCATCTTCAGAAGGGACCCAGGTTTCAGTGAGAGACAAAAGATAGAGGGAGTAAGAAAGGGAAAGATTTAAGATGAAATACTATGTGTTCCCTATGGAACAGGCATTCCGGAGAGCACAGGGAAGGGTTAGGGTAGCTTTAGAGTGGGAGGTTGGGTTGAGTGGGGTGGGTATAAGGGAGTAGTCAGTGGGGTCCACGGATTGGGTTTCAACAATGACAAATGGGGTTTAGAAAAGCTGATATGGGGTGTCTATGGTGGAGGGATGCTAATGCTGTGAATGTTATTCACAAACCAGTAATAACATTAAAGTCTGTTAATCGCATGAGTTCAGGTAGGTGATCGCTGTCCACAGGTGAAGGTGTTCCAGGGTGACTGGAAAGGGGAGTGGGCAGGGGGGTACCTGGGAAGGGTCAAAGCAAACTTTGGGGAGTTGGAGGTGACCTCAGATTTCTCATATGTAAATTGAGGGGGCGGAACGCAACATCCTCTGAGATACTTTTTAGCTCTAAATCTAATCTGTAGTCTCAAAACACACCTGCTGTGTACAGGACCCTTGGTTTAACCCTGGAGATACAAAAATGAAAACCAGCACAAGGCTCTCAATGAGCTGATTCAAATCCAGAGCGTACAGAAAATGCACAAATGTAAAAATAAGCTTTCGTGACCTGTTACTTCCAGGGTAAAATACAGATTTGTCAGCTCAGTTACATACAGGACCTTCCAGGATATGGCTCCCTCTTAGAAAGTAAACTCCCTAATGGAATGTTTCACTTCCATATGAAGCAATAAAGCCTGGTAGACATCAAGTGCTTAATAAATACTTGCTGATTAGTTGATTTGCTCCTACTTATTTTATTTTGCATGACTTCTGTTTATCTATTCTATATTCTAGCTAAACTGGACTGTTAGATGTACCCCAAACTTATCCTGTTATTTCCTACCTCCACACCTTTGCACAAAGTGTCTTCCATGTGCAGGATGTATTTACTCCTCATTTTGGCCTTCCCTCAAGGCTGAACTCAAGTGTCATCTCCTCCATGATTCCCCTGCCTGAGGGTGCTCCCCTCCCTTGTTAGGGGGATATTTCTTTGACTCTCATCAGACTGCAAATTAGGTTAGGGTGGACTTGACCTCAATGCTAGAAAAGTCACATACACACATATTTTGTTTCTGTGACATTCCCCCTCCCACTTGTCTTTTTTTTTTTTTAATTGAGAAGCTAGGGGACCCTGAGCGTTTGCAGTTTGCTGAAGACTTTTTTTTTTTTGCTTTTGGAGAGCTATTGGGGTTAAGTGACTTGCCCACGGTCACGTGGCTAGGTTTGTGTGTGTGTGTGTGTGTGTGTGTGTGTGTGTGTGTGTGTGTGTGTGTGTGTGTGTGTTTTAAGTGTCTGAGGCTGACTCCAAACCCAGGTCCTCTTGACTCCAGGGGCCGGTGCTCTATTCACTGCACCACCTAGCCGCCCTTGCTGAAGACTTCCACACAAATAATGGCCAAGTATGATTTAGCTACTGAAAATTAGACAGGAAGCCTCAGGATGTTCTAGCCCTAAGCTAGAAAATAGATTCTGATGGAGACCCACACCCCAGTGACCCAAAAATAGATTTCAAGAAACAAAACGAAGCCAGTGGTTACTAATTAACTGGGGAAGGTCTTACTCTGTGTTCCAGGGAGCTCACTACCTGGGGCAAAGATTTTTCATCCTGGACTCAGTCAATAAACATTTATTGAGTACCTACTATGTGCCAGGTACTGGAAAAACCCTAGGGCTTAGGCAATCTCCTTAGATGAAGAATCTGGGATGAATTTTCTGCTTTCTACCCTCCCCTCACAGCAATCAGAGGAAGGGAGAAGCCCTAGTGTTGGTGGTACTAAGGAGATGTGAGGGTGGGCTTTTCCAAGCCAAGATTCTAAAGGAAACAAACAACATTCCTCAAAGGAAAGAAAGCCAGTGGTCTCTGTTTTCTCAGGGATCAATAAAAAGCCTCAGGACTTTAGATTAAAAGAGCATGGCAGAGCCTAGTCTTCCTATGAGGAAAAGAAATACATCCCACCCCCACCCCAGGAGCTGCACAACCTCATACTTAGTGGAGCCATAATGGGGCCAAGGGAGTGATGGCCAGCATGTATCAAGCCAAGGTTATATGTCTGGCAGAAGCTACATGACATTTAGACTGGTAAAGCTTAGGTACAGCTAGGGCACCATCGCCAGAAGTCATCAGCAGGCTGGGTCACCCCTCCACATCTTCCCTGAGTGTGTGTGTAAGAATGTACCCAGTCATACATCTTCACTATGCGTGTGTGTCTTCATGCACGTTCCCTACATGTGGCCACTCTTCTCTCTGAAGGTGTATTTGCAGTAAAATGTAGTTAGTCCAGCTTAATTGGGGAAATGTCTTATTTTCTCTTTTCTTACTGTTACTTCATTAAATGCCTTTGCTTCTTAACTAATTGTGCGTTAAATGACTAGTAAAGAGAAACACATCGATGGGGGCTCATGAGTTATGTTTTGAGTGGAGGCAGACCCCCCGAGTACCTTGAACTGAGACAACTTTGTCTGGGGGACCTCTATGCAAGTTGTGGGGGTCCCCGAGGTACTATCCATGATTTTTACATCACTACTACTGGATTGTGAATTTTCATAGGATCATGGTATTCAGAGCTGAAAGCAAGCTCAAAGACCTCTAGTCCAACTACCTCCCTCGACAGATGAGGAAGCAGAGGCCCAGGGAAGGGAAGACAATTGCCCTTGGTCATGCCAGTCTCATCACCCCATCCCAGAACGGGGTCTTGGACAGAAAAGGATCTGATATGTATTCAACAATTCAACGAATCATTCATTAACCATCTATTATGGGCAGGGCAGTGTGCTAGACCTGTGGACATTCAGCCCACGTCTTTGAGGAAATCACGTGCTATTGGGGAGATGAGAGGAGCCTATACACAGACCAGGAAGAGATACAAGCTATGATTCGAAGTCATTTCTGGGATGTGAGAAGAAGCAAGTGGCTGGGGGGGATTAGGGTGGGCCTCGTTTATGAGGCGACATGATCTGAACCTTGAAAAATTGCTGAAGATTCTCAGAGGCAGAGAAGAAAGGGCATTCCAGGCATGGAGGACAGCCTGTACAAAGGTATGGAGGTGGGATTTGGGAGATCACTGGCCAGCAAGCCAGTTTGACTAGAACAGATTGCCTGAAGAGGGATAAAAATGAAATAATTCTGGAAACATAGACTAGAGCCTGGCTGTAAGGGGCTGTTGGTGCAGGATATAATTGAATGGAATGAGTTGGGATAAGAGATTCAGGGTATGGAGAGGGTTCGAATAGGTTTCCTGAAAGAGGTGAGCCTCACAGGCAGAGAACTGGACTGAGCATCAGTGATGGATGGAGGGCAGAGGCAGGCCATTCCTGGGCCTTGGGTTTAGAAGGCTAGACTTCAAGGGCCTGGTTTTTCCACCAGTCAGCACTTAGCCTCTGTAAGCCTCAATGTCCTCATCAGAAAAACGGGTCCAATTTCTTCACTCTTCCTCTTGAGGACTGACAGGAGAAAAGGGCTTTGTGAAGTGCTAAGTGCTTATCACTGCTATTGCAGCCTCTTACAGCTGCGGGAGGGCAGAGCTGGGCCTCTCCTGGGAACACGAGGAGGGGTGGGTGCCCCTTGGTTCCCCATCAGGACTTGGGCTCCGAGCGAGGGATTGCCAAGCAAAGGAAAATGACTCATTTTTTCCTTCCTCAGTTTCAAAGGGGAAATGCTGCGTGGAGGGGGATGGGGCGGCTCACCTCCACCCCAGCCCCGGAGCCTCCTGCCTTTGGAGAGGGCTGGCAGCACGAGCTGGGGTGCTCTAGGAAAACACGTCAGCTCAAGCCCACACAATGCTGTTCCCTCCTCATCTTGTATAGGCTCAGCTCTGGGGAATGGCCAAAGCCAAACCTTCTGGTCTTCCTTAGGGGCTAAGACACCAACACAAAGCTGGACCGGGGGCATCCAGGCCCCCATGATGCTGAGGGCACAGTGAGCTCTGAAGGGGGAATGAAGGAGCTGAGAGCAACAGGCAGAGACGGAGGCAAGTCGGCCTCCCTGCCTTGGGCTCTGGGAGTTTGTACCTGGCTGCTCTTTCCAGGCAAACTCTCTCCCTTATACCTCTCCAGCCCTCAGAATGTAAGCTCCCTGAGGGCAAGGGATGTTTTTGTTTTTTCTCCATCCCAATGGTGCCTAGAAGTGTGTCTCCCTGGTTGGACTATGGGGCAGTTAGGAGGTGCCAGAGTGGATAGAGGGCCAGGCCTGGAATCAGGTCAGCTCATCTTCGTGAGTTCAAATCCAGCCTCAGACACTTACTAGCCTTGTGGCCCTGGGTCAGTCACTTAACCCTGTTTACCTCAGTTTCCTTATTTGTAAAATGATCTGTAGAAGGCAATGGCCAACCATTCCAGTATCTTTGCCAAGAAAATCCCAAATAGGTTCTTGGAGAGTGCCTCACTGGTTGGAAGGCCTTAATAAATGTCTTGCTGACCCTCCTCTTAGAGCTTTGCCCTCTGTGACTGCTACCACAGGCACCAGAGTTGGCTCCGGGAGAGGCTGAGACAGATCACCTTCCACAGATGACCTCCCTGCTCATTTCCCAAGCAGCACAGAACCCTGGCTTGCATGAGAACCACAAACCCACTGGATCCAGGCTTTTGTCTGCAGCTCACAGAGAGAATGAGTAATTAGAGTTTGATGCTGAGCTGTCCCAGCAGCCTCTAGGGCCCTCCCCGCTTTCTCCAGACATCAGCCATGGGGCCCCTCCCCATTTCCAGATGCCCAGGAGGCAGGCAGCTGGTTCTGGGTTCAAATCCGATCTCTGTCTCTTGTTCCCTGGCTAATTCCAGACCTCGGTTTCCCCACTGTCAAAAGGGAAAGGTGAGCTAAATGATCTCTGAGGCTTCTTCCCGTTCCAAGTCAATGGGATAATAGCTGTCCTCTGGACCTCCCTGGGAGGATGGGAGGAAGACACGTCCTAAATATGGAAGAACTCTTGGGAAGGAAAGCTTTGAATTATCCACCTGCGGGCAGGCCTGGCCCTGCTCCCCCGGAATCACTGAGCCCCAGAACATCAGAGGGGGCCCTCAGCAGACTCCCCAAGAGCGTCCACCCAGCCTTCATTCAGGGACCTCCAGGGAGGGGCAGCCAGAGCCTCTCATTGATAAGAAGCGTGACCTCGGGCCGCTGTGCCCACAGCTCCTGGGTCTGCCCTCTGGGACCAAGGAGAAAAGGCTTCACTCATGACAGCGCTTCAGGTACCGGAAGGAAGGGGACATGTCTCCCTGAATCTTCTTACCACCAACCTAAAGATCTCCAGTTCCTTCAAATCAGCAAGCCTTTATGAAACACCTACTGTGCGCCAGACATTGTGTCAAGCTCTGGGGATATAAAAGGGGAAGGGAAAGACAGTCCCTGGTCTCACAGAGCTCATAATCTACTGTGAGATTACATGCAAATGATTATGGTCGAATAAGGTCAAATGAGAGAGAGAGAGAGAGAGAGAGAGAGAGAGAGAGAGAGAGAGAGCTGGGGCGGGGGGGAGAGGAGGGAGAGACAGAGACAGAGACAGAGAGAAAGGAGAGAGGAGGGGAGAGAGACAGAGACAGAGACAGAGAGAGAGAGACAGAGAGAGAGAGAGAGAGAGGAGAAAGGAGGGAGAGAGGATGGATGGACAGATGGATGGACGGATGGATGGATGGATAGATAGATATAGACATAGATAAAATAAATTGGGAATAATAAACAAGTGGGAAAGCAGTAACATTAAGAGGGATCAGGAAAAGCTTCTCAAAGAAGGTAGGATTTTAGTAGCTGGGACTTGAAGGAAACCAAGGAAGACAGGATGTAATGGTAAGAATATTCTAGGCATGGGGCACAGTCAGTGCAAAGACTTGGTGTCGGGAGATGAGTGTTGAGTGGGAGGAACCGCCAGAAGGCCAGCATCCCTGGATCACAGAGTACATGGAGGGGAAGGAGGTGTCATAAGCCTCGGAAGGCAGGAGGGATACGTCCTGTGAAGGACTTTAAAAGCCAGAGGACTTTCTATTTGGTCCAGAAGGGGATAGGGGGCCATTGGAGTTTACTGAATGGGGTGTGTATGGGGAGGCATGACATGATCAGGCCTCACTTTACAGCTGGGTGGAGAATGAGCTCAAGATGGGAAAGAGCAGAGGCTTGATTTGCAGGCCCTTCCCCATTTTGGTTGCTCAACCTCTGGACACTGTCCATTGTCCATGGCCTTCCTTAAAATGTGCTGCCCAGACCTGAGCATGGTATATATCATTCAGCTGATTCATATTGAGTCTGCAGTCCACTAACCCCCCAAATCTTTTCTAATTGAAAGGTCATTTAACCACTGTTCCCCTAGCTTGCTGTTTCCCATACATTACAAACCATCTCCAGTCACCATACCTTTGCACAGGCTGTCCCCCATGCCAGGAGCACCATCCCTTCTCACCACCTTGTCAAATCTCTAGCTTTCTTCCAAGCTCAGTTCAAGTATCCCCTCCTCCAGGCAGCCTACCCTGATCCCCCCCAGTTGCTAGCACCTGCTCCCCAGAAATCACTTTGTATTTGGCTTTCCCATCTCCACTGCGGCTCTATATCCTCAGTACCTACACTGAAGTCTGGCTCATTACAGTTGCTTAAGAAATGCTTGGGGATTGGGGAAGGAGGGCTTGGCTTTTGTGAGGTTAATTTTTTTGTTTGTTTTTTTTGGAGGAGCAGTTGGGGTTAAGTGACTTGCCCAAGGTCACACGCTTAGTTTTTGTTTTAAGTGTCTGAGGTGAGATTTGAACTCAGGTCTTCCTAACTCCAAGGCCAGTGTTCTATTCACTGCGCCACCTAGCTGCCCCATGATGTCAAAGGTTCTACTTGCCCACACTCTGTTCTCTCTTACTCTGTTCAGCTCAGTTCTAGCCTGGCCAAGTCTTTCTAGGTCCTTCCTCAGCAGCCCCAGGAAGTTTGGGGTCATCTGTAAGCCTGACAAAGACCACCTGTACCATCCAACTCTTTGATAAAAGTCCTGAAGGCCCCGGGCGTCCCCCGTTCTGATCCTGGATGGATGGGACCCAACTCAGGCCCCTTCACCTCCAGCTTCTACTAACATTTCTGAACTCCCCACTGTGTGCAGAGCCCTGGAGCTGAGTATGGAAGAAGATCAAGTCCCTGTGAGGAGGAATCCAAGGGTCTGGCAGGGAGCTAAGACCCCCTCTCTGCCATGGTCCCTGAGGACCTGCAGGAGGCAGGATGGAAATCTGGGAGGAGAATTGTGTATAGATTGTCAGGACTGGAAGGTTCTGAGAGACTCGTGTTCAGTCCCATTATTTTCAGGGAAGGAAACTGAGGCCCAGAGGGTGGCTTGCCCAAGGTCACACAACTTCTGAGCGGCAGAAGCAGGATTTGAATTTTGGTCTTCCAGTCAGTCAGCCTGAGCCTCCTAACCCTCGCAGCCTCCCTGTAGATAGTCATCTCAGAGCTTGACTGGGCCTTGAGGGCTAGAGAGGATCTGTTTAGGGGGACATGGGTAGGGGGAGAGGAGTGGAGCCTAGTGAAGTGAGGTAAACTGAGTGGGGTGGGGGCCTTGAACTCCAGACCCAGGAGTCTCGGGGGTCATTGCTGTGATCATAGGTTGCTGGGGAGGGAACCTGGGGCAGAGCAGGGTAGGGCAGGGTGGAGGGAGATGCCAAAGCCACCTGGGCCTTCTCAGACTGACCTGGGCTGCCACAGGGGGCTTGTCCCGGGGGAGCCGCCCTGATTTCCTACACATGCTTTTGAAAGGGATCACGTTCCAGGCCTTTGCACAGGGATTATTCCCAGCCCCAAGGACCCACTGGGGCTCTGCAGCTCAAAGCCAGCTCTCAGTTTGATGGATGGGCTCTTCCTGGGGCCAGCCTGCCTAGTGGGGCAGGGAGAGGCTCTCAGGGATGTGGGGGACAGAGAGGGAAAGCACCACCCAGTGGGCAGTGGCCTCAGTGGGCCCAAGTGCCCCAAGAGGGGAGCCAGGGGAAGAATGACCTGGCAGGGGGTCATGCCTCCCCCCTCCTCCCACTATGCTCCTGGTGTCCTTTGGGTAGCAAGCTCAGCTCTGGGGTGGGCCCTTAGCCCAGTGAGGCAGAAGAGGCTGCTGGATCCAGAACCAGGAGTCTAGGCCCAGAACCCTGGCTCAGCTCCTCTTTTGAGAAATTGGGGTTTGAGAGAGAGAGTGTATCCCTTAGGACCCTAGAGGTGTGACTGGGAAAGAGCCTCTTTACAGATAAACTGAGGTCCAGAGGCTAATGACTTGTCCAAGGTCTTACAGGCAGTAGAGTTGAGTAAGGATTCAGGCTCAAGTCCTGGGACTCCAAACCTAGAGCTCTTTCCACTGAGCCACACTACTTCACTTTCTGACTTTGACCCTACCTCTGCCATCGACTGGCTGTGTGCCCCTGGAACAATTCCTTATGCTCCTGGAGTCTCGGTTTCCTCATCTGTAAAATGGGGTGATACAGGAATGGTGTGACCCTCAAAAGAGACAAACCCTCTTTGCAAACCTCACTGCATGTTGTAAATGTCAGCCCTGTTTGGGCCAGATAAGCTGGGTGCCAGCCTGGGAGATCTGTGTTCGAATCTGACCTCTGACAGAGAAAAAGAGGACAGAGACAGAGAGACAGAGACAAAGAGACAGAGAGAGAAGGAGGAGAAAGGGGGCGGGGGAGGGAATCAGCACAGCACCTACTGTGTGCCAGGTGCTGAGCTGAACATTTTTAAACCTGGCCACATGTGGTCCTCACGAACCCCTTTGAGGGGAGCGTGGTTACGGCTCCTGCTTTTACCACTTTCCCAGGCTCACACTGCTGGTAAGTTTGAGGTGGTTTTGAACTCAGGTCTAGGTGGCACAGTGGACAGGGTTCAGGCCTTGACTCAAGAAGACTCGACTTCCTGAGTTCAGTCTGGCCCCAGACACTTTCTAGCTGTGTTTCCCTGGGCAAGTCCCTTAACCCTGTGGGCCTCAGTTTCCTTATTTGTAAAATGAGCTGGAGAAGAAAATAGGAAATAGCATCTTTGCCAAGAAAACCCCAAATGGGGTTATGAGGAATCGGACATGACTGAAACGGCTAAGCAGTAACCGCTCCTCGGGCCTGGTCTGCACTCTGTCCCCGGAATCACCCAGCTGTAGATATCTAGAAACAGACAAACTGGCAGACTGACCAAACACTCAGCAAGTGCTTCCTATGGACCAGGTGCCGTGCTAAGAGCTTGAAACACAATCCCAGCAATCCCAGCAGCCCTTGCCCTCAGGGAGCTTTCTAATGGGACAGCAGACACATAAAAGGGAGCATCAGGGGAAAGTGCTTCACGGAGGCACACCAGACCTCTCTGAGCCCGAGCTTCCTGGGGTGGAGTCCAGGGGTGGAGGTGGGGCTGAGCATCTGGGCCATTCATTGCCCTCCTAGATACACCAAGCTCCACTCTGGCATCTCTGTGAGGTGGTGCTTTGGGAGGGGGGAGCAGGGCCCCTGAAGGTAGAACCTAGAACCACAGATGGAAGTTACAAAGAGGACAAACTATAATCCTGGGCTGTCCCAGAGTGGAACAGGCTACCCTCAGAGACAGTGGGCTCCCCCTCTTTGGAAGACCTCCAGCAGACGTTGTGGGGGTGGGTGGGTCTCTACTTAGTCAGGGGCTATTTGGGAAGACTCCCGACATCCTAGGCTCCTAAAGCCAGGAGGAAACTTAGCAGGCATTGAGCCTAATTCTGTTATTTTCCAGATGAGACAGCAAAGGCCCAGAGAGAGCCTTAGGCCACATAGCTACTAAATGTCTAGGCCAAGATTTGAGCCCAGAGAGCTCCCTCGCTCTGCATTCATTGCCCTCCTAGATACACCAAGCTCCACTCTGGAATCTGCGGTCCCAAAAGCAGGCTTCCTGTCTAAGATTCACCATAATAAAGGGATTTTAGAGGTGGTAGGGACCCATGTGATTATCCAATCCAACTTCCTAATTCTACAGACAGGGAAACTGAAGATCCAGAGGAGGGAGAGACTTCCCCAAAGCAAGTGGAGCTTGTGATTCAAACCCAGGCCTCGTTTCTCTTCTCTCTCATCAGAGATATAGAGCCCCTCTCCTTCCCTGCCTTGGCTCCTGCCCACCTGGCCAGGGGTCCCCCAACCTCCATCTTACATCTGCAGATAGCAGGTAACAGTCTCTAAGATACATGGGAAGCATTCAAAGGGACCCACGAGCTTCAGAGGAGGCAGCCGTGTGTGACTGGGGCTCCCTTCGGGTCACCCCACGTCCTCACGCTGGCCCCTGCTCCTTGACCAGGTGCCCAGGTGCACCGAGGGTCTCCTGGTGCAAGGGAAGACATGGGGCTTGGGGGCAGAGAGCCCCTTTGACAAGGGGGCAGACCCTCTTCTCTGGCCTGCACCTCCCCCCAGGTGTTCTGGCCCCACCCTCCAACCCTGGGCTTTTCATTGGTCAAAGCTCTCCTCGTCCAGCTGGATCCGGACCCAATGTCTCTGACAATCCCCAAGCCTCCTGTGCCTGGCTCACCCCTGGGCCCTGGCCAGCTCTAGCTCGGGTATGGAGTCAGAGCTACTATTCCCAGAAAGGGCCGGCCACCCAATTGTCCTGTAGGTCAGCTCCACTGGCCACCGCAACCCAAACAACCCTCCCCAGCCATCAGCCGCCCCCGTTACACACAAGAGCAGGCAGTCTGGGGGTGGGGGTCCCGACTCCTGTATCTGTACCCTGGGCTCAGAATTAGGAGGAGCTTAGTGAATGTTTCCTCACTGATCCATCTCTCCCTCCTGTCCCCAGTGCCTAGCAGTGCTTGGCACAAAGTAGACACAGTAAATGCTCCCTTATTGTGCATTGCCCTCGGCTGTCAGTGTGACCTTGGGCCTCTGCAAGATGAGGGGCCCCTAGAAACTCTGCATCTTCTATTCTGTTGGGTGGGACAGAGGCCTGGCCCATCCACCTCCCCCACTGCCAGGCCCCCTGAGTCCCAGAGTGGGCCAGGGATCAAGATGCTGAAACATTTGTTTTAAGTCTTAAAATATCAAGTTCCCCAGGCCTGTGGGTGTTTGCCTCTCCAGGCCCCAACTAAGCAGGGACAAGTTTGTGCTCAGGGTGGATGAATTGAGCCCCCCTCCCCCTTGCCCCTGATAAAGACACATTCCCAGGGAAGACAAGTTTATGACATTATCCCAGACAACTGGTGCAGGCTACAGATGGTGGGCAGCCCAGCTATGATTCATGGGATCCCAGCATCTCCCCATTCTAAGTGTCCTCAGAGGGCATCTGGTCTAACCTGTGTCCCTCACCAGTGGTCAATCAATCTATTTTGAAGACCACCAGTGATGAAGAGCTCACTCACTACCTCACCTGAGGACCCCACTCTATTCTTCTCTATTCATTCAATCCAAGATTAGCTGCCAACTCCTATGAAGGTTGAAATACACTCAGACCCTTGGATCTTCTTCAGAGGCTGTCTAGCTATGCCTCCCCAAGTTTGGAGGTGTGAGATTGATTTTTTGAACCCAAGTCTAAGACTTTACATTAAGCTCCAGAGGTCTCTTCAAGCTAGCAAAAGGGCCCCCTTGGGTGTATTGTATGGGGTATCCTTGGCCCCAGTGGTGTCCAGTCCTTCCATAATACTGAAGCTTGGCACCTTATGGGTCCTGGGAGCTTAAGGGAGCCCTGCCTCCCACCAGCCTGTCTGGGAGCAGTTCCACAGCCCCTGAGCCCCCAGAAGCCAATCAGCCTCCCTGCTAATACTGCAAAAGCTGGGAATTGGAGATGAGAGGGCCTGAACAGGTGGCCCCCCAGCCCCCAGCCCGGGCCTCCTTCCTGACTAATGGTTTCTCAGGCCTGTCTCCCATTCCCTCCTTACTCCTGTTCCCAAGCCTCTCTCCACCCCCACCCCCAGTGGTTCCCAGGACCCATCTCTCCTCTCACCATCAGCTCCCAGGACAGTGGCCTCTCAGTTTCCACTGAGACACAGTCTTTGAAATGTGAAGGATGAGTCTGGGAGCTAGAGTTTGGGCAGCTTGGCCAGTGGGAGGTGGAGGGCTCAGACACTGGGTTACATCAGCCTCAGGCTGCAGGCCCTGGAAACCCATTCCTCTTTCCCACCTCCCCCTACTCTGGGCCACCCAGGCTGCCAATGGGACAGAGGGGAACGGAGGCCAGGAGTGGGCGAGGCACGAGCCCTGGGTTACCCGTGCATCGGGGCACAGCCCAGACCAGTGTCCAGACCCCAGGATCCCGTCCCTTGTGGGTCAGGCCCAAAGACCGTCATCATGGTGTAAACAACAGCTGACACCCATCTACACATAGTTCTCCCAGCAAGCCTGGTAGGAAAACTGGGCACTTTCCTTTGTCCCCATTTCATGGACGAGGAGCCTGATGGTCAGAGAAGCCCAGTGACTTGTCCAGGGTCACCCAGCTAGCAAGTGTTTGAGGCAGGATTTGAGCTTAGGTCGATGGCACAGTGGGTAGGACTCTGGAGCTGGGGTCAGTGGTCAAAACCCGTTTCTAGTGCTGGATGCATTGCCCTGGACAAGTCCCTTCCCTTTTCTGATTCTAAGTTTCCTCACCCATAAAATAGGAATGATGACCCATATCAGACCCGCCTCCTGTGAGGCTGGCAGGCTCCAGTGAGATCTTGAATTGAAAACACTTTGAGAACTTTTTTTTTTTTTTTAGCAAGTGGGGTTAAGTAACTTGCTCAAGGTTACACGGCTAGTCATTATTTATGTGTGGGTGCTCATTTTCTGAGGCCGGATTTGATCTCGGGTCATCCCAACTCCGAGGCCGGCACTCTTACTCACTGCGCCGCCTAGCCGCCCCTTTTTAGGGCAATTGGGGTTAAGTAACTTGCCCAAGGTCACACGGCTAGTACTTTGAGAACTTTTAAGGGCTCTGGGTATCAGCTCCCTCCCCACCCACTCACCAAAATTCCCAGGGGACTCAGAACCTTTTGGGAGGGGCCACAGAGAGGTGGGAAGCACCTGAGAGTCAGGAGGTCTGAGTTCTGATCCCAGTGATCTGCCATCCACCAGCTGTGGGATACTGGGCAAGTCCTTTCCCTTTTCTGAGCCTCAGTTTCCTCCTCTGTAAAATGAGAGACTGAGTTAGGTGATCTCTAAGACCACCCCCCCAGCCCTGCCATCCCTGTTCTCAGGCCCCCCCCAACCCTGCCATCCCCTGTTCTCAGGCCCCTCCCAGCCCTGACATCCCCTGTTCTCAGGCCCCTCCCAGCCCTGCCATCCCCTATTCTCAGGCCCCTCCCAGCCCTGCCATCCCCTATTCTCAGGCCCCTCCCAGCCCTGACATCCCCTGTTCTCAGGTCCCTCCCAGCCCTGACATCCCCTGTTCTCAGGTCCCTCCCAGCCCTGACATCCCCTGTTCTGAGGCCCCTCCTAGCCCTGACATCCCCTGTCCTCAGATCCCTCCCAGCCCTGACATCCCCTGTTCTCAGGCCCTTCCCAGCCCTGCCATCCCTTGTTCTCAGGCCCCTCCCAGCCCTGACATCCCCTGTTCTCAGGCCCCCCCCAACTCTGACATTTTCTCTTTTTTTTTTAAATGCCAGAGTTTGGTTATATTTTTTAGCACATCAATCAGCAAACATCTTTCAAAGTCTGACTGAGCCCCTCTTTGGATTAATATACTTTTCCCAATTACATATAAAACAGCTTTTACCCACCTCTGGTCCGTGAGTGACCAGTCACTCTTTCCAGGCCAGCACCATGTCCAGGGTGCTCACTTCTGCTCCTCCTTGCCCTGGAACCTCATCTGAAAGACGCAATAGAACCCTGCCCCAAGGACAGTGAAGGGTCCCAGCAAAGGGTCCTTCTGGCCCCCTCCCGTCTGTGGGTAGCCGGCTCTGGATGCTACAGATTCACCTCCCCATGGCCTGTGCTGGACCAAGCTTCCCTCTCACGCTACTGCATCCGGACCTGCTGGCCTAAATTGTCTTGGGCTGGAGAAGCCTTTCATGGGCTCCACCACCACAGAATTCATTGGAGGCATTATTTGAAAGTTGTTTGGATGGGAATTTGGGAGCACTCAGGTCTGACATCTTGGCTTACCGCACCCCCCATCCCTCACACTCTATGGTTCTGTGCTCCCATGGGGGCTCCTCTTCTCCTCATGGCCCCAGATGGCCTCCCGGTTGCTGCTGGTCCCTTTTCTTTTCTCTTTGTGGACTCAAAGTGACATCATCTGGGCTCCTCCTTTATCTCATCAGTGACAGGTCTTGTCCCTTCCTACACTCTGACCCTTGCCTCTCTCCCCTGTCATACTGCCCTAGCTCAGGCCCCATCGCCTCTCACCTACATGACTGCAGTAGTCTCCTCACCAATGCTGATCTCACTCTCCTTTTAAGTCCATCCCAAGCTGCTCTTCCTAAGGCACCAAGAAGCTTCAGAGGCCCCTCATTTCATCTAGGACATCAGGCAATGTCTCAGAGAAAGCCCTTCCCAGCCTGGGCCCCACCTGCTCTGGGTTTCTTTCACACCATGCCCCTCTGGTCATCCGACACTCTAGACAAACTGGCTGGATCACTGTTGCCCAAGCTCAGCAGACACGTTCCCATATCGGCCCCTTTCTACAGGCTGTTTTGCCTGACTCCACTCTGACCTCCGGTTCCTAAGTTCCTAACCTTCCTACAAAAAGACAGCTCAATGCCTCCTCCTCCAGGAAGACTTTCCTGGTCCCCTTGTTACCAGCTCACTTTGCTCTCTCAAATCATCTTTGACTGGCCTATCGCCCACGAGACTGGCACCTCCTCGAGAGCAGGTCTTTGTACCTGCTAGGGACTCATCCTGCCCCACCCATGAGGTAACATGGATCGCCCTAGATTTATCTCGTCTGTAGCGTTCCTTCAAGGGTGCCACTCCAATCACCGAGGAGGGTTGGGTCCCCCAGAAGAATTAGTCCCCACACTCTATGGGCCTTCTTTTTCAAACCTATAGCTAATGAGCCCCCACTAGCATATTCACCTTTAGTAGTCAGCCAACTGGCAAAATTAGCTCAAAGCAAAAGCATTTACTGAAATAACATAGCATGAAAAGTGATTTTAAAAATTCTTTCCATAGACTTAAGGCTCTGATCACCATACACACACACACACACACACACACACACACACACACACACACACACACACACACACACAACCTCCCCTAGCTAGATTCTACTCTCTTTGAGGGAGGTTGTCTTTGTATCCCCAATGCCTGACACACAGTAAGGGCCTAATAAATTCATGTTTATTGACTGATAGATAGCACAGTGTCCTACACATATGAGGTACTTTACAAATATCTGCTGAATTGAATTGAATTCTGCTTGCCCTCACAAAGCATGACAAGCAGCAATGAGTGGAAGCTGGAGAGGCAGATTTCAGCTCAATATAAGAGGTATAAATTTCTTAGCCATCAGAGTTATCCCAAACTTTGAGTGGTACTGAGATCTCCTTCCCTGCAGGTGTTCAAGCAAAGGCTTGATGGCTTGTTGGAAGGATTTCAGTTCAGGTATAGGATGGCCTGCTATGTGTGAAAACCCCCTTGTGACTGGGGTTTTCTCTTTCCTGCCTTTCATCCTGGTTCACAGCCTGTCTCCAGCCTCAAACTCAAAAGCCTAAATGCCCAGCTGGTTCAGCATCCTTGAAATCACATCCATCAAATCTCAGCCTTTGATCTTTGGGGTGCCAGGGGGTTGTTTTTTGGCTGAGGGGAGGTTAGAGGTGGGGAGCACAGAGATGTTATATCAGGAGGGAGGGCTTGTGGAGGATGGAGACACTGGCCACATAGTGGGAAGAGGCTGTTTGGATTAGTCCGAAGGTCAGGGTTCACCTGCCAGATCTGCTGCTTTGTGCCAGTGTTGCCTTAGGCAGCCCCTCTGAGCATTGAGCCTCAGTTTCCTCTTCTTTGAAATAAGGGGCTTAGAGCAGATGACCTCCCAGGTCCCTCCACCTCCTACATCTCTGCTGCTCTGAGAATTTCAGTGTGAAAGAAGCCCAGGGGGCAGCCCCAGGCCAGGCAGCCCCATATGTGGCAGAGACTGAGAGGAGGGGGGCTGGCTGCCCTCTGGATGCCCCCAGATGTTTGGAGAAGAAGGGACCTTTAATAGAACTCCTATTCTGGTTGGAAGGGTGTGAAACGGGCCGTTTTTATAGGCGTTAAAACATAATAAAATGGGCTTAAAGGGCCATAGAAACCTTACAGCTGTTTATTCAGTGAATTCTTCCCTGCCTTAGACACCGAGACCCTTGTTAGCATGGGGCTGCTGGAGCAAACACAGCAGCAGTGTCTCTGGGTCCCCTCTGTGGCTCCCTGGGGTTCCAGCCCAGAGCTCTGGAAACTCAAAGTCCTACACCCCAGGAGATGGGGTGCACTATGATCACAGGAGCAGGGAAGGCTGGGAGGGGTCCAGGAACAGGGAATATCAGAAGTGTGAAGGCCCTTAACAGGCCATAGAACCATAGGTTAGAGCTGGAACGTACCTGAGGGCCATCTGATCCGGTCACCCTCATTTTACAGGAGAGGAAATTGAGGCCCAGAGAAGGTCACACAAGTGAGCAGTGCTTGAGCTAGAACATCCCGGCTGGGGGACAGTGGCATGGGAAGCCCCATCCCTGCACCAAGGCAGCTGCATCCCCTGGGCCCCTTGGGGGCTGCCCCTGAGGCTCAGACCCTCTCCCCTTTGCTGGGCTGGGACCCCAGACAGCAGACCGTCAATGGTCCCAGTCTGGAAGCCCACCTTGCTTGTCTGGACTCAACAGAGCTCGCCTTCTGGGGGCATTGCCTTTGAGAACCCTTCTGTCCCCACCCTGACTGGACATGGGAGGAAGAATGTGAGGAAGTTAGGTGTGGACCCATCCAGCTCAAGGCAGCCCCATACCCACAGCTTCAAAGGGGGCCAGCCGGGGGAAAGTGGGGTTTGTCATTGGACCGGGGACATCTGGGGTGACCCTGTACTCGCCCATATTCCGAGAGTTAGGAAGACCCCCTCTGGGCTCCCACCTTTGGGAGGCAAGCAATTAAAAGGATTTAAAAGACCAAAGTGAACCACATCCCTGCCCTCAGGAAGCTTACATTCCACTCTGTAGAATTGTGTGTGTGTATGTGTGTGTGTGTGTGTGTGTGTGTGTGTGTGTGTGTGTGTGTGTGTGTGTGTGTGTAAGGAAGGATTCTGTACACTTTACAGCACTGTATAAATGCTAGCTATCACTGTTTATCACTATTCTTTACCAGGGAACTGGGGGGACAGAGGGGACAGAGATGAATCCAATCAATTGATCAAGGAGCGTTTACGAAGCAGGAAGCAGCTAGGGGACATCATAGGGCATCGAGCACCCATCCTTGGAGTCAGGACCGCTCATTGTCCTGAGTTCAAATCTGACCTCAGACACTTACTAGCTATGTGACCCTGGGAAAGTCACTTCACCTCCGTTTACCTTAATGCACCGGAGAAGAAAATGGCGAGCCATTCCAGTAGCTTTGCCAAGAAGTCACAGACAGTCTGGTCTAGAGGCTGGTGATGCAAAGACAAAAAAGGGTCTGTCTGGTCCCTGCACTCCAGGAGCTTGCCGTCTGACAGAGGAGATGACGTGTGCACATGCAGATTCTGGGGCCCCTCAAATCTGAGCAACAAGTCAGGTACTTATTGCTGTCTGGTTATTTCAGAGAGGTCCGACTTCCTGACCCCACCTGGGGCTTTCCTTCTGCAGCTCATTTACAGATGAGGAAACTGAGGCAAACAGGGAGAAGTGACTTGTCCAGGGTCACACAGATAACAAGACTCTGGATTTGAGCTCAGAAAGATGAGTCTTTCTGACTCCAGGTCCATCGCCTTGTACACTGTGGAGCTATCTAGCGCTCAGTCCCAAAGACGGGGCCAGCTTAACTTCCGTAACTGCCCTGAGCCTCAGTTTTCACACCTGTATAAAGGGAGTACAACTACCCTAACAACAATTCCAATTTGCATAGAGCTTTAGGTCTCCAAAGCACTTTGGTCCCAGTCTGATCTCCCCCGACTTCCCCACCACCAACACAGAACCATGCCCACCTGTCTGTCCATCCCATCCCCATTCTATAGCTTCCTTTCATGAATCATCTTCCCTGTTAGAATGTCAGCTCCCTGAGGGCTTACCTGCCTGTGTCTGTATTTCAGAGGTTGGTACAGTGCCTGGAACACAGTAAGGGCTTAATAAATGCTCCCTCCTCATCTCTCCATCTCTGAGATGTGGTTCCGTCTGTGGTCCCTTCCACATAATCCCATAAGGCAATGGTGGGGATTCATTGAGGTCCAAGGTGGGCCCCTTTCTCTGAGCACCTCCTCATGAGCTTGAGGGAATGGGCCACCACCAAAGCACACTCACAGGCTCTCGCCATTTGTAAGGCTCCACATTAGACACAGTAGGGAAGTCCTTGCCCTCAAGGAGCTTACAATCTAAGATGAGTGAGGGGCCATTGGAGGGATGAGTCAAAGTGCTTTTAGAGTATTCAAGAAGAAATAAAACACAGTAAAGGCTGCAGGGAAGAAAAGGTGGTCCAGGAACCTTGAAGGAACAGAAAGATTCTAAGAGATAGAAATGCCTGGAGGAGAGCCTGTGCAAATCCCTGGAGATGGGAAATGAGGTGAGTCAGGGAGGGTTCAGCTGGGCTGAAGCTGAGAGCAGTGTGAAATAAAGCTAGAAAGTAGGTGGGAACTGGGTTGTGGAGAGATGTAAGTGCCCAAGCTGCCAGAGATGTAGGAGAACCAAGGGCAGAAGCCAAGGGAGATGAGGGCATATGTCCAAAGCCCCAGGAGAGACCTGAGAGGAAGCCTTTGGATTCCATGATCGGGAGGGTCCCATGTCTGAGGCTGCCTGGGCTCAGCTGGGCCAGGCCAGCAGGGCCAGAAGGAAGAGGTCGGTCAGCCCAGGGCCCTGCCATGGGAACAAGGAGACAAAATCCTTTCCCACTGCCAGGACAACGATGGATTTTTTTGGGGGGTGTCTCCTCAGTTCCCTGAGAAAATTGACATAGTTCGGCTAATACCAAGACCAATTTTTATTTCAACAAAGTTAATTCTTGCAAATATGATACTGAGTTGAGTGGGGATTTTCTGGGAGAAGAGGGAGCTAGGGTGAGTTCCCAAGAGGCAGAGTGGGGAGGGGGACGAGGAGCTGGAGAAGGGGGAAGTGAGCTCCTGGGGTGACTGCCTGGCTCCCCAGCCCCCTCCATCTGTCCCTGAACATCTGGGGCCAGCCAGGAGCTCTTGGCTCTGCATTCTAAGGTCCCTCCCAGCTCAGACATTCTGTACTCCATCTTACAAGCTGCCTCCCAGACCAGGACTGATGAGGATTTGGGGATATGTACTAAGATCAGCTTTGGGGATGGTGGCTGTGATTGGGGGAAGGGGAGTAAGTCTTGGGGCATTAGAGTGGAAAGGAAAGAACCTTGGGCTGGGAACATCTGGGCCTCATCTTGGCTGTGTCATGAACTCACTATACAAGATGGGAGGCCAGACATCTCTCTCTGGACCTCAGTTTCCCCCAGGGGGCTTATATATACATTGGTTCAGTTGAAGAAACATCGATTAAGAACCTGATTTGAGAGACCAAGTCCTGTGATGGAAAAAATACTAGATTAAAAGTCAGAAGTCCTAGGTCTGTTACCTACTGCCTGTTTGACCTTGGGCAAGTCACAGCATCTCTGTGCCTGTTTCCTCATTGGGAAGATGACGAATGGACGATTCTGAGGTTGCTTCTATGACCCTATAAAAAACCATCTCGGGGCAGCTAGGTGGCGCAGTGAATAGAGCGCCAGCCTCGGAGTTGGGATGACCCGAGATCAAATCTGGCCTCAGAAAATGAGCACCCACACATAAATAATGACTAGCTGTGTAACCTTGAGCAAGTTACTTAACCCCAATTGCTTTAAAAAAAAAAAACCATCTCATGTTTCTGGGCCTCTGTTCCATCTGTAAAATAAAATGATAGCTTGTGCATTGCCTGCCTCCCAGAGCTGTGGGAAGCAAAGCATTTTAGAAACTGTTAAAGTGCTATAAAATGTGAATTACTGTTACTCTCAATGACTTCTTGTGGACACTTTTGATTCTTCCATAACCATCACACACTGTCACCCTTTTCCTCCCCTCCACCCCGAAGAAAGTCACTCCTTAGAGAACAAAGAATATAAAGAAAGAATAGTGCAGCCACAAGTCAAAAAAAGGCTGACGACGTTTGCAGTTCCATACCCCTAGCCCCCCACCTCTGCAAAAAGGGAGGGAGGCTTATTATTGCTGGGTTGTTATAATTCTGTGGAAGGCCCTGTGCTGGGCTCAGGGACACAATGACAGACGTGACACTGCCTGATCTCAGGTAGCACAAAGTCGGCCCGAGAGAAAGGGGAAACAGAGAGGGCTAACTAAAGGGCTGAGAGGAACTCCTCCCTGGCTCCTCCCTCCCAGAATTCCCTCCCCTACCTCTCTCTCCTCCCTCCCTCTGAATCCTGACCATTCTCTAAAGTCTAGGTCATCTCACCTCCTCCAGGAAGCCTTCCCAGTGTCTGTCTTCCCAGAATCAAGCACGGATTTTCCCACCCACCCTGACCTCTCTCTCAAATGCCATGATAACCATGACCAGGGCTGCCCAGTCAGATCCTCGGAGGCCTTGCTAGCTGTCCCATGTTTGTGAGCATCATGAAGGCAGGTGACTTCTCAAATATGGTCTCTCTCTGGTGCCCCATGTTCTGCGTTCTAAGGTTCCTTCCAGATCTGAGATTCTGGGTTCACAGAACAGCCACCTTTTGTACTTAGGAAGCTGACTTCTGGAACCCAGGTGTAAAACTTTTCATTTCCCCTACTAAATGTTTTCCCCTTAGATGCCACACACTCCCTGGCCTCTCAAGGTCTTTTGAGATTCTAATTTTACCAGTCAGCATATTAGCTCTCCCTCCCAGCTTTGTGGCATCTGCAAATTTGGTGAGTATCCCGTCTATACCTTATATCCAAGTCACTGATAAAAAGCCCAAATGTGCACTAGCACATGGCCAAGAACAGAGACCCCTGGGGCCCTCCCCTGGAGACCCCTTTCTAAGTTCACTTCCAACCACTACTCTGAGTCTGGCCATTCAGATGGTCCTGAATCGATCTAATTGCCCACCATTTAGCCCACCTGGCCCCATCTTCCCCATGAGAATGGCCTTGTACGTGATTTTCTTAAAATCTAGATCCGCTGTCCCTGCAGCCTAGAAACCCAGTCCAAAAAGGAAATAAAGCTAGCCCGACTTGTTCTGACGTTTCTCTTAGCTCCTGTCTCCCCCACACTAGAGCTGAGCCCAGGGAGGGGAACTGGGGGCTCGGAGCAGACTCACGGAATCTCATAGTTTCCTACCTTGGATCCCCCCAGCTCTACTGTGTGGGGGGCTGAGCCCAGCCTTCTCCTCAGCCCTGGTCCATCCCAGCCCTCCCCCACAGATGGTGTTAAGCCCACTTGTGGAAATGCCTTGTATGCTGGAAGTGGGGGGAGGATGGGGGCAGAGCCCTTTCATCTCCGGGTCTGCTCCTCTTCATTCCCTGGCAGTTGAGAAAGACAGTAGAAATAATGGATGACTAGGGGGCACAAAGGGGGTCTCGAGCCGGGGAGAAGAGTCAAAAATTCCCCTTGATGCTGACCACATGCCTGGCCCAGCTACCGGTGCCCCTGATAGTGAGGAGATCTGATGGGCCCTCCCTGTCCTCTCCTCCTCCCCCGTCCTCCCAGCTAGGGGCCAGAGACTGGGAAAGGGAATGTCTGCTCCTCCAGGGGTGAAGCTATGGGCAGGCCACTGTCTGGAGCCTCAGTTTCCTCAGATATAAAAAGAGCAGGAGGGTCAAAAGTGCCCTGGGCTTGGAGTCAGGAGTCCTGAGTTCAAATCCCACCTTGATGTGCTGGGCTGCCTCCAGTCAGGAAACCCTTGAATTCACACTTCCTAGCTGTGTGACCTTGGGCAGTCGCCTTGTTTGCCTCAGTCTTTTCTGTGAAATGGGCACCACAACTCCCAGGCTTGTTGTGAGGACCAGATGAGATAACAATTGTACTTAGCGTAACATGGGCACATAGTAGACACTGCAGAAATGCTCCTTGTTGATCTTACCGTTTATTGCCATGTTTCACTCTGGGGAGGTTACTGCCTCCTGAGCCTTGGTTTTCCCGTCTAGAAAATGGAGCTAATGTCGAGGTTCAAACGAAAGCACGAGTCCTGGGTTCGAATTCTGCTTCTGGAGCTTCCAGATGTGCCTCTCTGGACAAGGCCACCCTTCTGGTTCTGACTCTGCAAAATGAGGGGGTTCGCGTCCCTCTCACTGATGAGGTCGTGCCTAGGAAGGGCTCTGAGAAGCTCTGGCAGGTCTGCTATCATTACCGATGCTGAGATGCTGCCTATGATCACTAATAATATTAGCCAGCATTTGTGATGCAGCCAGCCCAGACACGCACTGGCTGTGCGACCCTGGGCAAGTCACTTGACCCTGACTGCCTCAGTTTCCTCACCTGTAAAAGGAGGGTAATAATGATACCCCCCTCCCAGGACTGCTGTGAGGCTAAGACAAGGCAGTGTGTATTGGGCTCCTGTCGCGTGGTTCCAGAAGACAGACTAGAATTGTTATTTTTAAGGAGACACTCTGAGCTAGCACCTGGGGAATCTCTCCGGGATTGTGATGGGAGTTTCTGGCCTCCATCCTTCTTTTGATCTCCAGAGACCCCAGGGTGACTCCTCTTGGGGCCCCCAGGGCTAGGAGGTGGGGGGCTCGGCCGGGCTCTGACCAGATGTGGCCGTATCTGGGCTGCTGCAAAGGCCGGTGGGAGGGCACAGCCAGGGGTGATTGGCACCCAGCCCCTCGACAAAGTCGAACCAGCTGAGATGTGTCAGGGCCAGAAGGGGGGTATTTGGTAGCAGGCCTGAGAGTCTGACCCCCTCCTCCCTCCCTCCTGATCTGTCACTGCCCCCCGGCCGTTATCTGCCCGCTGCCCGCTGGAATCACAAACACATTTTTGAGTGAAGGACTGACCTTTGTAAAGTTACGAGAGGGGCCCTGATGCTGCCCAGCTGGAGAGCCTGAGGACCCACAGAGGCTGGAGCCCGAGGCCGGCACCCCAGCCTAGAACCCAGTGTCCAGAGCCCAGGGCCCAGAGGGCAGCCCAGAGCCCACCAGAGGCCAGGCCCCTGGTCCTAGAGCCCAGAATCCAGCCCAGCCTGGAGTCCAGAGAACTCGTTAAGTCTAAGCAGGGGCCTAGAGCAGGGGCAGAGGCCAAGACCGGGGCTCCAGATTGCCCCCCATCCTTACCCACACACAGACACACACAGGGGGAGGGCAGCAGACAGTCTCTGGGGCCCAGGGGCTCTCCCCGCTGCACAGACTCCCCTCCCCACCCCCATGGCCGGAGCCGGGCAAGGGAGAAATGGGCTGTGACTGGGGGGGGGGGGGGGCGCTGCTACCTCCTCCAGGCGGGAAGGCAAACAGTGTCAGCTTTCCTAATGAGCAGGAACTGAGGCCTCGGGGAACAGCAAACGGGAGCAAACCCATTCCTCATCCTGACATGTTTGACAGCCCAGGCAGGAGGGAGGAGCCGAGGGGAGGGGGAGGAGAGGGGGGGAGGAAGGAGGAGCAGAGACAGGGAGGCAGACCCAGAGACTGAGGGGGAGAGAGAGAGAGACAGAGAGGGAGGGAGGGAGGGAGGGAGGAGAGAGGGAGGGAGGGAGAGAAAGAGGGAGAGAGGTAGAGAAAGAGAGAGACAGAGACAGAGAGGGAGGGAGGGAGGGAGAGAGAGACAGAGAGACAGAGACAGAGAGAGGGAGAGAGAGACAGAGAGAGAGAGGGAGAGAGAGACAGAGAGGGAGGGAGGGAGAGAGGGAGAGAAAGAGAGAGAGACAGAGACAGACAGAGAGAGAGACAGAGAGAGAGAGGGAGAGAGAGAGAGACAGAGAGAGAGACAGGAGAGACAGAAACAGAGAGAGACAGGAGAGAGAGAGAGAGAGAGAGAGAGAGAGAGAGAGAGAGAGAGAGAGAGAGAGAGAGAGAGAACACAGACACAGAGAGGGAGAGACAGAAAGAGAACTAGAGACATCGGCAGGGGATGGAGAGACTTGGGCACAGAGACAGAAAGAGGCAGGAGGGCACCAGAAAAAGGAAGATGGAGGAGAGAGATAAAGAGAGAGGCAGAGACAGAAGCAGCCCCTCCCCTAATTGTGGGTCCCAGGGCTTCCCCCCACCCCTCCTGGCAGCGGGGGAGCTCAGCGAGATCAGACTTGCCTCTATCGCTCAAATCTTCTCTGTCACAGCCCAGAACACGGAGAAACCAGCCCCTCGTGCCCTGCAGGCTCCGAGGACAAAGAGGCCACTGGGGAGGGTCTCCTATCTCCCGTAGGTTCTCCCAAACTCGTCCCCCAGAAACCCCATGCCTGGGTCACAAGTCACCCAAACGGCCCTGAGCTTTCCCAGCCTCATCCTCTAAGGCTCCCAAGGCCCCCCTAAGGCCCCCAGTTTCCCCCTCCCCCAGTGCTTCCAAATGCCCCTTGAGTTTCTCCCAACACCTGTCCAGAGTTCCCCCTAAAGGGGGAACCCTCCCTCCACGGGCTTCTCATGCCCTAGAAAGAAGGCCCTCTCCTCACTCTGAGCCAAACTTCCAGCCTCGACTTGCTCCCAACCCTCCGAGATAGCCCCTAGCTCCTGCCCCCACACATCTCCCAGCACCTTCAGTCCCTATCAGGCCCCCACCAAGCCCTCCCTGCCAGCTGGGAAACAGGCAGGGGCCTCTGGGTGGGAGCTGGTAGAAGGAGTGGGTGCCAGGAAAGGAAGAAGCCTTTACTGAGCACCAACTAGAAGCCAGGCCCATGCTAAGCATCTTACACAGATTATCTCGTCTTCTCCTCACAACAACTCTGGAGCTAGATGCTGCTATTATCCCCATTTTACAGTTGAGGAAACTGAGGCAGGTGGAGGTGAAATAGCATGCCCAAGGCAACCTAGGAATCTCTGAACTCAGGCAGTCTTCTTGATTCTGGTCCCAGAGCTCTGACCATTGTGCCTTCCAGCTGCCTCTGGTGGCAGGAGGCACAGGGCCTGGGACCTGGTGGCAGGAGGCACAGGGCCTCAGAAAAACGCCAGAGCCGGGATGGGCATCTCAGCCCATCATCCCTCAACTCCCATGACTCTGTGTTATAGTGACAGGAAAGGAGGGACAGGGCAGGACAGACGGTCAGTGAACTACTCTGGAGAGGCCAGCTGGTTTGTTTCTACCCACTCACCCCAGAGCTGGATGATCAAGACTGTCTCCTTCCCTCTCCAAAGGCATCTGAAGCTTCCAGGGAAATGTGATGAGACACAGGTCAATAGATGGATGAGAGATGAATGGATAGGTAGGTAGATAGATAGATAGATAGATAGATAGATAGATAGATAGATAGATAGACAGATAGATGGATGGATAGATGGATGGATGGATGGATGGATGGATGATAGATAGATAGATAGACAGATGGATAGATGGATAGATGGATGGATGGATGATAGATAGATAGATAGATAGATGGATGGATGGATAAATAGATAATAGATCGATCGATAAATGGGTGAATAGATGTATGGATAGATGAGTGGGTGGATAGAAAGATAAATAGATGGATAGATAGAGAAATAAATGGGTGGCTAGGAGTAGAGGGTTGGGTGGGTGGCTGGATGAATGGGTGGATGAATAGATGGATAGATGGATGGATGGACAATTTTAAGCACCTGTGTGTCAGGCACTGGGCTAGGCTCTGGGGATACACACAGATAAGGCAGCCCCTGTTTTCAAGGAGCCCATGTCTTGACGAGGGAAGAGAACCTGTAAAGGGAGTCTGGGGAAAGGGAAGCATCGGGAGTGGAGGGGCATGTGGTGAGGAGATGGTCAGGATCTGGATCTGTGCCAGAGGAGGGGAAAGCCCGTTTCTCAGAGCCCAGGGTGGCTCAATGAGTAGATCCCAAGTTTCTAACGGTGAGATGAAGGCCAGATTGGAATCTGCAAGAAAGACATAGATGGGTATGAAGTCAGAAGTCTTGGGCTCCAATCCCACTGGAGCTATTTATGAGCTCTGTGTCCTTGGATCAGTCCTTTCCCCTCTCTGGGACTCAACTTCTCTATCTGAAAAATGAGAGGGGTGGACTAGGGGCATCCAGCGTTTCCTGAAGTTGTCTCTCCTATTCTCTTCCATTAGAAGACATTCCCTGAGAGCCTCAAAGCCCCAGGGCTTTAGTGAATAGGACGTAGCCTGAGACAGGGAAAAGGTCTAGGAAACCAGGGCTCCCTACTCAGTCTCTGTCCTTACTATCTGTGTGGCTCTGGGAGAATCTCTCTGAACCTCTGTTTCCTCTATAAAATGGGGAAAAGAAGCTTTCTGCCAATCTCCTCGTCCATCACCCCTGCCACCACCTCCAGCTCGCTTGTGAAGAAAGGACTCTGGAGACCCATCTGGGCTGGCTTGGCATTATTGCAGGAAGAGGGCATCTGAAGAGGAGGCTGGTCTCTATTGTTTGGTCTTCTCTAGTGTCCATACTCTCAGACCCAGGTGTATGTACTTATACCACTCACACTGGACCCCCTCTGTCTGTAGGCATTAGGCATGTATATATGCAACTGGAAGGAATCTCAACCTGCCTAGAAATCCTCTTTGCAAGATCTCAGTCCATGGTCATCCAGTCTCCCTGCCTGCAGAGTTCCAGTGATGAGGAGCTCACTGCCTTATGAAGTGGCCCATTCTATTGGGGATAGCTCTAATTGTTAAACCTTCTGGTTCAGCCCTCCAGGGCCAAGCAGAAAAGTCTATTCCCTCTTCTCTGTGACAGCCCTTCAAAGACCATGGCCCTGACCTCCTTGGGTCTATGCTTAGGAGGCCCCTGAAGGTCTCCCTTTGTTTCCTCCCTGGTTCAGAGATGCAGGAACCTTCCTCACTCACAGACTAACCCCCATTAGTGATAATTCATAGTTTAGAAATGGCCTTATTCAGAAGAGCCCTGTGAAGGAGGCAATGCATATTAACCCCACTGCAATTTGAGGAAACTGAGGCCAATGGCTAGACCTTGAACCCAGAACTTTTGACTCTAAACCCATGCTGTCTCTATAAACAAAGACAGAAAGTAACTGGTAGCTTCCTTAGGAACAGAGCTCACCTTCCACGTCTCCTACCTGGAAGGAAGGGATGCTGGGCCTGGAACCAAAGGGTCAGGATTGAAATCCTGGTCCTGCCACTTATGACCCATGTGACCTCACCTCTTGAAAGGCAGAATAATGTAGTGGATGGTGTCTTGAACTTAGAGTCAGGAAAACATGGGTTCACATCCTGGCTCTGGTGTTTACTATGTGGCCCTGGGCAAGTTACTTTAGCCTCAGTTTCCTCATCTGTAAAATGGGGAGGGTGGACAAGAAGGCCAAGAGCCCCTTCCAGCTCTCAAGCCAGGGATCACTCGCCCTTTCTGGGCCATCATCATCATGACCACCATCATCACCGTCACCACAAGTCACCGTCATGACCACCTTCAGGGGCATCACCATCATCCCTACCAACATGATCACCTCTCCTATCACCTTTCCCAGCAGCCTCACCTTCACCATTACCACAAATGTCACTGTGACCATCATGACCATGACCCATCATAACCACTGTCAGCATCCTCCTCCCCATCCTCACCATCACCATGACTGTTGCCATGACCACCACCATCCCTGATACCATCACCAACATCTCCATCCCCATCTTCATCATCCCCATGACTGCCTCCATGAGTGCCACCATCTCTGACACCATCACCAACATCCTCATCATCCCCATGACTGCCACCATCTCTGACATCATCACCAACACCCTCATCATCCCCATGACTGCCTCCATGAGTGCCACCATTTCTGACACCATCACCAACATCCTCATCATCCCCATGACTGCCACCATCCCTGACACCATCAACAACATCCCCATCATCTCCATGACTTCCTCCATGACTGGCACCATCCCTGACACCATCACCAACATCCCCATCATTCCCATGACTGCCACCATTTCTGACACCATCACCAACATCCCCATCATCCCCATGACTGCCACCATCCCTGACACCATCACCAACATCCCCATCATCCCCATGACTGCCTCCATGAGTGCCACCATCTCTGACACCATCACCAACATCCTCATCATCCCCATGACTGCCACCATCTCTGACATCATCACCAACACCCTCATCATCCCCATGACTGCCTCCATGAGTGCCACCATCTCTGACACCATCATCAACATCCTCATCATCCCCATGACTGCCACCATCCCTGACACCATCACCAACATCCCCATCATCCCCATGACTGCCTCCAAGACTGCCACCATCCTTGACACCATCACCAACATCCTCATCATCCCCATGACTACCTCCATGACTGACACCATCACCAACATCCCTGCCCCTGCCATCACTATGGCCACACCCATGACCACCACCATTGTCAACACCATCATCATCACCGATGGCAACATCCTGTGGTGAAAACAAGCACAGCTGTTAGAACCACAAAGACCTGGGTTCAAATTCTGGCTCTCACAGATAGTTACTAACTATGCAATCCTAGGAAAGACTTCCTACTTGAGCCTAGGTATTTTTGTGCAAGGGGGACAACAATGAGTGGGACACACCCTGCCCACCTCATCAGAATGTTGCAGAGAAAGCAGGAGGTGAATGGTCACTCTCATCATGTGCACTTACGTCCATGTGTCCATCTATGTGCACACACATGCAGACCCCAGCTCTTCACTGCCAGTGGAAAGCCTCTGTTTTGCTATAATTGAGCGGGGGGAAAGCACTAGCCATAAATTCACACCCTCAGTCACCGAAGGGATAAAATATGTCATCGGTTCCAGGATTTATGAGCTCTCCAGAGCTGCAGGAGAGAGAAAACTCACCCTGGGTACACACGCATGGAGCCATGAAGGGAAACATGATCCTTCTCTTACACACAGAAAGGGGAGTCTGCTCTCTCTGTCTCACATACACACACACACACAAGAGAGAGACAGAGACAGAGAGAGACAGAGAGAAAGAGAGAGACAGAGAGAGACAGCGAGACAGAGAGAGACAGAGAGACAGAAACAGAGAGAGAGAGAAACAGAGAGAAAGAGAGAGACAGAGAGAGAGACAGAGAGAGACAGAGAGACAGAGACAGAGAGAGAGATCCTCAAGACAGTAGTCCTCAGGGCAGGCTGAATGACAATCAAACCTTGAGTTCAATTCATCCTTAGCATGGTGCCAGGGGAAACTTCAGGGCTTGGAGGGGGTAGTCTCTGGTTCGAGTTCTTACTTAGAATACTTACTTAGTCCTAAATCTCAGCTTCTTCATCAGATGGAAAGAATGTTGGGTTTGGGGTCAAAAGTCCTGACCCCTCACCTAAATCCCACAGGAAACCCTTTTTTCTGTTTGGACAGGGGTGTCTTTGGAGGGAGGGGTGTGACTCCAGACTGGGGCTTGGTGTAAAGCTGATTCATGGGGTCATCTGGCTGGGGGGGTCACCTTACTAATTTGTGTATGAGTCAGGATTTGAACTCAGGTCTTCCCATATCCAAGCCCAACATTCTACCCATTAGGACATGCAGCACTTTATCCTGGTCCAAGCTGGGTGGGAGTGGGTCTCTCTGTGGCCCCCCTGTGTTCTGCATAGGTCCCAGACCAAGCCCCAGCCACATCCTCCCCTTTCCAGGACATAACCTTCCACTCACCAACGTCACTCTCTCCCCCCCAGACACAGCAGGGACAGACCCTTGGAGAGGGCCTCCTCAGATCCAAGAGGAGGCCTCAGGGCTCAGGAGCCTGTTCAAAGTCAGGAGCCAAGGCCAGAGCCAAGGTACACAACTGGATAACAGCAAGGGTCTGAGAAGAAATTTGCACCACATCACACAGCAGGTAAATATCAGAGCTGAGATCTGAACCCTGGTCAAGTCCAGGGCTGTTCAAATCCTACTGAGCTGTTTCGAGGACCCCATAGTCAGGGGTCAAGGGGGCCATGCTCAGGCAGTTATGGGCTGCCTGGCTTCCCAGCCAGGCTGTCCTCCCTGACCCACTGACCCCTTCTCACTCAGGGCTGGTATTAAGGAGCCCGGGGGAGCCAAGGCCATAAATCTGCCTCCTTCACTAACATTTACTCGGTCCTTCCACACGCCGACAGGCCCGCCGCGGGAGGCTACCTCACCTGGGCCTCGTGGCCCTGTTGATGGATGGCCCCTGGCCTCTGCAAATAGATTTAAGGCTGCTCCCCCACAGCCCACCCGGAGTCGATCAGGACACTGGGCCCTTCAACAGCAGCAGGTCAGGCTGATTCTGCCCAGCTCCCCCTGCAGTCCCAGCCTGGCTAGGCCTCCAAGCTTCCCAAGAACCTGGTGGGGGAAGGATCCATGGGGCCAGGGAACCCAGAGGCACCCTGAATCTCACCCTCCCTCCAAAGACACTCCTGCCCATGAAGAAGAAGGGGTTCTAGCAGGGGTTTAGACTCCAGAACAAGGGGAGCATGGTGGGGTGGAGTGTGGGGGAGAAGATAAGGGACTGGGGGCCTACAGACTTCTGGTCCCCAGCTTAGCCTGGGATAATAGAAGGAGGGCAGGGCATGCCAGGAAACCTGGTTCTCACATTTGTAGGGTAGCCTTCTCTGGGCCTGGTTTTACTCCTCTGTAAAATGGGGACAATAAATCTCACACCACCTCCCTTCCATGGCCATTGGGAGTCAGGATTTGTATTTTTGGAGGAGTGGGGGTTCATTCTGGGCTTGGGGTAGGGGTTCCCCTGTGTGGGGAAAGGGCAAGAATCCAAAAGGATCTTGGACAAGTGAGAGTTAGGCGACTTCTAAGAACAAATTCAGCAAGGATAAGTGTGAAATCTTTCACTAGAGCACAGAAATAAACTTAATAATTATAAGGGGGGGGGGACTCATCAAGAGGTGGCATTATGTCTGAAGAAGATCTGAGAGTTCTAGTGGACCACAAGCTATGACCACCAAAACAGCTCAAGATGTTAGTTTGGGCTGCATTTAGAGGGCCAGAGTTTCCAGGGCTAGGGAGGTGAGGGTCCCCCGGGTTCTACCCTGGTGAGCTGGCAGCTGGAATGTTTTGGTCAGTTCTGAGAGCCCAGTTTGGGGATGAGAAAGGAAAACTAAAGAGAGCCCCAAGGTGGCAATAAGGCTGGAATCCATGTCATAGGATGATCATTAGAAGAATGGGGCCTGTCCAGCTCAGACGAGGAGCCTCAGAGGAGACATTAGAGCTGTGCCCAAATGGCTGAAGGGCTATCCTGGGGAATTAGCCTTATTCCAAGCTAGGCCCCAGAAGGCAGAGTTGAAGCTTCCAAAGGCCAGTTTTAGCAAAGCTTCTGGCCAAGCTGAGCTGACCCAAAGAGGCCTGGGCTGTCTGGAGAGGAGGCGGCGGCCCCCTCTTGGGGGTCTCCGGGCAGAGGCTGGAGGCTCATTGTCCACATGGCAGAGTGGGGATTCCTTGGGGGTGGGCTAGACTCCATGGAGGACAACTGAGGCACCTTCCAGCTCTGACCCCCACCCATTCCCCAGAGGCCCCTTGTGGCCATCTGGCCTCAGAAAGGTGGGGGTCTGACAGCCCTTAATTCCTTCCACTCCCTCCCAGAGACAGAAAAGAAGCAGGAACACAGGAGAACCCGAGTCCAGCTGGGCCCAGGTGAGACTGGAGACTGCTGTCCAGTCCCTAGGCCTGGCCTGTCCCCAATTCAGGGGCCTCTCCAGAAGGCAGAGCCGGGAGAGCCAGGAGGGGCCTTAGGACACAATGGAGTAGGCCCCTCTCATACCAATGTCAGTGACTTCAGGCCCCTGGAGTCCTGATTCCCAGTGCAGGGCTCTAGTGGGGGGGGGGGGGGGAATGCAATTCCAGCAGAATTGGGACCTCTCAGAGGCACCTGTTGCCTGAAAGCTCCATTAAGCTGGCATGGGGGGAGGGGGGGAGAGGCTCCACCTCTATCAGAGAAGGGTCCTCCTCCTTACTCTCCTCCTCTGGCCTGGCCCTTCCCCCCAGCCTGGGGCAATTTCATGCTGAATGTCTGTCTGTCAGGAGCCTGGATCCCCTCAATTTGTCTGACATGCTTTAACAAAGGCTGGGCCAAGCCTCTGGGAATGACAGGCAGGCCCCCAACTGGGCTGGGAATGAGGAGGAGAAGGGAGGGGAGGGGCAGCACTGGGGGGCTTGGCAATCTGGGCAAATCCAGCAGCCAAACCCGACCAACCCTGAGGCCAGAGAGGAGGCCAAAGGTGAGAGAGAATCCCCTGACTTCCCCAGAAGTCACCTCCTCCCAGAGCATGGGATCATCTCCCCCAAGCCCTCCTTTGGCAGGTGAGCTAATCTCAGCTCCAAGGCACACCGTGGCTTCCAGATCTGCCAGGGGAGCCGAGGAACCCACCAGAGGCCAGGACCTAGGCCCACAAATCCAGACCCTTTGTAAATCCTGCAGACCTTGGGCACTTCTAGGGTCCCAACACTCCTACATGCTTTGCCCCCCAAAAGGCCATACTGAGCCTGTCTTGGGATTCTCCCGAATCTGGGAGAAAATAAGTCCCATCCTTGTCTGCAAACAGGTGAAAGGCCCTCTCATGGGACCTCACCGTGTGTGGCTTCAGAGGAGAGAACTAGGACCTGTGCAGCTTGCCCAGTGACTTGGGACAAGGTATTTGTCCTCTCATAATCTTTTTAAAAGTAAGATAATAAAGGGGGTGTGCTGGCAATATTGGAAGTCAGTTCCCCAAACTAAAAATGCATCAGATCTGATACAATCTTAATAGAATCTGAGTTATTGACGTTTTCTCTGTGTTTCTTAAGTCTAGAGAAACAACAAATCAAGTTGTTGTTTTTTGTACTTTAGGCCATTCCAGCTCACCCTGAAAATTTAACGACCAGAGTCCAACCCTAACATTCTGTAGAAGAGGGTAATACAGGTGACGAGTGTCCAAGGATGGATTTGAACAAGTTCAGCCCTGGAACCTCTGCAAAACCGACAGCAGCGGGCGGAGCCAAGATGGTGGAGTAGAAACAGCTCGTCCAAGCCTCTCTGCCCCCAGATTCCCCACAAACTATGTAAAAAAGGACTCTGAACAACTTCTGGAGCCCCAGCACCCACAGAACGACACAGAGAAGCTAACCTCCCGCTGAGGACATCCCAGCAGCCCTGCAGGAAGGACCAGCGCAGTGGTCTGGGAGCCGGCAGCGCGCAGAGCACAGGAGCGGAGCCGAGCCGAGCCCAGGTCCGCATGAGCCAAGGTTTTAGCCCCAGGGCGGCAGGGCCAGCAGCCAGCTGGAGGAACCCCAGAACACCAGGAGCTGTGGCGACCCCAGAATTATCAACACAGACATGCCTAGGACAAAGTAAGAGGTTAGTGTCCTATGGACTTTGGGACCTGTATTTGGGGAATGCGTCAGCTCCCTCCCCTGGGGGCTAGAAGCCGCTGAGGAGACACGCCATTTTGTAGTTTTCATAGGCATTTCCGGCTCCCAGCCTACAAATCGTGGGGAGATCCAGCGATCAGTCTTGGGGGGTAATCGCTCTTGCTTTAACCTCCCTGGATCTGTATTGTGATCTAGGGTGGAAGTTGTGGGTGGGTTTACAGCTTGCCAGAAACGGAAGTTGCCCCCCACACGTTCGGGACGAAAATTCCTCTAGCTGGCCTTAAAGCCATAGTGTGGCAACAAGCCCAAAAGTCAAGCAATTAAGTGGCAACATGCCAAGGCAAAGGAAACAGAAAAATGCAACCTAGACTCCTATTTTGGGGGCATAGAGCGGAAAAGGACTGTGAGGTCAGAAGTCCTGCTCCAAAAGCCCCAGGGGAAAACATGAGTGGGTTGCAGGCCATAGAGGACCTTAAGAAGGACTTTAAAAATCAAATAAGAGAAGTGGAGGAAAAATTGGAAAGAGAAATGAGAAGGATGCAGGAAAAGTATGAAATGAGGGTCAACAGCCTGACTGAGGAAAACAACACCTTAAAAAATAGACTAACTCAAATGGCAAAGGAGGCCCAAAGGGCAATGAGGAGAAGAATGCCTTAAAAAGTCGAATTTGCCAGATGGAAAAAGAATCTCAAAAGTTCACTGAGGAGATTCATTCCTTCAGAGTTAGACTGGAGCAAATGGAAGCTAGTGACTTTATGAGAAATCAAGATGCTGTTAAGCAGATCCAAACAAATGAAAGATTAGAAGGCAATGTGAAATATCTCATGGGAAAAACCACTGACCTGGAAAATAGATCCAGGAGAGACAATTTAAAAATTATTGGACTACCTGAAAGCCATGATCAAGGAAAGAACCTAGAAATCACCCTTCAAGAAATTCTCAAGGAAAACTGCCCTGATGTTTTAGATCCAGAGGGCAAAATAGAGGTTGAAAGAATCCACAGATCACCTCCTGAAAAAGATCCCAAAAAGAAAACTCCCAGGAATATTATAGCCAGGTTCCAGAATCCCCAGATCAAGGAGAAAATACTACAAGCAGCCAGGAAGAAACAATTTCAATATTGTGGAAACACAATCAGAATAGCCCAGGACCTGGCAGCTTCTACACTGAGGGATCGAAGGGCATGGAATATGATATTCCAGAGGGCAAAAGAACTGGGAATGAACCCAAGGGTCACCTACCCAGCAAAACTGAGTATTTTGTTTCAGGGAAAATATGGTCATTCAGTGGAATAGAGGACTTTCAAGCATTCTTGAGGAAAAAACCAGAGTTGAATAGAACATTTGACATCCAGACACAAGAAGGAAGAGATGCCTGAGAAGGTAATCAGGGAAAAGAAATCAAAAGGAACTTATCAAAGTTGAACTATTTACATTCCTATATGGAAAAGCAATAACTGTGACTGATGATATCTTTCTCACTATGAAAATAATGGAAGAAGGGGTGTGGTCATATGAATACATATGTGAATGTGTGTGTATATGGTTACAGTTATATATGGATAGAGGGCATAGGTTGAATTTGTTGGGAAGGGAGAATACTCAAGGGATGAAATTATAAGGTGAGAGAGGAAAGTGGCAAGAGGAGATGGGGAGAGACAGGGTAGGGTAAACTATCCCATGTAGAAGAAGCAAGGGGAAGTGGTTGCAAAGGAGGGGGAGAATAAGGAAGGCTAAAAAGGCAAAACCACATTCACATTGAATTTGGTTCAGGGAGAAAATGACATACATACTAAATGGGATATCTCAACCTGCAGCAGGATAGGGGGAAGGAGGATGAGAGGAGGGATGATGGATGGGAGGGCATCCTTGGGGTGAGGGGAGGTTGGAAGTACCCACTATAGAAGAGGGACAGGATCATGTAGGGAATCGACCAGGTGGGGGGTGGGATGAGTGGGAGGGAATTATAAGCAGCCTTGTACAATATATCTACTATGTTAATGTTTTGCATAGCTAGACATGTACAACATATACTGAATTACTTATTTCCCAAGAAGGAATGGGTGACAAGGGAGGAAGGAAATGGATCTGAAATTCGAGGTCGTAACATTAAATGTTTCAAATATATATATAAATACTATTATTAATACTCTTTTGCCTATAATTGGGAGATAAGATGTGCAGGCATTGGGACACAAAGATTCACCTTCCTCTAATGGAAAAGTTGATGGGGGTATAGGAGAAGGTATGGGAGAGAGCAGATTGGAGGAAGCGATATCTTGTGGGACTGCTATTCTGGGAGGTTGGGTAGGGGAATAATGGGGGGAAAATGATTGTAACTCAAAATCTGGCAGAAATGAATGATGTAAAACAGAAGTTAATAAAGCATTTGTTTAAAAAAAATAAAAAAAATAAAAATAAAAAATAAAAACCGACAGCAGCCTGCAAACATCATCCTTATCCTCAAGTATCAGCATCACTAACAAGTATTAAGAGCTGACTTTGTGCCAGGCACTGGGACTATCTGAAAGAACAAAAGGCAGACCTTCCCTCCAGAAGTTTACAGAGCCAGGTTCAACCCAAACTCAGGAAGGAGGCTGGAAAAATGAGCAAGGAAAAAAAAGAACCCCACCACAAAAAACTATTACAGTGACAGGGGCACTTAAGACACAAACACAGAGAATGATTCCAAAACATCTACAAGCAGAACCTCAGAGAAAGATATAGCTTAGTCACAAATTCCACTAGAATTCCAAGAAGACACAAAGCAAGAGTTTTTAAAAATTTTAGAAAAGTTTTTATGAATGAAATGAGAGCTATGGAAGAAAGAGTTGGAAAGAGAATTAATACCTTGGCCCAAGCAAAAAACACCCTGAAAATTAGGATGGACCAAATAGAAAATAATGACTCTATGAGACAGCCAGAAATATTAGTCAAAAGACTAGAAAAGTAAATGAAAATGTAGAATTTTCAGCACAAACAACTTGTGTGGAAAACAGACCAAGGAGAGAGAATTTAACAATCACTGGACTACATCAAATGCATGACCCAAAATAGAAATCATATTTCAAGAAATCATAAAAGAAAACTGCCCCGATCACTTTGAACTATGGGGCAAAATGGAAATAGGAAGACTCTATTGGCTGCTCTATGAAGGAAGCAAAAACTCCCAGGAACATTATGACCAAAATCCAGAACTTCTAGGTGAAAGAAAAAGATACTGCAAGTAACCAGAAAGAAAGAATTCAAGTACTAATGAGCCATGGTCAGGATCACATATGATTTAGCAAGCACCACAGTGAAGGAGCAGAGAGCTTGGAATATTATATTCCAGATAGCAGACGATACAGGTTTACAATTAAGAATAACTTACACAGCAAAATTGAGCACAATGCTACAGGTGGAAAATAGATTTATCGGGGAGGGGGGGTGGATTTTTAATGAAATAGAGGCCCTTCAATCATTACTGATGAAAAGACTAGAACTGCATAGAAAATTTGAACTTTTAAACAGAAGGGTCCAGAGAAATATACAAAAAGTATAATATGAATGATAATCATAAGAATTAAATAAGGATAAACATTCTGTTATGAGGAGGTGATACATGTGTCCCTCTGAATCCCATCAGAGTCATAGAGAGAATATAATTAGACTGAAGACCTGGAGGAGGGGGGTGGTTCTGTTAAGCCTGTCTTGATGATCTTTCTTTCTTTCTTTCTTTCTTTCTTTCTTTCTTTCTTTCTTTCTTTCTTTCTTTCTTTCTTTCTTTTCTCTTCTTTTCTTTTCTTTTCTTTTTTTTTTTTTTTTTTGCTTTTTTTGGAGGGGGGAGTTAGGGCAATTGGGGTTAAGTGACTTGCCCAAGGTCACAGGGCTAGTTTTTGTGTTAAGTGTCTGAGGCCAAATTTGAACTCAAATCCTCCTGACTCCAGGGCTGGTGCTCTATTCACTGCACCACCTAGCCGCTCCCATGTCTTGAAGATCTTTAAAAAAGAAAAGAAAGGGAAGGAAAGAGGAATACATGAAAGGGGTAGATCTCATATAATTTGGGTGTGTGATTAGAAATCTGTACAACAAAGGTGGAGATGGTTGGGGGAATGGCTGACACTTGACATTTGAATTAGTCGAAAGAAGGGGAAATGCACACACAGTTGGGTATAGAGATACATTTCACTCAACAGAGAAATGACAGGGAAAGAGAAGAGAGAAGGATGAATTAGAGGGAGGGCAGGTTAAGGGAGGGATTAGTCCTAAGCAAAACAAACTCTAAAAGCAAACCTATTTCTAGCAGCTCTTTTTGCTGTAGCAAACAATGGGAAACTGAGGAGATGTCCCCTGGTCAGATGATGGCTGAACAAGTCATGGTGTATTACTCTAATGGGATACTACTGTGCTGTAAGAAATGGTGAAGGGGATGATTTCTGAGAAACCTGGGAAGACTTGTAGGGACTGATATGAGGTGAGGTAAGCAGAACCAATGAAATCGTTTATATAAATGGCAACAATATTTTAAATAAAAAAAATTTTGACAGACTTAGGAATTCTGATCTGCATACTGACCAACCACAATTGCAGAGGACTCATGAGAAAACATGCTATGCCACCTTTACCCCATGCCCTGCCCCCCCAAAGTGAAGTATTCACAGGGCAGAAAAAGACTCTTTATTGGACATGGACAATATGGAAATTTGTATTATTTGACTACACATGTTTGTGATGGGAGTTTTGTCTTTTTTCTCCATTAGATGGGGTGAGGTGGATTTTTGCTGGTTGAAAAAATATAATTTAATTTTATAATAAAAAAGTGAGTTAATTTACCAGAGCCAAAGTGGAATCCGGATTACTGGTGGGGAGGAAGTGAAAATGGAGAGAGATTGCCTTAGGTTTATGCCCATTTTGCAGATAAGGAATCTGAAGTCCAGAGCTGCAGAAGCTCCCAGAATCACAGGGTTAATAAAGCATCAGGGTGAGAACCGAGGTCTCCTGATTCTGAGACCAAAGCTCTCTTCACCACCCTCCTCGGGCCAGGATGTGGGCATCTGGGGGGGTTCTGGAGGGGTGATGGGGGTTGGGGGGAATCCCAGATCTGAGATGCAGAGAGGTCACTTCCCTAGGGGCTGGTCAGAGTTAAGAATACTCAGGGCAGGATTTCCTGGGGTTAGCAGCAAGAGGCTTGGACTTCAATGCCTCTGGTGCCAGCCAGTCAGTCGATAAGCATGTATTAAGCACCCACTGTATACCAAGCCTTGAGCTAAGGCTTGGGGATACAAAGAGCAATCTGATGAGGAAGACACCATACAAACAACTATATCAAACAGGTTATGTACAGGACAAACTGGAGATCAGCTCAGAGGAAGGTGCTGGAATTGTGGGGATGGACAAAAGCTGCCTGTAGAAGGGGAGGGAGTTAGCTAAGGATATAACAAAAGGTAAGAGACATTCCCTGCTCTCGAGGACCTTCCAGTATGAGGGAGACAACGTGCCAGCAAGTTTAAGTGAAGCAGCTCTATTCAGGATCCATCGGAGGTGACGCACAGTGCCAAGGCACCAGTACTAAGGGAGACTGGGAAAGGCTTGCTTCCTTCCTGGGGAAGGTGGGGCTTTAGTGGGATTTGAAGGACCGCAGAGAAGCCGGGGGCAGAGATGAGGAACAGGAGCATTCCAGGCAGGGGGGCCAGCCAGGGGAAATGCCCGGAGCTAAGAATGGAGTGTCTTGTTTGGAGAGCAGCGGGGATATGTAGGGGAAGGGTGTAAGTTGTTAGAAGAAGGGCTTAGGCACTTGGGGAGGAAGGGAGGGAGAGGGGGGAGATTTGGAAGGTCTTTGAATTCCAGATGGGATGTTAGATTCATTCCAGGATAAGGAGCCACTGGGGGCACAGTGGATAGAGCACTGGGCTTGCATCTTCGTGAATTCAAATCTGGCCTCAGATACTTACTAGTTGTATGACCCTGGACAGGTCGCTTAACTCTGTTTGCCTCTGTTTCCTCATCTGTAAATGATCCAAAGATGGAAATAGCAAACCACTCCCTATCTTCACCGAGAAAACCCCAAATCAGGCCACAGAGTCAGACCCGACTGAAAGGGCAACAGCAGCGAGCTGCCAGATCCCAGGAAACCCAAAGACCGGCCGGCCGGCTTCTGGCGCCCCAGTCTCTTTGACTGTCAGACACCAGATCTGGAGTCAGGACACCCGGTTAACAGAATCCCAGAATCTCGGGTCTAGAAAGATCCAGAGCGGCTTCTAATCCACACCCTACCCACGAGTGGTCTTCTTCGTGAAGGCCCCTGAGGCTGGGGAGCCCATCACTTATCATCACTTCCTTAGGAGGGAATAGGCTGTGGGGAACCCAGGGCAAATGGCTTGCCCTCTCAGGCCTCAGTTTCCCCCTTTGTAAAGTGAGAGTGCTGAGCTAGATGGGTTCCCCAGGCCCAGATCTCTGCATCTGCAGGCTGGCCAGTGGGGAGGCAGAGGGAGGGCCCGCTTCCAGCTGGTAGGGCAGGCTAGCCGCCTTGGGAGAGCCCAGCAAGCGTCTATCTCTCAGCAGGCTTTGTTTCCTACCTCGGCGAAGCCACCTGGGTCCTGTCAATGCCTCTGCCCCTGACTGTGAGTGCGTGTGGAGTCTGGAGGGCAGCGGTGGGGAAGCCAGTGGGGGCTCCTGCTCAGAGGAGAGCAGGGTTCCTGCAGCGTCTTGGAGTGTGTGAAATAGTTTAATAAGGAGCTTATGTTTAAACAGCTCTTTGACATAGAGCATCATGAAGGGGATTACAAATTCAAGCCAGAAAGGTCACCTACAATAACCTCTTGTTTTACAGATAAGGAAACTGAGGCACAAGAAACTTGCTGGTGGCCACATAGCCAGAACCAGGGATAAGATTTGAACTCAGAGCCAAATGCAGCATTCTGCCTTTTCCAATGACCTCAGGATCCTCAGACGCTAAGTGGACATGGACCCCCAAGGCCCACCCTTCTATAGAGCAGGAGGGTGAGGCTGAGAGGGTCAGACAGGCTTGTCAGAGGGGAGGTTTGACAATAAATATCTGCTGACTTCAAAGCTCAACCTTCCTTCCTCCTTCATATGGGTCCCCAGATAATCATGGTACAAGGGAGATGCCAGGGGGGTCTGAGAGCCACAGGGCACATCCGTTGAAAGGGGCGCCCTCCCAGCTTGGGCTGCTCTCCTTTCAGGCCTTGGGTTAGTGGGTTAAACCACCTTAGTTCATAAGCTCTGAATGGTTGGGTTCAAAGCAGGAAAGAACTATCCTCTCCCCATTCACACCAGCCCTGGGAGACAGGCAGAGTCAGATTTATAATCCCTGTTGTGACAAAGGGAAAACTGAGGCCAGAACCTTGGATACTTGTCCAAGGTCAGAGGCAGGAGCCGTTCAAGGTTCTAAGGGGGGAGCAAGGGCTGTAGCCAGCCCTAGCCCCACCCAGCTGTGGCCCTTAGATGTAGGGTCTGGGGCAGGGACTCCCAGGTAAGGACAGAAATCCCCCCACCCTGTACCCTCATGCCCTGGCCCCCGAGACAGGACCTGTGAAGGGCACCAGACACAGACTCAGGGCACCTGGGCTCATGCTCCCATTCTGCCACATATGTGACTGGGCCTCAGTCTCTTTATTTGTAAAACAAAGGGTACGGGGTAGATTATCTCTTCCATGTAAAGCCTGTGGTTCTAGGATCCAGCTGGAGGAGGGGGTCAGTTAAAGGGCAGAGCAGGTCCCTGGGGAGCCTCCTACCCCCCAGCACCTGGCTCCCATTCCCTGGTCTTGGAACATCTGGCCCCTCTGGCTCTCTTCCATATCTGAGCTCACCCCCACACTACCCCCACCCAAGTCTGGATGCCGCCTGACTTAACCCGCTGCCAAGGGCATCCACGGTGGGACCCAGAGACTCTGGGCAGGGGTGAGCACCACATGGGTAAACTGAGCCACAGAGCAGGGAGGGTGAGGGGAGAGAGAAGGAAGAGGAGGAAAATAAGGCAAAGAATGTAGCAGCTGAGTGATGGACGAGATGAACAGAGGGCTGGGGCTGGAGTTAGGAAGATCTGAGTTCAAATTCTGCCTTTCTGGATAAGTGATTTTGCCTCTCTCAGCCTCAGTTTCTCTACCTGTAAAATGGGTATAACAAAGACATCCTCCCTCCCAGGGTTGCCGTCAGATAAAATGAGATCCTATTTGTAAAGGGCTTTGTAAATGTTATGGGTCTATGGCAGTGCAGCTATAGAGCAAGAGAGGAAGGGGGAAGAAGAGAGGGCAAAGATGGAGAAAGGGGAGAAGGAAGAGCAGGGATATAGGAGGGAGGGAGAGCAGAAGGGCAAAGAGGAGAAGAAGAGGAAAGAGAAGGAAAAGGAGAGGCAGGTGGAAGGGGGAAATGACAGAGGGGTGGAGGAAAGGTCAGGGGAAGGGATGGAGAGAGGGGGAAGGAAGGAGAGGCGAATGAGGGGAGCTAGGGAACAGAGAAGGATGGGGGAGGGAGAGACAGAGACAGAGGGAGAGATGGGACAAAGGAGAAGGGCAGGATTGGGGTTTTCCTTAGCAAGAACTGCCACCTCTTCCTCAGGGACAAAGGTAAATGAAACAAGGACGCCCCCTCAAAGAACAGATGTTGCCTGAGTGATTGGGACAGTGGGAAGTGAGCAGAGCTCGGGTCTTTTGGCGTGAGTCCGGTTTCCATGACTTCGGGATGGAAAGAGTGTGGAGAGAAGAGATTCAAGTTGAACAGACATTTTTGTGGACTGAGATGGGACCAGAGCACGAAATGAGACGGTCGGGGAGGGGAGGAAAGGGACTGGGCAGGAGGATTGGGTAGTTTGGGGGGGCAGCAGAGGAAGAGCCAACAGACCCAGCCACGTGGCATTGGGGGGTCTTGGGAACAGGAGATACAAGTGTACTGGTGAACCATGGGCACCTATTGGTTGGGGCCACTCCCTTCCAGGGTCCAGCGATGACGGGGGAAGGTGGAGAGCTGGGGGATCAAGGTCAAGAGTCCAGAGCCCTTGGGTCCCCTGCCACTGAACTCATACATAGCACTGATAAGTACAAGGATAGTAGCAACTATTTACTTACACTTCAAAATTTGCAAAAATGTTTTACAAACCTTGTCTCATTTGATCCTCACGATGACCCCGGGAGGGAGGTTCTGTTATCATCTGCATTTTACAGACGAGCAGATTGAGACCAATGGAGTTCACCCAGCTAGCAAGTTTCTGAGGCGGGTTTGAACTCAGGTCTTCCTGATCCCAGGTCCAGGGCTATATCCACTTTGCTGCCCGGCACCAAGGAAGTTACAATCCGAGATGTATGGGAGACACAAAGTCCTCTCTCAGGCCCAGCTCCAAGCACCATGTAAGGCCAAGTTATCAGGCCCAGACAAACACTATCGCAGAGTATGAGCTAGCACTGAAGGACTGAGGAGAACAGGCGAGATGCCAGGGGAGAAAAGGGCAGATGCCCTCTGAGTTTCTCAAACAGAGAACCTAATGGTGTCTAGAAATGGTAGATCATGAGCTTCCCTTTGCTTTCTTGGTCGTTGTGAGCTTCGTGTTTAGAGGGGTGGTGGGGAGGCATCCAGAGAAGGAGACAGCAGTCACAGAGAGCAGCTTCATCAGTTCTCACCAGGCCACACCAGACTAACCCATCACCCTTTGGGGCAGGCTAGTAGCGTGTGAGACCAGAATGCCCCAGACTTAGTCTAGGTGGTGGCAGACCAGATGGTGCATTCTCTCATGCAGTAGATAGAGCCCTGGTTCTGGAGCCAGAGAGCTGGGTCCAAATCTTGGCTCTGTTCCTTCCCTCTCAGGGCTTCAGTTTCCTCCTCCATGAAATGAGGGGATTGAAACTGAGTCCTGAAGACTTTCTGGCTCCAAGTCTAGGATCTGTGATAAACCTATCCTTCCAGACAGAATGCAAGGGTGTGGGCTAGTCCTAGATGACTGGACCCAAAAGGTCATGGTTACTATTTGATGTGAACTTGGAAAGAAGTCTCCAGTGGAGTGCCACAAGGATCTGAGTCAGAAGGGACTTCAGAGGCTAACTCATAGCTGAACCTGAACCAATCTCCCAGTGGTCATTCAGTCTCCAGCTGAAAACCTCCAAGGACAGAGAGCCCACCACCTGCCCAGGCAGCCCATCCTACTTGGGCTTACATCGAGTCCATTACAACTTTTACCCATTGGGTCTTGCTCTGCCCTCTGGGGCCAGGAAGAACAAGGCTAATTGTTCTTCTGAGCAATAGTCTTCAAATGCTTGAAGGCAGATATTACATTCTTTCTAGGTCTACTCCTCCTCCCATCCCCAGAAACTTCAAATGATCCTTGCATAGCATGGGCTACCCATCCTTCCCTGTCCTGGTCACCTTCCCTTGGACCCTCTCCAAATAATCAACTAGTTTTTCAGTTGATTCTCCAGAGTTTTTTAAATATAACAACATATTGTCTACAAAGAAGGATAGGTTTTTTTTCCTCATTGCTTATTCAAATCCCTTCGATTTCCTTTTTCTCCTCCTGTAACTTTCATTTCTAGAACAATATTGAATAATGGTAGTGATAATAGGCATCCTTGATTCACCCCTGATCTTAGTGGGAAGCCTTCTAACTTATCCCTGTTACAATGTTCTTTGATGGTTTTAGATACATACTATTTATCATTTTAAGGAAAGTTCCATTCATTCCTATGCTCTCTGGTGGGTTTTTTTAAAAATAGGGATTGGGTGCTGTATTTTGTCAAAAGGTTTTCTTCATCTATTGAGATAATCATATGATTTCTGTCGGTTTTGTCACTGATATGGTCAATATGCTGATAGTTTTCCCAGAATTGAACCAGCTCTGCATTCCTGGTATAAATCCCACTTGGTCATAGTGCATGATCTTTGTAATATTTGGCTGTAATCATCTTGTTGGCATTTTATTTAAATTTTCTGCATCAAAATTTATTAGGGAAATTGGTTTATAGTTTTCTTTGTTTTGGCTCTTCCTGGTTTAGATATCCATTCCATATCTGTTGTCACAGAAGGAATTTAATAAGGATCCTTCTTTACCTAGTTTTTCAAATACTTTATATATTATAATTCTTTAGAATTCACTTGTGAATCCATCTGATACTGGGAATTTGTCTCAGGGAGCTCACTGACGACTTGTTCAATTTCTTTCTCTAAATGGGGCTATTTTCCTCTTGTGTTATTCTGGGCAATGTATAGTTTTGTAATTCTAATTTGTAGTTCTAATTCACTTAGACTCTTTCCAAATTATCACTGGCCTTCCCAAACAGAGCATGATCCTCCCAGTGTGTTCTGACCAGGCCAGGGGGCCACAAGACCGAAGACCCAGAGGCTGCTGTGTGGCACGGTAGCCTTTGGAGTCACAGCGCCCAAATTCCACCTTTTATGCTTCCTACCTGTGTCAGCTCAGCCAAGTCACTGAAGGGGGGCAAAGCCCCCTATAGGCCTCAGTTTCCTCAGCTGGACTGGGGAGGCTCCTTCCAGCCTGAAATCTGTGATACTGTGACCACTTCATTAAGCCCTGGGCCAGTCACTTGTGAGCTCATAAGGAATTTGCAGCCCCACCAAGGGGCTCCCCTCCCCTCCATCCCCAACTTGGTCTGTATCTCTGCAGGACGACTCTGCCCAAGGGTCTCTTTCCTTCTCTCCCGACTCTTTTCTGCTTATTTCTGACCTGTCACAGAGTGTAGGGGGACTGGGAGCTGGGATGGGGTGGGAACTGGATGGAGCCGGACAGGTCCCCTCTGGAGAAAAGGCTCATATTAATCTAAGTAAGCCAACCAGGAAACTTCGCCGAGATGCGGGAATGATTATGAGCTGAAAGGAGTGGAAACTTTGAGGCTGATTCATGACTCAGGGTCCTCGATGGGAATAGAGTGGGACGTGAGAAGCCCGAAGAGGGAGAAGAGGTAGAGAGGGGGAGGCCCGTCACTCCAGCCAGTTCTCTGTGGTTCCACATGTGTCCAGTGGCCAGGATGCACTGATGGGGAATCATGGGACTTGTGGTACAGTCACAAATGGCTGGGGCTGGACCCATCTCTTACCCCCACACACACACACTGACCAACTGACCAGAGAAGCCACGTGGAGCCAGTGTGGGGCTCAGGCCCTCAGAACCACGCAGAGACAGACCCACAGACACGCCATGACCTAACAGTTGTATATGACATATAGTCACACATAACAGTAGCCAAACAACTGTACACAGACACACAAATGCATAGAATTACACATGCACACGCACAGAGCCCGGGCTAAAAGGCCTTTCCTGCTGATTTATGACAGTTTGGTGAGACCAGGAGATATGAGCTGGAAACAGACTGGAGGGGCCTCCCTCCCGCCCTCCATGCCTCCCCTTTCCTTCCTCTCTCTCTGTTCTTTCCCCCCACAGCTCTCTTTTCCTCTCTGTCTCTGGTCTCTCCCTCCAAGTCTCTCTCTTCTTCCTCAGGGCTGGACTGAGTAGCAGAGCCCCCGAGGGGCCTGGGATGGATGTTTCCAGGCAACATCAGCTGGTTTCCAGATGGGGGCCTTGACCCTCAAGGGGCTGGGGAGCCTTGCCCCCCTTCCCAACTCTCTCAGCAAACACCCACACACACACCAGCCCCCAGGCCTTGAGTCGCACTCTCTGGCCGAGGATCTCTGTCTCTGACTCTGCCTTCTGAGCCTGTGAACTCTTCCTATGGTTCAGGAACTTGTCTCTCTGGAGCAGCAGAAAGAGCCTGGGGTCTGGGGTCAGAGAACAGGCTTCAGTCCCCTCTGGGCCATGTGTTTGCCGTGTGGCCCTGGCCAAGTCCCTTTCCCACTCCAGGCCTCAGTTTCCTTGGCTGTACAACGAGGAGGACGCCTGCTCGGGGCCCTTCCAGTGCTAATGTCTGGCCCTCGTTTCTCAATGAGTCTTTGTCCCCTCCTCAGGGGGCCATTGGGGGATCTCCCCCCTCTCTGGGTGAGTCTCCTGGCCTCTGCCTGTCACGGTGACCGGCTCAGCGATGCCACGTCTCCATCGTCCTCGGCTCCTCCAGCTCAGGGCCAGAGCTGCGGAGGCCCAGGCAGGCCAGGAGGGTGATTTATCACCCGCTGGGCTGTTTTCCCATCGGAAGCTCCGGGGGTGGGCAGCCGTCAGGGCTGAGCTATGGCCCCCATGGCACCAAGCCCCCACACGAGCCGATGTTATTCCACAGTCTGGGACGGACTCTCCTTCCCAGCCGCAGACCCCGACGGGGGCTCAGCCCAGCCAGGGGCCAAGGGGAGGTGGGCCCCTCGGCCTGGGTCCCTGTCTCCCACTCCCACCCCCACACTGGGCCTTGCCTCAGCCCTGGAGCTGAGCACGGGCTGTAGCTCCAGAGCTGAAGGGGCTTCAGACCCCATATATCCACCTCCTTCCATTTCAGAGCTGGAAACTGAGGCCAGCCTTCCACAAGCAGAAAGTATCAGAGCCTGGATTCAGACCCAGGTCCCAAGAGTGAGCCCTGTCTGCTTCCTCTGCCCATGACTCGTCACCCCCATCACCCCTCTCACTCTCCTCCCCCTCCCCCAGCTCAGGGGCTCTTCCCCCACAGGGATAAAGGCCAGGGCTGATTCTTCCCTGGCCCTCCTGTGGCCCTTAGGCCCCTCATGCCAGTGACTGACAGTCCCCCACCCCACATGCATATATGTGCACACACAAAACACACCCACAGACACACTCACACTCACACAACACACATACACACTCACACACATACACACTCACACTCACACACACACACACTCACACACTCACCCTCACACATACACAGTCACCCTCACACATACTCACACACACTCACACACTCACCCTCACACATACACACACACTCACACACATACACACTCCCACTCACACACACTCACACACTCACCCTCACACATACACACCCTCACACACTCACACACACTCACACATACACACTCACCCTCACACGTACTCACACACACACACATACACACTCACACACACACTCACACACACTCACACTCACACACACTCACACTCACACACATACTCACACACATACTCACACACATACACTCTGCACACACCCCTCTTCTCTGAAGCTGAGATCCTGTGGCTTGCCCAAGGGCATCCAGCAGCAGCAGAGCCGGGTGAGCCCTCGGCTCTGTTCAGCACCAGTCAGCGTGCCAGGCCCTGGCCATGCCCACCAGGAGCTCGCTCCTCCAGCCTGACACTGGCATCAGCCAGCCTGCTCCCACCAGACTCCAAGAGAAAATGTTCCCTGGGAGCTGCCAAGCTTTATTTTTAAAACCCTGTTGCAGGCTGGCTCTCTCCCCCGCCTCACCTTATTAACAATAACAACAACAAAAATAACATTACAGAAACAGCACAGCAAGACGACCCCAGAGCCAGAACGGCCTGGGTTTGAGTCCCACTGCTGGTACAGACTGGCTGTGTGACCTTGGGCTCTCCACACTCCAGGGTGGCAGAGAGGGTGTGGTGGAGGGAGTTTCCTCACCTGGGAGTTCCCTATGCCAATGGAGTCAAAGCTCCAGTCTTTGCCCCTTATCTGACACCATCATCTTTTATGTAACATTTTAAGGTTCACAAAACTGCTTTATATAATTCTATGTAATCCTCACAGCAGTCCTGACAGGTGCTGCTATTGCTCCCATTTTACAGATGAGGAAAAGAGAAATGACTTGTTTAGGGTCACTCCTCCAGGAGGGATCCAAGGTGGGATTCTGGGGTCGCCTGGAAATCCCTGTGACTTTGGAGGGGCCACCTTTCTCTGCCCAGGGAGCCATCCAGGGCCTGGCATGCCCCTGCCCCTCTTCTGGGCTCTCCATTGCCCCACCCCCAAGCTGATGGGCAGCCTCTCTGCCTGTGACCTTGGCCGTCTGAACAGGACCCCACCCTGAGCAAACCTGAGGTCTGGAGGATCCAGGGACCCAGGACACTCCCCCAGGGAGAGTCGCCATGTGCTGAGTGCTGGGAGCCTCCACAGAATGGAGAGAATGCTGGACCTTGAATCGAATCCTGCCACATATTCTTATTGGCTGTGTGACCCTGGACAAGTCACTTAATGTCCCTGGGCCTCAGTTTCCTGTTCTGCAAAATGAGATGGTCAGACCACATGAGCCTTGAGGTCCCTTCCAGCTCTAGGGCTGGGAACCTCTGGGACTCAGTTGCCTTCTCTGTAAAATGAGTTGGCCTGGAGGCCTCAAAGGCTTTGGGAGCTCTGATTCTGTGCCGCTTCCCCTAAACTTGGCCAGCAGAAGGACCTCTTGCTTTCTTCGTGGCCAGGCTCTTTTGTGAAGTCCCAGCAGCGAACCTCCCTGCCTCCCCGTGAGATTCAAACCCAGGGCCTTTTCAGCTCCAGGCCCAATACTCTGAAGCCAGGGGAGGAGCCATGCTGCCCTGGCCTGGCCATCTTGGCCCCTGAAGCCTAACCTTTCTGCCCCAGGGTCTCATCTTCACTTCCCTGGGAAGGACCCCCATGACCTCAGTGCCCTTGGCCTGGGAATGAGGGAGGGCATGGCTTTAGGAAGTCAGGGCCTGGAAGGTGGGCACATACAGGGAGAGACAACCTTCCCTTGCCCCAGAAAGCAGAAGCCAAGGAAGGGGAAGGCCCCCAACCCCCCCGTTCTCAGTCTTGCCCACCCCCCTGCAGGTCCCTCCAGGGCCCCAGTGGGCAGACGTGGCAGCTCCAGACCCCATTCTCCTTCATCATTCTAGAAAGAAGTCAATCGATTAACATTTGTTAACCCATCCAGGCCCAAGTTATAGAGAAAAACCTGCATAGACCTCAGGCTTCCATCATCCTGGGGGCAGAGGGGTCCCAGCTGGACACACTCATGATAAATAAAGGTGGGGTGTGTGGAGGGAGCACAGATACGAAGGAAAGGTGGGCAGGCTGTGAGAGGATAGATGCTCCTTGAGGATGAGGCCTGAGAAGAGAGGGGAACTGAATTAGGCGAAGTCACAGAGGTGGGGAGTGAGAGGTCCCACTTAGGGAAGCAGACTTGTACTGTCTGGCTGGAACTGAACCCAATGCCCATGCTGGGCATCAAGCTGGGGGCCCTGGCTATGACCCACATTTAGAGAATCCCAGGTACAAGCACTCTGATTCCCTCAGAGGAAGAATCTGAGGTGGGGACAAGGGTCAGAGAGACACCAAGCCTGGGCCTTGGAGGGTGGCTCCCAGGCTGGCACACGGCCCACATGGGCCAGAGGCCTTCGGAAGTCCGGACCATCCCTGCACAATAAGGGTGTCACGGATGGGACGTCAGGCTGTGGGGTCAGCTCTGGGAGTCAGCAGCAGAGGCTCCAGCTGAGTTCACCAGCCACGAGAAGCTCCCAAGCTGAATCAGAGGCCGCCTGGTGACCATCTCCACCTGGACGGGGTCCCACAGCATCTCTGGATCACCAAGGTCAGGACAGACTCCACCCCCAAGCCCCTCTCCCTCCACTCCCGTGGGCCTGACTGTGGTGTCCTCTCTGATGCCTCACTCTCCTCATCCCCCATGTCCAGTCAATGGCCAGGACTTGGCCTTCCTGCCCACCCAGTCCTTGCCTCTGCATTCACAGAGCCCAGAGCCATCATCACTTCAGTTGCCGGGGGCGGGAGAAGAACACAGTGACAGAGGCAGGGAGGGACAATGGGAGGAATCTGGAATCCAGACCCTGCACCAGAGATGGCTCAGATCTCCCTTCTGATGCTGTCTGTATAACTCCAGGGGAGGGGCCCTTCACTCTTCTGGCCTCAGTTTCCCCCTCTGTGATATGAAGAGGGGTGGTATTAGATGGGCCCTGAGGCCCCTTCCAGCCCCAGCTCTGTGATTCTGTGGCCCATTAAAGACTAGGCTGTCCCTTGGTGCTCTAGGAAGCTGCCCACATGATACGAGCTGTGCCCAAGAGCCAGCTCATATGAGCTCAGGAAGCCAATCGTTAAATTTTGAGCCTGAGTAGTTCCGTCTCAGAAACTGGCCAACACTGCCAATAAGATGCCATGCCTAGACTGAGGAAGATAATGAGAAATGTCAGTGATGCCCATTCAGCTTTAGAGTGCTATGGGTATTCCCCACTCTGGAGAGACAGTTGTTAAACATTTACCAACAGACCCCTGGGTATGTTAGTCTATTGCAGGGACTATAATTTCTGAATTAAATCTGAGTTGGAAGGTACCTCAAAGGCCATGGAATCCCACCTGTAGCTGACCAAGAATCCCCTCTATGGAGTCCCTGGCAAATGGGTGACCAGCCTCTGCTTGCAGACCTTCAGTGAGGAGAACTCATCTTCCAGGGCAAAACATTCCACTTTGGGGCAGCTTTCATTATTAGGAAGATTTTTCCTGGAAGCAAACCTCTCTGCAACTCTCTCTTCTTCTCTCCCCCCATCCCGTTACTCCTAATTCTGCCCTCTGGGGCCCAGAAGAACAAGACTCATCCTTTGGCCCATGTGGCCCTTCAGACCTTTAAAGGCAGAAATCATGTTCTACCTGAGCCTTCTCTTTCCCAGGCTCCATGTACTCGTCCTGTGACGTGGCTGCTTCCTCTGGACGCCCTTCAGCTTATCCGTGTCCTTCCTGGAATGTGGCAGCCGCCTGAACTGAACACAGTGCTCCAAATGGGGCCGGATGCGGCAGGGGACAGCAAGACTTTCACCTCTGGGGAGTCCGTAGTGCAGCTGGAGATCAGAGTTATTTTTTTAATCAATCAGAAAGAATTGTTGGCTACTCCATCATACTGTTCACTCAGAATCAGTTTGCAGGCTACTAGAATCTCCACATGAACTGTTGTCTGCCTGTGTCTTCACCTTTGTTAAGCTGTTGATTTTTACTAAGAATATCTTCAGATGCTCATGCCCCACCCACTCTCCCCACATGCCTCATGGAGAAGGGGTCCTCTTTAACCCTCAGTTTCCTTCTCAAACAAGAACTCCCTACTTACTGGAGTTGCTGGGAATAAAGCATTTTGGAAGCCATGAAGCCTGCAAAAATGGGGACTGTATTGGTTGGGGGTCAAGGGCACAAGAGGAGGACTCACCAAGTCTGAGGGAAGAGGCCTAAGCCCAGGGAAGCTCTGCCAGCTGACAGCAGGCCCCTTCCCCCACCCAATGCAGGGCTGGGGAGCAGCCTTGGAGGTGGGGGCCACTTCCCCCATCCAATGCAGGGCTGGGGAGCAGACTCAGGGTGGGGGCCCCAGCAGCCTCCCTGCTCTCTCCTTTCATCTGGGCACTTCAGACAAGCCTGTTTGACCACATGTCAGCTGCTCACTGGTGAAGGACCACGCCTGCAGCCCCCATAACTGCCCCCCCCCGAGCCTGGCCTCCCTTTCCTGTGTCACTGAAGGTTCCCTGTCAGCACTCAGCAGGGCCACCTGCCGGGCCCCCCAGCCAGGGCCCGATGACAGAGCCCATCTCTCAGGCCCTGGTGCTCCAAGGCTGATGGGGGAGGAGCAGAGCTGGGAGCTGCCCCCCCCCCCCCAGGAGCTGAGAGGAAAGTCAGGGGCTGCTGGTCATCTGGACAGAGCCCAGTGGAAGAGGGAGAACACCCACTCAGAGGCTGGGGGAGGGTCCTGTGGCCAGAGCCAGACCCAGAGGTCATCAGTCAGACTCCTTCCTTTCACAGATGAGGAAGCTGACCCTCAGAGGGGAAGTGACTTGTCCAAAGTCACATAGCACTTAATAGCAGAAGCAAGATTGGAACCCAAGCCCTCTGACTCCAGAGCCAGCATTCCCATTCCCCCAGCGAGCTCCCAGAAAAGGAGATGGGAAAGGCCACTGTGTGTCGGAAAGCGGCCCAGCCTGGGAGGCTGAGGGCCTGGGCTCCAGAATGCAGCTCCAACATTTACTCCCTGGGTGACCAGAGTCAATCACTATCTTGGAGTTTTCATTTCTCCCTCTGTAAAATAGGGAGTTAATACAAGGTCTGCTATCCCCTGCCCCAGCGCCCTGAGGGGAGGCCATGAGCTCAGCCCACATCTGGGACATCCAGGTAACATCTGGATAGACATCCAGTGCTCCTAGGCCAGGAAAGCGGGGAGGGGCACCGCTGCTCCGGCCCCTGAGATCCCCCAACCCCTCCCCCCACCATTCTGGGGATCACCAGCTTCCAGAGGCCCTCCTGCTGCTCTCCTGGCCCCCCAGGGAAGGAGGCTGGGGGTCCCTGCCCCTGAACCTCGGCCACCAGGGGCCCTGGGAGGCCAGGCACCTTGCATTTATTAAGCCTCCACTTTGTGGAATGGAGGGGAGAGAGACAGAGGGAGAGGAGAAGACAGGAGAGACAGAGACAGGCAGAGACGGGGCCCAGGGTCCCGCAGCAGCATGGCTCCAAGCCCCCTTGGGGAGCTCCCAGTAGAAAGGGGTCTTCAGGAAGGGAGCTGGGGAGGTCAGTGGTTGGGGCAGAGGCAGGTGGAGCTGCCCAGGCTTGGGAGATGGCCAGAGGCTGGGGTCCAGAGGCTCCTCGAGGGGCAGCCATAGATCCTGGACCAGGGAGAGTGCTTTAAGGAGCCTGGGAAGGGAGAAGGGGCATTGAATGCCAAGCACAGGAGATGGGAGCTGATGCTCCAGGGCTGACTCTGGCATCTGGGAGTGGGTCTCGGGTCCTGGATCCCAAGCTGGCCGACCTCAAGGGCCATCTAGTCCTACCCTACTCTACAGAGAGGAGGCAAGGATGCAGGGCCCAGCCCAGGGGCACAGGGCAGCTTCTGGGGCCATTGGTTTACACTGGAAGGAGACGTGAGAGCCCACCAGTCCCTGCCTCTCATTCTACAAACAAGGAAACTGAGACCCAGCATGGGTCAGTGTCTGAGGCCAGAGATGATCCCAGCCCACCCTCCTCTCAGGGCTGTCTCATCCATGGTCTCTGCCTATCAGGGGCCTAGAAAGGTGCCAGGCAGCTGGGAGGGGCATCGGACTGAGCTCCAGGCCTGAAGGCAGGAAGACCTGAGTTCAAATGCAACATCAGGCACTTCCTAGCTGTGTGACCCTGGGCAAGTCACTGCACCCTCTTGGCCTCAGTTTCCTCATCTGTAAATGAGCTGGGGAAGGACATGACCGAGAAAACCCCAAGAGGTGTCAGGAAGGGCCGGACGTGCCTGACCAGCAGACCAGGGTGTCTGCCCTTGGGAGGCCTGCCTTCTGGCCACTCTGCACTCCCCCAAGGGGCCCAGATGCCCAGAGGACAGGGAGCCAGAACAGAGGCCCAGAGCAGCCCCCTTCTCTCAAACAGAGACCCAGGGGAGGAATGCTGGCTCTACCCGGAGGACCTGGTGTGAATCCTGCCTCCCACTCATGTACTATGTGACCTTGGTCCAGTCTCCTGCCTTCTCTGAGGGGCCTGGAGGAGAGGACCTGGAGGCCTTTTCCAGCTTTAAGCCCATCCAGCCACACCCCATCCCCAAGGCTGCCCCCCAGCTGTTTGTTTACTCAGGACTAATTAGGCTTGTGTCTGATTAGCCAAGAGCCCGCCCCCTTCCGGAACCTGAGCCTGTGGGTCAGCGGGGGTCAGCCAGGCTCAGGAGCTGCCCAGCAGGAGAGGATTGGCTGAGGCTAGATGCCTCCCCCTCCCCCAGCCCACCTCCCCTCCAGGCACGGAGACCTGACCAGACCCCCACCCCAACCCCAAAGGCTGAGGTAGGAACAGAGACTTGTAGCAGGGGACCCCAGTGAGGATGGAGAGGGGGAACATGGCAGTTTTAGAATAGTTTTGAGAGCTGGGGATCAACCTAGAACAGGGGATGGCAAGGCTGGGAGGGGCCTCAGAACAGGGGATGGCAGGGCTGGAGGGGGATTAGACACCCCTCATTTTACAAAGGAGGGAACTTTAGGTGAGGGAGATGACCAGGCCCCAGGGCCTCCCTTTCCCAGGTCCTTCGGAGCCAGGGGTCTGAGCTTCTCTCCACTCTGTTCCCCTCCCCTTGGGCACAGGGAGCTCTTTCCATGGGCTCCGTGCGTCCCCTGGTGGACACTGAGGGAGTTGCCGGGGCTCAGGCACCGCCAGAGTGGGGACGGGTCCTTGGAGGCCCAGTCCAGTAACCTTCATTTTACAGAGGGGGACACTGAGGCCCTGGGTCTGGCGGGGCGGGTGTATCCCCAGACCTGCACATATTGGCCCCCAATAACCAGATACTTGTTGGCACACTTGGCGAGTGGCTGAGACCAGCAGGCCCCTCCCTGGCACTGCAGCCTCCAAGTCAGGGACAGGGCTGCTGCCTCCTGCCAGCGCTTCCCTGGGGCTGACGTCCAGCTTCCCTGCCAGCTCTCCTGGGCACCGCCTGGTACACGTTGGGTGCTTGATAAATGCTTTTGGCAGACGGGTAGACGCTGGCTCTGCCCGCCCCACGTCCCCTGGGGCTTGGCACCACTCTCCAGTTGGGGCTTCCCCTCGGATCCTGCCACTCACGGACCCCAAGAGGTTCAGGTTTGGGAAGGAAATGCAGGAGCTTCCCCTCCGGGCCAGGGACTGTGCTGGGCACTTTGCCAGTGTTCTCTACCCGCTCTTCACAGCTTTGGGACAGAGGTGACCCCCATTTTTCAGCTGAGGAGACTGAGTCAGGCTGCCATTAAGTGACTAGCCCAGGGCCACCCAGCTAGTAAATATAAGGCTGGATCTGAACTCAGGTCCTCCTGACTCCAGGCCCTGCCTCTAACCACTAAGCCACCCAGCCTGGCATCCCAAAAGCCCTTCACCTCCCAGGATCTCCACCCTCTGGGGGTGTTGGAAACCCGGCTCCATCTGGAAGACCCCCTATCTCAGCCATCAGTCCCCCCCCCCCAAAGGTCACACTTTGCCAGGGCGCTCCATCTCTCTCATGTTCCTGATCAGGTTCCCATGGCCTCCTGTATGGACTTCTGCCATAGCCTTCTGCTGGGTCTCCTGCCTCCCTTACCCTCTTCAGGCCAGAGCACAGGGATGACCACATCCTCCCCTGCTCAGGGAGGCTCCCTATGACCCCCAAGGTCAGACAGAGGCGCCTCTCTTTGCAAACCCCCCTCCTTGGACTCCAAGGTCCAGTCAAAGAGACCTTCTTGCTTTTCCATTTCCCACTTCTGCGTCTTTGCACTGGCTGTCCCTGATGCCAGCACACCTTCGCCTGCTGCCCAGCTCAGCTCAGAGGCCGCCTCCCCTGCAAGGCCATTTCTGATTCTGCCCCCACTTTCCTGAAACTCCCTTTTCCAGCCAGGTCCTTGCTAGTCTCTGGCCTGGGTCTCCATCTCAGCCCCTCTGCAGGCTTTGGCTGCCTCCCCTGCCTCAGGCCTCCCAAGCCTGGCTGCCCTACTGCGACTGGCTTGAGCGCCCTTTCCTCCCGTGTCCCCTGGCTCCCGGCCCTTTGCTGTTCACTCCTCGCCCACTGACGGCCCTCTTTGTTTCACTCTCCTGGGAATGGTGGGTGGGACCCAGACTGCCAAGACCTGCAGGTAGGGTCTGATGCCCCAGGGAGGGAGTAGGAGCCACAGAGGATCCCTGAGGGAGCGAGTCACGTGGAGGGTGGACTGGACATTGAGATGGCTCCTTTCTGCCCCATTGGTGGACAGCTTTCCTGGAAGGCTGCCCCCAGTTCATGATGCCAGGGTCCAGGAAACAGCCTGAGGGCAACCCCCGTTCTGCAGATGGGCAAACAGAGGCCCCGAAGAGGCAGTGATTTCTCTAAGCCTGATTGTGAGCCCGTGTAGGCTGCCTGGGTGTGGAGCTGGGAAGGCTTGGATTCGGGTCCTCCCTCAGACACTGTGCAGCTGTGGGTCCCAGGCAGGCCGTGGGCCTCAGTTTCCTTTTTGGCAAAGTGAAGAATGGCCTGCGGAGACCCCTCCAGAGTGTGTGTGCGCACGTGTGTGTGTGTGTGTGTGTGTGCGCGCGTGTGTGCCCTTGCAAACACAGCACACACTCACACCTTCCAGCCCAGCCCACACCCCAGCCTCACTCCCCATTCAGGTGCGCTGAGGCGGGACCCCTCCACCCCAGCCCTCGCTTCACTGCTCTCCTAAGAGGCAGGGCCGGGCCACTTGGGGCCCAGGTCTGCAGCGACCTGGGGGGAGGGGAAGGGTCAGTGCCCGGTCGAAAGGCTGCTGACCGGTGGCTGCCCAGGGAGTTTCTGGACACTGGGAGCCAGCGTACCCCACGGCAGCCCCCGTGAGCTTACTTCCCAGTATCCAGGGCTTCAGAGGACAGCCAGGCCAACCACCTCCCCTGCTCCTCCCTCCTTTCCTTGTACACTTCCAGAGACAGGGAACTCACTACCTACCATGGCAAGCCATCCCATGGCTGGGCAGCTAACTAGTCCTTAGTTAGCTCTCACCCCTTCTGAAGCCTTCCTGTCCCTGTAAACATGAGCACCAAGGGAGCCTCCTGAACCAGAACCTTCAGGGGTCAGAAACAGGCCTGCCCGGGCAGCCGGAGCTCAGGGCTCTCTGGGCAACTCTCAGTTTCTCCTGTCCATATCCTGTTTGCATATGATCTCCTGGGCCTCTCCTGAGTCTCTGAGCTCCTTGAGAGCCCCCAGCTGTGAGCACAGCAGTGGTACACAGAAGGTGCTTTATTAATGCACATTGAGCCCAGGAGCCCCTTGAAAGCAGGGGCCAAGTTTACCTTTCTTTGTGCCCCCAGCTGTGAGCACAGCGCCAGTACACATAGGCGCTCAATCAATGCTCTTGCCTTGGTGGCCCTTCAGGAGGCTAAGCTGCCTGCCAGCTGGGCTGGGACCTGATGGTGGTGGTCAACTTGCTGGGCCATGTAACTGCCCAAGGACCTTCTCTCTGGGTCCACAACCCGGGAGGCAGAAACCAGACCAGAGACCCACAAAGTGGAGAAGAGGCCCCGCCACGGACCACCCTCCCCTTTCTAAGCCTCTGTTTCCTCATCTGTTTTAACGGGACTTGGACCGAGCAGCCTCTAACGTGGGGCTCCTACAACCTGCTGTGTACCCACAGGCTGTAGGCCCCCCTCTGAGCCTCCCTCCCGGGGTGGCACTTGGAGCCCAGGAGACTCCAGGATCGTCAGGTCTGAGCCAGGGAGGCCCAGCAGGACGGGCTCAGGCCGTGGAGGCCAGTGAGCAGAGCCAGAATCCTGGGACCCCAGGCCTCAGTTTTCTCATCTGTACAATGGACGCTCTCCTGTCTGTGGGACCCACCCTGTGGGGCTGGGACCAGTGGGTCTCTACAGGCATTTCCTTCAGAAATCTTAGAGCTTCATGGAAATGTTGGTTTTTATCAGTATCTAGTCCAATCCCTTATTTTCTAGATGGGAAACTGAGGCTCAGAGAGGGCTTGGCTAAGGGACCAAGTCAATAAAGACAGCACCAGACCTAGAGCTCTGAGTCAAAACCTGCTTCTTTCCCCTGGACCCTCAATATCACTCTTGTCAATCAAAGATTCCCAGCCGGAGCAGGTGCTAGTGATCGGGGACGGGGGAAGGGCAGAACGGGGGAGCAGGAGGAAGCTGGTGGGGGTGCGGGAAGGGGGGTCAGGGCAGGGACCGGGCCTCCTGTGCCTGACCCCAGCCCCAGGCTGTGTTTGTCTAAGAGGAGGAGAGGGCTTCTGCAGCGGTCCCCCCATGAGCCGGAAGCCCCCACCACCTGGACCAGCCAGGCACAAAGGACGGGATGTGAGGGCCTGAGTCCTGTCAGGGGCTCTATGGGCCTGGGAGAGATAGTGATCACGGCTCCCGCAGGGACAATGGGCCGGCCCGGTGAGGATGAGCTCAGCCGGAGCCATCCGTCTTGTGGGGACAAAGCTCGTGTCAGCAGCGCCACGTCCCCGGCAGGTCAGCAGCTGATCCCCCGAGGCCCGGCACGAGGGGAGCAGCCCCCATCCCCATCCCCCCAGGAGGAAGACAGGGCCTGGGGTCAGCAGGGCCTGCCTTGGAAGCCAAGCAACTTTGGACAGGCTAAGGCTCCTTGCTGGGCCTCAGTTTCTCTGCTTGTAATATAAGAGGGTTGGCCCCACTGACCTCCGAGCTTCCTGCCAGGTCTGACCATTCTATATAGTCTGTTCCTAGGACAGACCTAGGTAAGGGACCACAGAGGCCACTGAGTCCATTTCACTGATTTGGAAACTGAGTTTAATGCCCTTTCCAAAGTTATACAAGTACTCTAGTAGTAAGTAGTGCAGTGCTAAGGCCCCTCCAACCCTGCCATCCCCTGTTCTAAGGCCCCTCCAACCCTGCCATCCCCTGTTCTAAGGCCCCTCCAGCCCTGCCATCCCCTGTTCTAAGGCCCCTCCAGCCCTGACATCCCCTGTTCTAAGTCTCCTGCAGCCCTGACATCCCCTGTTCTAAGGCCCCTCCCAGCTCTGACATCCCCTGTTCTAAAGCCCCTCCAGCCCTGACATCCCCTGTTCTAAGGCCCCTCCAGGCCTGAGGGTCTATAATCCCCAAATCTTTGGGCAACTCCCTCCCCATGCCCAAAGGAAAGAGCCCTTCACCCCTGTGGCCCTGCCTTGGCTAGCTTTCCAGAGGCCTTGGCCCTGGTATCCCAGAGCTCCTGATCATGGAGGGAGGTCACTCTCAGACCCCCACCTCTGCCATTCATTAATTCACCCTAATCCCAGAGAAGCCCTTTCTTTTCTCTGATCCTCAGTGTTTTTGTCAGTAAAACGGGGGTTGTCCTCGTTCTCCTGCCCTCAGGATAATGCAGTGGCTAAGAAAGGGGGGGTCATCCTTGCTTTGCTGGGCTCACATCCCTGGGCCTGCCCTGGGCCCTTCTCTACTGCCCTGGGTGTGGAGCTGACCTGGGCTCTGGGAGGGTCTGTCCGCCTGCCTTAGCTATGGAAGCTTCTGAGAGGTTCTGAGGCCATCCCAGCCCAACCCCACCCGAGCAAAAAGAGCCTGGCCAAGCAAACAAAGACCGGTCACCAGAAGACCCAGGAGACAGAGATGGAGACAGAATGGGACCGGGCCATTTCTGCAGAGGCTGGAAAGGGTGAGGAGGGCTCTCCACATCCCACCAGCCACAAATGTGAATGAGACTCTAGACATCAACGATGGAAGCAGTCCTTGTCGAGGAAGCTTGTGGAGCCTCAGTGATCAGGCTGGGCTCTCCTCCACTAAGGTGGGGGGCTATGGGCGTGGAACAGGGCATACTCTGTGGGACTTGCCCAGCTATTCTCTTTCACATTCTTCGTCTTTGGGCTGGAAAGGGAGGATGGAGGCCCGCAGAGATGTTGGAGGGGATGAAGCTGGGGAGTGAGGCCAAGGTGGGAGAAGGCCTGGATGAAAATCCTGCCTGGATCTCTCTGGTGGCTGTGTGACTGGGTGGATCATTTAACCTCGGGCTTCCTCAGTTTCTCAGAGAAGGGTGATAATGAACAGCACCAGGGTTGTCATGAAAAGCAAATGAGGTACTCCTCGTAAAGCCAGGCACACAGTGGCACCTAATAAATGCTTGCCTCATTCCTGGGCTTAGAACTGAAGGGACCCCAGAGGCTCCTGTTTCACAGACTGAGGCCCTTCTTTCCACGCCCCCCAGGTCTGCTGCCTGGCAACGTGGCTCTCCCTGGGTCCCCACTGGGGGCAGAAAGGCCTGGCTCAATTTGGGGTCCAGGTGGGGCTGCAGGCCATGGGCTCCCCCCACCCTCCCTTGCCTCAGTTTCCCCTTGGGTCCGGGCAGTGTTACAAGAGTCTTTCCTTGCAATGACGCTAAGAGGGAAGCAGGACAGACATTACTGGGAAGCATCACATGGTGTGTCATGGTAGAGCTTGAAGCCACAGTCCTTGACCCCAGGACCGCGAGCCCCGCACCGCACCCCCCCTCCACCCTGAGGCCCACAGCTCCCCAATGCTGGGGACTGGCTCTTTGGAGCCGTCACACGGCCATCACATGGCTGCCCTCTCCTGGCCTTCTGTGGAAGTGCAGGTCCTGGCTTCCCGCCCTGGACCAGTCCCCTCCTTCTTCTGGAGTCAGCTCCTTTGGGAGTCCCCACTGCTCTTGGTGTGCCAGGGCTGGGGACTGGCCTCCCCATCTCTCCCAAGCCGACTTTCCCAGCTGGCTTTGAGCCCCCCAAGATCCAGCCCCCTCCCCTATCCCAGCACACCAGAGCCCCACCCCAGCCTAGCCCCCCAAGTCCAACCCTCCCGCTGAGTTTGCAGCACCTGGCACCGGCCTCTCCATCTCTTGACTCCAGCTTTCCCATCTGACCATGAAGGAGTCCAGTTCAATGATCTTTCAGAACCTCTCCAGCTCTGAGATTCAATGACATTAGGAATCAGGGAGCCTGAGTCCAGCCTCAGCCTGGCCCCAAGCCTGCTGAGTGACCCTGCTCCCATCCTGGTCCTTGCTGCCCCCTCCCTTCCGGGGCTAGGTAATAAGGTCTTTGCACACCTGGCTGCCATCACTGTCTCTGGAGTTGAGACCAGGTTCTAACCCTGTCTCTGATCATTTCTGTCTGAATGATCTTGGGTGTGGCCCTCCTTGACCTCAGTTTCCTCCTCTATAAAAGGAGGGGTTTGGACCAGAGACTTCTGGCCCCAGAGCTAGGTTCCTGTGATTCCAATGATAAATTCCCACTGCCATGCCTTTGTCCAGGCTGTTCCTCATGCCTGGAGCTCAATCCCTCCTTGCCTCTAGCTCCCTTCAGCACAACTTAGACACTGCCTCCCACATGAATCCCCTTCCTCATCACCTCCCCTGACTCCCCCCACCCACAGTTTCTTCCTCTTGAAATGACTCTGCATTGCTGTGTATGTCCACCATCTTTCCTTCTCCATGCATGGAGTCCTCCCCCACAGAAAGGAAGCCCCTGTATGGAAGGGCCTGTTTCGTGCTGCATCTCCAAGGCCAGCCCGGTGCCTGGCACAGAGTAGGCCCTTTACACTCCTTGAAAGACTGAATGTCAGTTCAGGCCCAGTCACAGAGGAATTTTCAGCTGAGAGTAAGCTCCCTGAGGGCAGTGACTGACAATTGAGCCAGTGGGACCAGGGCTCAAGGAGGGAAAGGGCCTTAAAAAAGTAATGGCTATGGGGGCCACCTCCAGGGAGTTTTCAGAGCAGGGCTCTAAGCAGCACTGGGAGGCTGTGGCTTTGTCTAAGGGCACCGGTATCAAAGGGGGTGTGTTTCCTTGGGTGTGTCCTTCCCCGCTGAGTCATCGTGCCCCCCAAAATAGCAGATCCCACAAGGCTATTGAGCTGATAGAATGGGGGGGGTGTAACTCCCATAAACCATAACAAGGCTCCTGGGTCCCGGCTGTCTTCAGCCAGTACTGCTCCCCTCCTGGCTAAGCCCCACGTCCTCTGGCCCTCCAGGATCCAGGAGGCAGGAGAAAGGGGGAGATGGGCACAAAAGAACACGGAACACATTCCCCCCCACCACCCCAGTGGCACCATCACAGTCCTGCTGTGCGTGTGTTCAGAGAGGAGCCTGGGCACCCCCATTCTCTGTTCTACGGGAATCTTTCCCAGCTATCTGTCCAAGATGAAACAAAATCCTAGGGTCAGTGATTTATTTTAATAATCCCCCTCACCCCACCCTCACACTCACTTACCCCTCCCAAACAATTCTGGCCCATTTTCTGGACACAGCCAACCCCGTGCCTCCCCCCAGGAGCCTGATGGAGCTGCCTCAGTGGTCACTTAACCCCACACTTCATTCTGGGAATTATTCCTCCCCCTCCCCCAGCCTCACCACAGGGTCCCAGGTAGGACAGAGCCAGGCCAACCGCCCCCAGGACCCCAGATCTGAAGCTGGAAAGGCCCTTCAAACCCTCCTGTCCAATCCCCTCGTTTTAGAGATCCACGGTCTCCTCCAGGGTCTGTGCTTTGGGCCACTCTGGCCTTCTGCTATGCCTGGAGCCTAGGGATTCTCCATGACCTGTCACCTGTCACCAGGTGGAGTCTTCCAAGGGCATGGGAGGGCCAGGCAGGTGCCAGACGGGGTGTCTGCCAGAATTCTGTAGGCCATCTGGGCCATCCAAAGGCCAGCACTAGGATGTCTGTTTCCAAATCACTCGGATGGAAAGATCCCTCCAAGGCCAATGGGCCCAGCCATGAACAAGACTGCTGTAGTATTACTTCTGCCTGAAGACCTCCCATCATGCAGAAGCCCTTCTAGGGGACAGCTCTCTTCTCCCCTGTGGCCCAAGCTCTTCAGAGACTTGGACAGAGCTCCCCCATGACCCTGAGTCTTCTCTTCTCCAGTCTCTCCATGGATTTTCCTTTTGGGAAGGCACTTTTGGGCCCTTTGCCCTCCTCTGGACACATGACCACCTGTCAGAGTCCTCACTGAATGGGGCCCCCAGAGCATTTGTCGCCTGCCCCAGGGATGGGGGTGACCCAAGGTAGTTAGAGAGAAGGGTGAGAGAGGGTCAAAGAGCCAGCGGGGCTAGGAGGAAGAAGTGGGTTTGAAGGGTGTGGCCACCCAAACTCAGGCCCTGGGCAGCTTCTCCCCTCGAGAGGGCCTGTTGTGACCAGAGCTCTTGTCCCTCGACCACAGAGGATGGAAGTCAGTAGCGAAGGCCTGCCCTCCTCCGAGGAAGGGCCAGGTCAGAGCGCACAGGTCCTGGACTCTGGTGACGGGTAGGTGAGGGGGAATGGGCACCCCAGCTAGGGGTGTACCTCTTTCCTTACAGATCAGGTGGATCAGTCTGTGGGACCTGGGGAGGCTCGAGGAGGTGAGTCACAGCAAGAAGCAGGCCTGGGCCTCTGCTAAGATTAGGTTAGGGGAGCACTGGCCCCCAGCAGGGCAGGGCAGGGGCACTGGGAGGGTCAAGGGGCACAGGCCTGGGCCTCTGCTCAGGCCAGATCAGAGGGGCAGAGGCCCCAGCTCAGGCCAGATTGGGTCAGGGGGTCTGGTCTGCCAGAGGAGTGGTCTGCAGCAGGTCCTGGGCAATGAGCCTCACCTCACGGGTCAGTGCCCGGTAGCGCCAGAGGCGAGTCAGCAGCAAAAGCAGCAGCAAGGCATGGAGCAGGAGTAGGCAGACAAGGGCCAGCTGGACCCCCAGCGCCTGGCTGCATCCCGCCAGCCCGCAGGTGGCCTGCAGCTCGTCCGGGCCCAGGTAGAGCAGGAGGCGGCCCTGCAGCCGGGGGGGCCCGGAGCAGCGGAGGTCACGGTAGGGGCTGCGGTCCTGCTGTCCCCCCAGCCAGGCCCGCAGGTAGAGCAGGCCGCAGTCACAGTGCCAGGGGTTGGCAGCCAGGTGCACCTGGCGCAGGAAGGGCAGCCCGTCAAAGAGGCCGGAGGGCAGGCTGCTCAGGTTGTTGGCCTGGAGGATGATCTCCGTGGTGCCCGGCGGGAAGGCCTTGGGCAAGCTGGCCACCGTCAGGTGCTGGTGCCCACAGTCCACCAGGTCACCAGCACAGCGGCAACGAGCGGGACAGGCTGGGACCCGGTGGACCGCAGTCAAGAGCAGGAGGCCTAGGGCCCAGGGCCCCAGCAGCAGCCCTGGAACAGGAGAGCCAGGGATGGGAAGGTGAGGGGCCCTCCCCTGGCCCACCCCAGCCCCACCCAGACCCCACAGTCAGGGACCCAGAAGGGACCTTCATCTGCTTCATAGACAGGGAAAGTGAGGCCCTGAGAACAGGTGGTGGGCTTGAAAGGGGCCTTAATTACACTGCCCAGCATGAGGAAACTGAAGCCCAGGAAATGGGAAGGCTTTTAGGTCACAAGGCAAATGAGTAGCTGAATTGGAATTTGAACTCGGGTCTTTGCCTATAAATCCCTCTTTACACTGTTCAAGTTTTTATGAAATACCTTCTGGATGCCAGATGGTGTCCTGGGCTCCTGTGGGCAGAGCAGCAAAGAGCCCATGGCGGGGGTGGCCACAGGACCCTGGGGGGCTGAGCCTTGAAGGAAAGTTAGAGAAGGCCCTGGGCCTGACTGAATGGCACCTTCCAGACTCAGTTTCCCCACCTCTGGCCTTCCTTTTCTATCCCCAATTCCCAGGTAGTGTGATTTCCTTGGTAGGGTGAGTGTGGGGGTCTCAAGGCCTGCCCCTGCCCCCTGTTCACTGTGTGACTCTCCTCCCTCAGCCCATTTCTTTATCTGTAAAATGAGGGGGCTTCCAGACACTCCCCCCCCCCCAATTGCAACATCCTGGGATTCTCAGACTGGCTGGACAGACAGGAATGGGTCCAGGGTGGGGGCTTTGGAGGTGAGCCCAAACGAGGCCCCAGCCTTGGCCCCCCGGACCTAAGAGGAGTGAAGTCGAGTAGGGTTAGGGGCGAGGAAGGCCAGGCCATTGGGGGACAGCAGTTCGTTGCTTTCTCAGGGTCTCACCTTAAGCCTCCCTCCCTGGTGCTTCCCACACCCCGTCCCCAAGGCGCTTTGTCTTCTGGGGCCAAGCAGAATAAACCCAGGCCAAAGGGCTCCCCTTTCATCCCCAGTTCCTTCAAATGATGAAAAAGTGCTTCCAAAATTGCAGAGAATTTAAAAGTGTATGGGGGGCTTTTCTCACGAGGCCCCCATGAGGGGAAGGTCTGCAACATGGTTATACCCATTTTACAGATGCCTCAGAGAGAGTAAGCTTCTCCCCAGAAGGGGAGAAGCATTCTCTGGAGGCTGGTCTCCAAGGAGGCAAGCTGAGGGCTAGTGATGGATGGGTCTGGGGAGAAGACCCCTGTTTTCCAGGACTGCTGCAGACAAGCAGCACCCTGGTGAAGCCTGGGACCTAGACCTCGAAAAATCCTCAATCAGCTCAGAAGCACCCCCCCCCCAAAACCCTTCAATCGTGGCCAAGGCCAGACTCACCAGAACCCATGGTCTCCGCCTGGTCAGAGAAGATGGAAGGTGATAGGGGATGGACAGGCTGGCCTCCCCACACTGAGACTTCTGGGGCCAGTGGTCAGGGTAAGGCAGCCAGAGATAAGGCCGAGGCCCGCCTCTCCCCACCCATCAGCCTCCTAGAAAGAGGGAGACAGCCAGTGGGGGCTGGGGCAGGGTGGGGTAGGGAGGAGGGAGGCAAAAGGACAAGCCAGAATGTGGGTAAAATGCACTCAATATAAGTCCAGGAGGAAGGAGGTGTGTCTGGACAACAATTCACAGGAGAAAGATCTGGGAGTCTTAGTAGAATGCAAGTTCAAGGTGAGACCACAAAAACTGGACCTACCTGTGGCCCTTCCACTCTGGGCCTCAGTTTCCCCCTCTGGAAAATTAGGACATTAGAAGAGATGATCTCTGAGGACCCCTCCCATTCTAAATCTATGCTCTGATGTGATCTTGGGCATTTCTTAACCTTTCTTGGCCTCAGCTTCCCCATCTGACCAGGAGGGGATTGAACTTTGAGTCCTTTCCAGTTCTAAACCTAAAATGCTAAGATCCTACCTAGAAGGGAAGGGGAGGGGAGGGGAGGAAGATCAGAGCTCCCTTATGTACTTGGATTCTAGATTCTGAGAAAGGTGGCCAGGCCATGGGACCGGGCCGGGTGCTCGAGCCAGGGAGTGCCCTGGGGAAAGCCTGGGGCCAGCAGGAGTCAGCAGACCCAGGCTCTGGCCCTGGTTCTCCCCCTTCCTAGCCGAGTGATGGGGGGCTTACAGCTTACTCTCTCTGAGGCATCTGTAAAATGGGTATAACCATGTTGCAGACCTTCCCGTCATGGGGGCCTCGTGAGAAAAGCCCCCTGTACACTTTTAAATTCTCTGCAATTTTGGAAGCACTTTTTCATCATTTGAAAGAACTGGGGATGAAAGGGGAGCCCTTCGGCCTGGGTTTATTCTGTTTGGCCCCAAAAGGCAAAATGCCTTGGGGGGCATGGGAAGCACCAAGGAGGCTTAAGGTGAGACTCTGAGAAAACCACAAATTGCTGTCCCCCAATGGCCTGGCCTTCTGAGAGGCAGTGAGCTCCCTGTGGTCGGAGGACTCTGACCAGAAGTCAGAGGGTCCCACAGCACCAATGGGTCCTGGCCCTTCAAAGCCCCTTCCTGCTGCTTCACTCAATGACCCTGAGGGGAGATGGGGGGCCCAGGCCTCAGCTCCCCATCTGTACAATGCTGGGGCCCGGGACCCCGAGGGAGGCTGCTCCCAGAGATAGAGATGCTGAGTCAGCAGGGGCTGGTTAATGGGGTTTCCTGGCCCCAGCCCCCCACTCCATCTCAGGGTCCAGGCGCCACAAGGGAATACACAGGACAAAGCTGGCATCTCCACCACCATCCTTATTCTCCCAACAATCCTCAGGGATGGGAAACACCAACAAGCCCAGAACGTTCATTAACAAAAGGCTCCATTTCCAAAGGGGGACGGGGACAGAGAAAGTATCATACAAAGAGCAGAAACTGGGCCACAAGTCCAAAATCAGGGGGCTGGTGGGGGGCAGGAGGCCTGAGCAGGGAGAAGAGACTGCCCCCCAAGGCTGAGGGTCATGCAGGATCCGACCACCCAAACACAGACCTGGAGAATGGGGACCCACCTGCCTCAGACACCCTCTGAGGGGGCTAGCCTGGGCATTCAGGGCCCAGGCTCCAAACCAGAGAGTCTAGAGAAACAGCCAGCACCAGGGGGGATGGGGGAGCAGGGGGGCAGTGACACAAAGCCAGTGGGGTTGGAGAGTTGGGGATGAGGTGGGGGTGGGAGGTGCCATGAGGGGGCAGGGTGCCAGGGATGGTTGGGGGCAGGCATCCTCACTCCTGGGCCCCCACACCTGCACCGCAGGAAGGTCTGAGCCTCTTAGGAAGCCAAGAACCCCAGACCAGAAGCAGACTGTGGGGTGAGAAGTGTGTGCCGGGCAGGTCTCACTCACAAGAGGGGGGCTGATGGGGGAAGGGCTCTCAGATGCCATCAGGGGCACAGGGGTCAGGATCAAAGATGCCTGCCAGCCCTTCTGTCTTCTGCCCATCTGGTAATGGCCTCTTCCCCCCACCCCATGCCCAGGTGAGACCACTGAACCAGCAGAGGCTCATTTGTGCCCCTCTGGTTAGATGGGGGGCTGGGCAGAGAAGCCCTGTCCCCCAGGGTGCTGGTCTAGTGGAGAACCTCACCCCTTCCTCCCTCCCTATGTCCCCCAGACTGACCCCCCTGGCGGATGGCCAGGGACCCAAGCAGCCTAGGAGACCCGAAGGGGGAAGGGGCTGCCTGAGTTTCCAGGCTCTACAACCCCCCAAGGGAGAAGGGCTTCAGGGTGAACCCCCCTCCAAGGTGAGCCCAGGGCCCTCCCCAAAAGCCTGAGCTCAGGGATGGGCAGAAGCCAAGCTATGAGTCTATGTGTATGTGTGTCTGTATCTGTGTCCGTGGGCTGGAGGCTGGGCGCTGGGCCCTGGGCCTGAGAGGAGGGGAAGGGGCAGGGTCTGTGGAACCTGGGGTCAAATCCCTGCTACCTCTGGGCCTGGCCAAGGCTCTTTCACTCGCCGGGACTCAGTTTCCCCATCTGTAATGATAACAGCTAGCCTCTCTCCAGTGTGTTAGGTTCATAAATACAACTCACGATCCTCCCAACAACACTGGGAGGCAGGAGCTATTGCTATGGCCACTTTGCAGTTAAGGAAACTGAGGCAGAGTAAGGTTAAGGGACTTGTCCAGGGTCCCGCAGCTAGGAAGTTTCCGCCGCAGCATTTGAACTCAGGTCTCCCTGACTCCAGACCCCCCCACTCTGTGCACTGTGACGCCTTGTTCATGAATGAGGGCCATAGGCTAGGAGGCCCTTGAGGCCTCTTTGGGCAGTAATTCCCATGATCCCCTGTGGCTTCTGGCCTTTCCCCTTCCCAAAGAGGCAGGGCTGGCTAGGTTAGGGGGAAAAGGGGGGACCACATAGCCCTTATCTGCCTGCACCATAGCCCCCCCTTCCCAGCAGGGGGGAGAAAACAGGGAGGACGGAAGTGGGGGAGGGGTGGGGAGGCTGCAGGGAGATGGGGAGTGGGGGCCCAGGGCAGGGCCTTGGTCCTTACGAGGCAGGGGTGAGGTCCAAGCCCCCTGGGGGCAGAGGGGCTGGGCAGTCCAGAGCAGGTGGTGCCTAGCCCAGGATGCCTGAGTCACACGGGGGTACATGGCCTTTCTCTGGGCCGGCCAGTACAGGCGGAGAATAAATTAGGGGGTGCCCAGGGGAGAGGGGTTCCCTGGGGGGCTAGAGGGGGGCTCTGGGGGCACGAGCCCCGAGTCAGGCCCGGCATCACTGGTCCTGCATCTGCTGCTTCATTTTCTGCAGCATCTCCTGCATTCGCCTTAGCTGAGGAGGGGAGAGAGAAATGGGATGAGTGCAGCCCCCCGGGCCTCCCTCTGACTCCCCCCCTCTGAGAGAGCAGGCCTGATGCGGAGGCAGGTGAAGGCGGGGGCCATGGGGATGGCACTGGCTGGCCCTCAGTGGCCAGCGGCTGGGGAATCTGGGGCTGGGGAGGTTTGGGGGTTCCCTGGGCTTCCATCTGACCCCCCCCTGGAGAGAGCAGGCCTGGTGCCAAGGTAGGTAAAGACGGGGACTGTGGGGACAGCTCCAGCCTAGGGAGGCCTGCAGCAGCCCGTGGTTGGGGAGGCTGGGGGCTGGGGGGGCCGGGGGGCTCCCCGGGCCTCACCTCCTCGTCCTTCATCTTGATCAGCTTCTCTGTTTCTGTGTCTGGGGTGGGCACCGGCAAGATGGGAATGGGGCTCTCCATCCGGCTGTCCTGGGTCAGTTTACTGAGGAGGAGAGAATGGATCAGGCTGCTTCTCTCTCTGCCTCTGTCTCTCTGTCTCTCTGTCTCACACACACACTCACACACTCACACACACACTCACATACATTCATACACACTCACATACATACACTCATACACACTCGTCCTCACACACACTCACACAACACACACTCACACCCACACTCCACACACACACTCATACACTCTCTCACACACTCACATACATGCTCACATTCACACACATGCACTCTCTCACACATACATACAGTCACACACACACACACACATCTGAAGAGTTCCATGGGCTTGGTCTTGCCTCCCCATCTCAGTCCTCACACTCCATCTCCCCCCTCCCAGGAGAGTGAAGGATGCCCAGCTGCCCAGATGCCTTTACTTGGAGACTTCCCAGGCAGCGGCTCATCAGTCCCTTGCTAGGACAGAATTCTCTCATCTAAACTTCATTCCTCTCCCAAAGACCAGTTGAGGCCCTGGCACACAATAGGTGCTTAATAAATGCTGGCCGAGTAGAACAGAATCATGGAGAGCAGACGGGGCCCAAGGCCAGTATGCCAGCGCCTGAGGAGACTCCCCAGGGGTGGCTTGGCCAGGACTCCTCAGGGGCTTGTGGACCAGTGGGACCAGGCCTGGTGGCGACACAGAACGGTGAGACAGAGAGGACATCAACACTCTCTCTCGGGGTCCCCACCTGGTCATCTGCTGGATGCAGTGGGCGCGGTAATTCTCATAGTGTACGTCACAGGTCACATCCTTCAGGTCATGCATGTGCGTCCGGATCAGCATGTTCCGAAGCTTCACAAAGTCGCAGTGGGCCTGGTTTTCCACTGCCAGGATGTGAGGGGAGGCTGAGCCTTTGTGGCCTTCTCTCTCCCACTGACCACCCTGCTCCCCTTCCCAGGGAATCTGCCCTTGTCCTGAACACAGCCACAGCCTGTGTGACCTTGGGCCAGTCCTTGGCCACTTTGGGTCTCAATTGCCTCCTCTGTAAAATGAGGGGACTCAACTCTGTGCTAAGTGCCCTCCCTCTCTGACATCCCCTGTTCTAAGGGCCCTCCCCTCTCTGACATCCCCTGTTCTAAGGGCCCTCCCCTCTCTGACATCCCCTGTTCTAAGGGCCCTCCCCTCTCTGACAGCCCCTGTTCTCAGGGCCCTCCCTCTCTGACATCCCCTGTTCTAAGTGCCCTCCCCTCTCTGACATCCCCAGTTCTAAGGGCCCTCCCCTCTCTGACAGCCCCTGTTCTAAGGGCCCTCCCTCTCTGACATCCCCTGTTCTAAGGGCCCTCCCCTCTCTGACATCCCCTGTTCTAAGGGCCCTCCCCTCTCTGACATCCCCTGTTCTAAGGGCCCTCCCCTCTCTGACAGCCCCTGTTCTAAGGGCCCTCCCTCTCTGACATCCCCTGTTCTAAGGGCCCTCCCCTCTCTGACAGCCCCTGTTCTCAGGGCCCTCCCCTCTCTGCCATCCCCTGTTCTAAGGGCCCTCCCCTCTCTAACATCCCCTGTTCTAAGGGCCCTCCCCTCTCTGACATCCCTGTTCAGGGCCCTCCTCTCTGCATCCCCTGTTCTGGGCCCTCCCCTCTTGCCATCCCTGTTCTAGGCCCTCCCTCTCTAACATCCCTGTTCTAAGTGCCTCCCTCTCTGACATCCCTGTTCTAAGGGCCTCCCTCTCTGACATCCCTGTTCTGGGCCCTCCCTCTCTGCCCTGTTTGGGTTTGGTTTGGGTTTTGTCTGTTCTAAGTTCCCTCCCTCTCTGACATCCCCAGTTCTAAGGGCCCTCCCTCTCTGACAGCCCCTGTTCTAAGGGCCCTCCTCTCTGACATCCCCTGTTCTAAGGGCCCTCCCCTCTCTGACAGCCCCTGTTCTCAGGGCCCTCCCCTCTCTGCCATCCCCTGTTCTAAGGGCCCTCCCCTCTCTAACATCCCCTGTTCTAAGGGCCCTCCCCTCTCTGACATCCCCTGTTCTAAGGGCCCTCCCTCTGTTTGTGTTTGGGCCTCCCTCTCTGACAGCCCCTGTTCTAAGGGCCCTCCCCTCTCTGACATCCCCTGTTCTAAGGGCCCTCCCCTCTCTGACAGCCCCTGTTCTCAGGGCCCTCCCTCTCTGACATCCCCTGTTCTAAGTGCCCTCCCCTCTCTGACATCCCCAGTTCTAAGGGCCCTCCCCTCTCTGACAGCCCCTGTTCTAAGGGCCCTCCCTCTCTGACATCCCCTGTTCTAAGGGCCCTCCCCTCTCTGACATCCCCTGTTCTAAGGGCCCTCCCCTCTCTGACATCCCCTGTTCTAAGGGCCCTCCCCTCTCTGACAGCCCCTGTTCTAAGGGCCCTCCCTCTCTGACATCCCCTGTTCTAAGGGCCCTCCCCTCTCTGACATCCCCTGTTCTAAGGGCCCTCCCCTCTCTGACATCCCCTGTTCTAAGGGCCCTCCCCTCTCTGACAGCCCCTGTTCTCAGGGCCCTCCCTCTCTGACATCCCCTGTTCTCCCTGTTTAAGGGCCCTCCCCTCTCTGACAGCCCCTGTTCTAAGGGCCCTCCCCTCTCTGACAGCCCCTGTTCTAAGGGCCCTCCCCTCTCTGACAGCCCCTGTTCTAAGGGCCCTCCCCTCTCTGACAGCCCCTGTTCTAAGGGCCCTCCCCTCTCTGACAGCCCCTGTTCTGCTCTCTAAGATTCCTCTCAGCTCTGACATTGTGACCTTTGAAACAGGACGTAGTGCTTGGCAGCCCCTTTCCCCAGGGTCACCACAGCAGAGGTACTGCATTTATCCGATAGGGGAAATTAAAAGGCCTTCTCCCCTCCTCCCCAAGTATCTCCTTCTGCCTCAAACCTGAAACTGGAGACTTGTTCCTTTGAGTTAAGGCCTCTCTGGGTTGCATCCCCACCCCCAATCTTCAAAATGAACATTTCCTCTAGGCTAGGGTGTTACACAGGAAGCTGGCTATTATCAATCATTGACACTCTAGTATGAATGAGTTCATCAGCTTCCTGAGAGGAGTCTCTGAGGAAAGGAGAATCATGATTTATTGCAGCGATAGCACATAGAGAGGGGCGGGCTGCTTGGGGAAGGGGCCTGTGGGATAGCAAAACCAGGAAAGGGAAGTGAGGCAGGCCAAAAGGGGCCCTGAAGGCAGAGGCCCCAGGATTCGGGACCCGATGGAGGGGAACTGAAAGGGAACCCACTCACCTTCCACGATGCCCCAGGGGTAGAGTCTCCCCCGGACTCGCTGGCCCTTGGCCTCCACCACAGTATTGCTGCCTATGACGGCGAAGGGGGCACTCTCCTGCGGGGACAGAGGGGGATGAGGAGAGGCCCAGGCAGGAGCAGAGACCCTGAATCTCCCTGGCCCTCTTCCAGACATTCCTCAAGGCTCCCACAGCCACACCTGGGCCCGCCTCTCCAGTCCCATCACACCATGGACTTGGGGTCCTAGGCAAGAAATTTAGAACTGGAAGGGCTTTCAAGGCCAACTCCCCAATTTTATAGTTGGGGAAACTGAGGCACAGAGATTAAGTGATTTGCCCAAGGTCACACGGGGTTCATTAGACACGAGCCCGGTTGTTTGGCTCCAGACCCAGCATTCCTTCCCCCTTGCTCCTGGAACTCAGCCCTCTTTTCAGACCTATGGACCCCGTCCTGAGGGCTGTCCCACCCCCTGTGTATTAGAGTGAGTCCCATCTGTCAGAGCCTGCTGAGCATGATGGTACCAGGCTGGCATGTCCTGCCCTCTGAGGAAGTCTGCCTGGCACCCCCACCTCTGGGAACTCTGCCCTGCCATGCATGGACTGGGGCAAGGGGCCATCAGAGGCCCAGTCTGCTCTGGGGGAGCCCAAAGGCCCAGGTCCAAGGCCGGAGCAGTGCCCGCCAAAGGCAGGCAGGCATGCCGACCTTGTGGATGAGGGCCCTGCAGGTCTGGGGATGGAGCCAGGAGTAGCCTGAGGAGGAAGCAGGGAGACCAGGCAAAGACACCCCCCAGAAGGAGGCCTGGCAGGGCTCAGAGCAGCAACCAGGAGACAGATGGACGTGGAGGCCAGAGCCAGCTATGCCTTAGACTGCGTGGGCTGCCCCCTAGAAAACAGGCCAGGCCAGTGAGGAGAACAAGCCATGAGGTGACCAGTCAGTGAGGTGTCCAGGCCATGAGGTGACCAGGCCAGTGAGGAGACCAGGCCAGTGAGGTGTCCAGAGCAGGTCACTAGGTGACCAGGCCCAAGGAGGATGACCAAGCTCAGAGGGTCATGGGGTCTGCTGGGGAAGGGGCTACTTACTTTTAACTCTCGGTCCTGCTGCTTGAATTCCTCGTCCTCATCTGAGTCACACTCTGGGAACTGGTACACCTTGATCCCAAACTTGTCAATCTCTTCCCGGATCTAGTCCAGAGACTGAGCTCAGAGCCCCCAGCCCCTGCTACCCCTCCCACCTTTGTCCTCCCCCATCGCCCCCTCGGCCCCACCCCCATCTCTTCCCAGCCCTCGCCCCCAGTTTCTGGGACCCTCAGAGGTGGCCAGGGAGCTCCTCACCCTCTCCTTCAGCTTTCGGATCTCCCCGGGGACGAGGCAGTCAGCTTTGGCGATAAGTGGGACGATATTCACTTTTTCATGAAGGGCCTTCATGAACTCCACGTCCACTGGCCGCAGCCTGGAATGGGAAGTGGGGCGTCAGAGCTGGCGGGACCTCACTGGACAGGCAAGGAGACCAAGGCCCAGGGAAGGGACTGAAAGGGAGCCCAGCGGCCCTTGGTCCAACCCTCAACATCAGGCCCACCGAGGTGGGAAGACTTCCAGGAGCCAGAGTGGCCTGGGAGGCAGCCCCTCCTCCCTCTGGAGAAGGGACTGTGGGAGTGTTCCCCCTTGGTTCTGGACCCACCTCTGGGACCAAGCAGAACAAAGCTAAGCCCTGGGCCCTCACACAACCCCAGAATCCTCAAGGCTCTGGTGGCCCCTGCAGCTGAGCCCATGGGAACCTGGGCTCTCTCCTTGATTGTCTTGCTGTCCCTCCTACCACCCCCCCCCCATTCCAGCTCACCACTGTCCTCTCTAGTTTGGACAAGCTGCCCCAAGGCACACTTTCCATTCATTCATTCACTCATTCATTGGAAGCAGCAAAAAGACAAACTGAGGTCTGAAACCCCACTAATAATCAGAGTTGTCTCAAAGTGGCCTGGGGGGCCTAGACAGGGGGTAGCTCAGCACCAGAGGCCCCTCAGCCCCTGTGGCAGGAGTAGCGAGGGGTTCTTGGTCTGTTACTTGGTACTGGTTAGTCTCCAAGTACCCACAATTCTGATTAGCAGCTGGGCTGCAGAAACAGCCAAGAGCTTCCCACGAGGACTTCTTCCTGCCTTGGAATCCACCAGGACCCCAGTCATTCCCTCCTCATTACATGGCTTGGTCAAAAAATGACCTCCTTTCACCTCTCCCCCAGGGAGGTGGGCACCGGCCCCAGCAAGACCCCACAGCCTTGGACTCCCTGGACACAGGATGGACTAGACGGGCCTGGCTGACCATGGGACCAAGGCATGTGGGAAGGAGGGCCCTCTAGTGGGGGATGGGGCAGAGGACCTCCACCTACATCCTCAGAATTAGAACCAGAGGCATCAAGAGCAGAGACTTAGAACTGGAAAGTCCAGAAGAACCTACTCATCTCTCTCTCTCTCTCTCTCTCTTTCTTTCCCTTTCTTTCTTTCCTTCTTTCCTTCTTTCTTTCTTTCTTTCTTTCTTTCTTTCCTTCTTTCTCTCTTTCCCTCTTCCTTCCTTTCTCTCTCTTTCTCCCCTCTCCTCTCCTCTCTCTCTTTCTTTCCTTCTTTCTCTCTTTCCCTCTTTCTTTCTCTCTCTCTCTCTTCCTTCCTTCCTTCCTTCCTTTTGGACAAAGCCTTTGCAATTATCCTTTTCCCAGTTCCAAACTGCCTCCCTCCCCTTCCCAATGAGAAGGCAAGAGAAACAAAACCCATTACAGATACGTTGGTAACACAAGCACATTTCCAGATTAGCCAAGTTCCAAAAGGACAAGAAAAAGAAAGACAAAGGCCGACTTCAGTCTGCCCTCGTTTTTCTCTCTGGCACTGGATCTGTGGAATTGTGGTGCAAGGAGGAAACTGAGGCTGGGAAGGGGAGAGGAGGGGATGTAGGCAAAGGCCGGTGGCCGGAAGGTAAGAGGATTGGGATGGGAACCAAGGCCACCCTGACCCCACAGCTCCCTATTGACATCTCAGTCTATCTCCCCTATCTCCCACCCTTGCCATCTCCCTCCCCTGCCTCCCAGTGTGCCCCGGCTCCCCCTCCTCCCCAGGGAGCCCCTCCTGCCGGCCCCCCACACCCGCCCACCCGCCGTGCTTACCTACCCATGCCCGAAGGGAGAAATGAAGTAGAGGCAGCAGTGGACACGGTTGTCCTGGATGTTTTTACGGTTGAGGCCGCTCTCGTCTCGGAAATATTGCTCAAACTGCTGGTCCACATAGTCCGTGATGGGCTTCCAACTGGGGGGCCAAGACATCCCCTAAGTGTGGGCAGCCCCCTCCCCCCTTCCCCCTCCCTGGGTCCGATTATCTTATTTTACAGGAGAGGAGACTGAGGCCACACGCTTCATAATGGCAGAGCCCTTGCCCCAGATTAGGGGCTCTCTCCACTTGGCCACTCTGCCCAGACTAGAGCTCTCCCAAGCGTGACTCAGAGTCTTCTCACTGGAAATAGCAGGGCTTGGACTCTGGCAGAGCTGCCTCCTCCCCCTCTCCCTTGGAGGGGTCAGGCCTGGAGGCCTCTGACGGTCATCTGGCCTCACCTGTGGGATCCAGAATGAGGATGGACCCTCGAGGTCTGCCCATCACAGATGTGGGGCCAGAAGGGACCTCAGACCCAGAGAGAGGCAAGGGCTGGCTCAAGGTCCCCAGCTGGGATTCGAACCCGTGACCCCTCACTGAGCTACATCCCCATCACAGCCCAGTCCTGCCCTCTCCATTTCACAGAGTACCACCCAAGCAGCATGACTGCCCACAGTCACACTGGTAGTACAGGGCAGGCAGGAGTCGAACCCGTGACCCTTCACTAACAACAGTAATTATGAGCATTTCTGTCTCGCTTCAAGGCTGGCAAAGTGCTTTACAAAGACAATCTCGGGATCTTGACAACAACCAGGTGGAGGCAGGTGCTGCTGTTATCCCATTTTACAGAGAGTTCAGGTGACTTGACCAGGGTCATACAGCTGGGAAATGTCGGAGGCATCCTGCATCTGTCCAGGCCCCAAGCTCTACGTGCTTTGTGGCTCCTTCATCCCCAGGCCTGCCCACCACACCCACCCACCTGAGGGCCTGGCACTCACCACTGTGTGTTGTTAACAGCATCTCCGAAGCCTGGTGTGTCCACAATGGTCAGCTTCAGCTTCACACCCTTCTCCTCAATGTCCACTGTGTGCTTCAGGATCTCCACTGTCTGATTGATTCTCTCTGAGAAAGCCAAGGGCCCTTGGTCACAGAGTGGCCGGGCTGCATAGGTGAGGGCCTGGAGGCAGTGCCAGGCCAAGGCAAAGGCCTGGAGGAGGTGCTGTAAACTGGGCTATCTGAGAGAAAGCTTGGGGTGCCTGCTGAGGTCCCAAAGGCCCATCCTGCAGAAAGGGCTCTCTGGGCTGGACAGACCACACCTGAGCACACACCCCACAGGGTGTGGCCTGCAGACCTCCAGTGACGGGGCACCCCCTTCCTCCTTCTGCTGCCCATTTCACTTGGGGCTGTCCTGGTCCTGAGGACACGGCGGCCCGCCAGCAAGTCGGGCTCACACTGTTGCAGAGGGAATTTTCAGCTGGAAGTGAGGAAAGTCTTCCTAACAGGGTGGTCTCAAGCTGAAATGGGCCACCTTCCCCGGAGGTCTTCCAACCTCCATGGCTGATGACTAATTCCTGCCTGGGACAGCGTGGAAAGGATTCTGGGTCAGGACTGACCCTGGGCCACGAGTCCTGCTCACTGCTCTCCCTCAGTCTCCCCATCTGTAAAACTGGTTGCACTCTCAAGGTCCCTTCTACATGGGGCTTTCTATGAGCCAGGGCCCTTCTGCCTCTGGTAGTGAGGATGCTGAGTCTCTAAAGGGCAGTGCCCAGGCCAGGGCAGCGACTCTGGGGAGCCGGGGTCCCCTGGAAGCTGCCACTTACCCTCGGCATTGAGAAGCTTCCTGTCCTTGTACAGGTCCGTCAGGAACAGGCTGTTTACCAGTGTCGACTTGCCCAGGCCCGACTCCCCTAACACACAGCATGGAGACCCCAGTTACAAAAGGCTGAGGCCTTGCTGTGGCCTGAAGAGCTGGACCCCTGCCCAGAGATGCCCAAAGGGATGGCTGCAGTCCCCGAGAAGGGCAGTGGCTCAGAGGTGCCTGGGAAGGCCAGTGTCCCCAGGGAACAGGACTGAGATGACCCTGCCAACCACCAACCCCTCCCAGCCAGCCCTGATTGATACCTTGTGTCTCCCTCGTCTGGCCTGGGTCCTCTCTGCCCGCCCACCCCCACTAGCCAGATTGCCAAGCCCCTGAGGGCCAAGGCTGGGCTGGCTTCCCACCCCAGGAGCCAGGACTGGAGAGACTTCAGAATCCTAACATGGGCCCATCGTGCTCCCCAGGGAGGTGCCCCCAGAATCAGGGGGTGCCGGCACCAGCCAGGATGGGCAGCGCTCACCGGCAACCATGAGCGTGAAGTCGAATCCCTTCTTCACAGACTTGCGGTGGACCTGGTTGGGGAGCGTGGCAAAGCCCACGTACTGCTTGTCATGGTCCTGGAGGGGATGGGGGGATGGGGGGGCAGTGTGTGAGTGTGCTGGGTTCACACCTGCACAGGCACACACACACACACACACACACACACACACACACACACACTCTCGTGGACATACATGCAGAGCTGGGTGGGCCTGGGTGACCCAGGATGCTCGAGGCAATGCTGGTGTTGGTGCAGGGCGTCCCCAAAGTCTTGGTGCTGAGGGAAGCCTTACTAGCATCTGTCACTGGGAAGTTCACAAAGTGGGTTACCCAGAGCGCAAACAAAGCACCAAATGGGATCTCCTTCAGTCCTCACAGGAACTCTGGGAGGGAAGTGCTATCAAGATTCCCGTTTTACATATGGGGAAACTGAGGCAGATGGCTGTTAAGTGACTTGCCCAGGGTCACCCAGGTAGTGGGTGAGGCGGTTTTGAACTCGGGTCTTCCTTTCTGTAGGCCCTCTATCCACTGTGGTGCTTCTAACATGGGGTGTCCCAAAAAAGTCTTCATGTATGTTTTAAGCTTTAACAGTGCTAAGACTTTTGGGAGTCTTGTATGAGTGTGAGCTTTTAAACCTTAAAACAAGTATCTGGAAGTGGTGGACAGAGAGCCTGCCCCAGAGCCAGGACACCCTGGGTTCACATCCTGCAGAAGCAGGTGCATTCTGGCTGCATGACCTTGGACAAGTCATTTTACTCTAGGCTGAGCTGAGGCTGAGGGAAAGAAATCAGTGATGTGGCACACACACCAAGAATCACCTCTCTAAGTCCCACAGACAAGGGGAGAGGCTGCCATTCCCTGGTCCTGGTTCTCCCCATCCACGCTCTCATCCTGGGCCGGTGTTCAGGCACCACCTGGACCCCAGAGCAAGGGAGCAGCAGGCAGCAGGGGCTCAGGCTCAGTCAGCTGGGGTGTGCTGGGAGGGCACGGACTCTGGTCCTGCCGTCAGGGGGTTCCCAGTCTAGGAAAAGCCCCCTCTTCCCATGCCAGTGGCCCCAGAGGCTGGAGGGGATGAGTGTCCTCAGGAGGCTGGAGCCCAAGGACCAGGCTATAAGCAAACTCAGCCCAGAGACCCCGGCTGGGCCCCAGCCCTGAGCTGGGCATGGAGTCTGGGGGGACGCCCACCCCTAGAAGGCAAGAGGAGGAGCAGCAGCAGCAGGAGAGGCCTATCCACCCCCGGCCTGGATATTCCTGGGCACTCGCCCCTTGCTGCCAAGTGTCTCAGCTCCTGAAAGCAGCTGCCGCCTGGAGCTGGTGGGCAGGAGACTGTCTGTCCCAGCCTCCAGCACCAGCTCCGTGTGGGAGAAGCCGGGACGCAGAGTTATATATAGAGAAAGGAGGCCAGCTGAGCCGGCTCCGCAGCCCGCCCTGCCTGCTGGGATGCCCTGGGGCCCCCTGACCTCCTTCCTAGCTGGGGTGGGGCCTCTGGGGACCAGCAATGGCCCCGATGCCACCCTCCCATCCACAGAAGCCCATGGGTGCTGAGGACCAAATCAGTATCCCACATGGCAAGCCACAGGTGGGAGGCCTGGGTGTTAGGGCAGCCCCTCGCTGCAGTTAATCAGAAACATTAAGCCATTAGCCCAGCTCTGGGCTGGGGGCTCTCCTCAGTGCTCTACCATGGAAGAAGGGGTGAGCCCCTAGGACTGACCCCCCTCTCTCTCAGAAGGAGACCAGAGATAGCCAAGAGCAGATCCCCTCACAAGCACCAGGCCCAGAAACCCTGAAGCCAGCACCCAGCAGCCTTGTTCCCATAGAGACTGGCCCAGACAGAAACCCAGGGACTCCCAGCTGGGGGCCGTGTGCCCCCAAATGCAGATAGCCACTCACACATGCAGAGGCACAGACAGAAACAACCTGAATCTCTCTGTCCCATTCACACACACACACACACACACACACACACACACACACACACACACACTCATGAACCTCTTGGCACATGATGATCAGGGCCATACCCTCAGCAAGCCTCAGACCTAACATGACCTCCCGGGTCGGGTCGCTGTAAGGCTTGTAATGATACAGTGATACATACAAGGCCAAAACCAGCCTTCGAGGGGCTCTTAAACCGCAGTGTTCTGCACACGATGAACGAGCCTATGGGCATCCTCCCCATCTCTGGCCTGGAATCCCAGCCTCGGGCCTCTTATTCACCCATCACAACTGCCCACACCAGCCCCGGGGGCATCGGCTTGAGCCTGCCACCCCCACCACACACAGAGGATTAAAACACAAGCCCTCTGGCTGGCATCAAATGCCCCCGTTATCTGCCCCACCTGCCCTGCTGGGAGCAAGAGGAGACTGAAGCCGAGGGTATCTGCGAGCAAGGGACCTTAGACAGCGACGGGATCCCGCTGCCCCTCACTTTACAGGGAAGGAAACTGAGGCCCCCGGGGGTGAGACGTGCTCGAGGTCACTCAGGGACTGGAAGGCTCCAAAGCCTGCTTCCTCTCATCATTGCCTTAGTGACTCAGGCTGGCAGAGATCTAAGAGAGGGGGCACCCAGGAGCATCCCTGGCCTGCTCCAGCCCCCCTGATCTGCTGGCCCCACATGGCACCCTCCACCCCGGGAGCCAGCCCTCCTCTTCTGAGGGCAGCTCGGGCCGGAGGCAGCAGGACTGGTCAAGCAAGGCCTGAGGCAGGGGCTCACACCTCCCCCATCTTCCTGGGACGTCCTCCTGTCCAAGGAGACACTCACAGACCTTCCACTCCCCAGGCCTCAGCTTCCCACTCTGTATACTGAAGGGCTTAGACTCAATGTTGCCCAACATTCCACAGTCACAGAATGAGTGAAGCTTGGATAAAGAGGCCAGGATGGGCACACAGACACATCCCTGCTCCCCCATCTACACATACCCACATACTCCCTGTCCTGTTCTAGGCTGGGGTGGGGGGAGCTCAGAGATCGTGCACTCTAGCCCCCCCCCCCCCCCCATCCTGACAAACAGGGAACCGGAGAGGGCACAGCCGCTATTCCGAGCTAATCTCCCAGAATCAAGCCCAGGCTGCCCGGCTACATCTCTGCCCAGCCCAGCTTCCCTGTGGGCCGCACGGACCCGAGGGCCAGGGCCAGATCTGAGTACCTTCAGTTTGGGCAGCCTTCTCTGGGCCTGGGTCCGGGGCGACAGCAGCTGCTCGGCCAGGTGGTCCTGGAGCACCAGGGTGTCCATGCCCGCCAGCAGCTCTGACAGGCTCACGGACACGCGCGGCCACACTCGCTCCTTCCCTGGCTGGCTGCTTGGCTCCCCAGCGCCCGCCCATGTGCTCCCCTCCCACTTGACAGCTGGGAGCTGGCTCTCAGGCTGCCTATCTCTCCCACCCCCACGCCCAAGTGAGCCTGCTGGATGTGGGACAGCCAGGGCCCTGGGAGCGGGCTGTGCACATGACCAGCCCCAGCGGCCTTGGGCCAGGCTCATCTCCTGTGTAGGGGAGGGAGGGCAGCTCCGGGGAGAGAGCAGCCACTGCAGGCACATGTGCCCTTGGACAAGCCCTTTCCCCTTACTGCACCTCAGTTTCCTTATCTGTAAAATGGAGGTGGGGCAGGACTCAATGGCCTTATCTAAATCAACGTCTCAGTAACCTGCAGCCTCACCCTGAAAAGGACTATTTGGATCCAGAGGCCTGAGTTCAGATCCTGACTTTCCACTTAGGGGGCCTCACAGGGCCCCAGGGAGGGCCTAGTCTTGCCCATCCTTCAAAGACTACCTAGTGTCCTTCCCCCCTTCTCATCTCTCTGCAGTCTGATTCCCAACTCACCATCCCACCCAAATGTCCTCTCCAGAGGGAGACAAGGCCCTTTCCTCAATCCTCATTCTCCTTGACCCCTCCATAGCCTTCACAAGTACTGATATCCCTCTCCTCCATACTATCTTCTCTCTAGGTCTCTAGGACAACCCCCTCTCCCTCTCCCTCCCTCCCTTCCTCCTTCTCTCTCTCTCTCTCTGTCTCCATGTGTGTCTGTCTCTATCTCCATCTTCCCTTTTCCCCTCTGTCTTTCTCTCTGTCTCTGTCTCTGCCATCTCTCCACGTGTGTCTGTGTCTCTTTGTGTGTGTCTTTCTCTCTCTCTCTCTCTCTCTCTCTCTCTCTCTCTCTCTCTCTCTCTCTCTCTCTCCCTCTTTCTCTTTGTCTCTTTTCTCTCCCTCTGTCTCTCTGTCTCTGTCTGTCTCTGTCTGTCTGTCTCTCTCCTCTCTCCTCTCTGTCTTTCTCTGTCTCTCTCTGTCTCTGTCTCTCTCTATGTCTCTCTCTCTCCTCTGTCTCTCTCTCTCTCTCTCTGTCTCTCTCTGTCTCTCCTCTCTCCTTCTCTCTGTCTCTCTCTCTCTCTCTCTGTCTTTCTCTCTCTGTCTCTCTGTCTCTCTCCCTCTCCTCTCTCCTTCTCTCTGTCTATCTGTCTCTCTCTCTTTCTCTCTGTCTCTGTCTCCCTCCCTCTCTCTCCCTGTTGTCTTCTTACCCCTCTGACCTCCCCTCCTCTGTGTCCTTTGCCATTTGGATCACATCAAGGCTGTGTCCCAGGCCCTCTTCTTTCCTTCCTTGACAGTTTTGCTCAGTGATCTCCTCAGCTCCCATAGATTCGATCAATATCTCCATGCTGTGGGTCTCCTATCCAGCCCTAACCTCTCTCTGAACCTCCAGGCCCATTTTCCGGCAGCCTATGAGGCATCTCCAACCAAGTCAATAGGACCAAAGCTGGTCTGGATGTCTTTTCCCAACCTCCCCCTTGTCTGAGCTTTTCTATTATTGCCCAGGTGTCACCTCCCCCAACACTCCGCTGCCATCCCAGCGCCATCCTCACTCTCTCACCCCCCACGTTCAAGCTGTCGCCAGGCCTGCCACTTCTCCCTGGGCGCCATTTCTTGACTACACCCCCTCCTTCCTGTGCCACCCCCGGAGCAGCCCCATCACATCGCACCTGGAGGACAGCAGCAGCTGCTGGGGGTCTGCCGGCCTCCGACCACCCTCCATTCTCCCCAACACGTCCCCGCGTCCTATTCACTAAAGCCCCCTGTGCCCCCACTGCTACCAGGACTAAACATGATGCTAGTCTCTCCACCCCTTCTGCTCCCCCCCCAGCTCCTCATCTCCCAACTCCAGGCATTGTCTCTGGCTGCATCCCTGGCCTAAAACACTCCCCCTCCTTATCTAGGCCTCCCAGCTTCCTCCAAATTCCCTTTCTTATGGAAACTTTTCCTGGTCTCCCATAATTCTAGAGTCTCCCTCCTGTTGATCACATCCAGTACAGCCTGTCTGGGTCTGGGGGCTCCTGGGGGCAGGGGCTGCCCCTTACCTTTCCCAGTACTTGGCATATAGCAGGCACGTATAAATGCTTGCTGACCATAAGCCTCTCCATGCCCTCCTGTCCTTTTGGCCGCCCTGCACCCCACACTGCCCAAGCAGCCTTCCAGCCTCAGGGAGGGCCATGTCCCTGGCTCCCGGGTGTCTCCCATTTGCTCAGGAGAGTTTGGTGCCTGGATGCCCCAGATGCTGGAGACAGGCCCCCAGTGAGGGGCCTAGGTACGGTCCGTCAGTCCACCCGCCTTGCTCCCTTCCCTCTCCCGGGCACCCTCCTCTCCCCATCCTGCCCACGTCCTCTATTAATGATCCCAGCCCAGCTGCTCCCCTCCCCATCGCCTCCTACCACCAGGGGTTGCTAGGAAACCACGTTACCCCAGCAACCTAGGAGGAAGGGATAAGGACTGAGTCCCCTAAAAGACTGAAAACATCCCAGGCCTCTTTCTCCCTGGGCAGGCACAAGGGGTGGCCACGAGAAATGGAGACCGAAGAGGGATGCCAGGGGCAGGAGCTGATGCACGAAGCTGGAGCTGGAGCCGGGTCACCAGGTGCTAGCGGCTGGGGGCGCGGGTCCTGAGGGTTTGGGGACGAGGGTTTGGGCTTAGCACCCTCCTGGGGGAGCGGGAAGGGCAGGCCTCCAGCAGCCTGGGGACCTGGTGCTTACTCCTGTCCCTGCCACTAATGAATGCTGTGTGACCTTGGGTCAGCCCCTTCCCTTCTCTGGGCCGGAGTCTGCTCTGTGAAATCAGGGAAATGGACTGAAGAATGCCTTCAGTGCCCTCCAGGTCTGGGGTTCTGTGTGATAGACTCAGGAGCGGCAGGGAGCAGAAGGCACTGGCCTGGCCCTGGGAAGCAGGGGCGCAGGGCAGAAGGGGCATTCTCTGTACAGTGCTGCAGAAAGGCCAGCTCTGCTCCCTGTGTCACCTGGGGCACGAGGCTTTCCCTCTCCCCGGCCCCTGAAAAGGAAGGATCCCTAGAGCCAAGTGACTGCTAGTCTAACGAGGTCTAACAGCTAGTCCAACAGCTCACAAAGCCTTTCCAAGCCACTCACCAGATGAGGAAATTGAGGCTCAGAGAAGTTCACTGAGTTTCCCAAGGCCACACAGCTAGGAAATGGTCTCTCCTGATTCCCAATGGACCTGGCCAGCTCCAGTGTGCTCTGGGGTGAGGGCAGGTGGGGCCCTCCAGTTAGCAAGGCTCCTGGGCAGCCCAGAGCTGAGACCTCCCCATTTCCCTGGGGGTACGTCATGGTGGGGGAGAGGGGCAGGCCCCTTCCCCCTTTCTCCTCCTCTAATCTGCCCCTAGTGCCCAGGCCACTCACTGACCTCTGCTGGGGAAGGACCAAAGTGACCAAAAACTTAGGGGACGAAGGGGGGAGAGCAGCTACATGGTGCCAAGTCGGAGCCAAGCTGGAAGCTGGAGGAGGGGGATCTGCTCTCAGGAAGAGGCTGACAGAATTTACAATTCACCTAGCTCACCTTCTTTTTTCAAAAGGGGAAACTGAGGGGCGGCTAGGTGGCGCAGTGAGTAAGGGCGCCGGCCTCGGAGTTGGGATGACCCGAGATCAGATCCGGCCTCAGAAAATGAGCACCCATGCATAAATAATGATTAGCCATGTAACCTTGAGCAAGTTACTTAACCCCAATTGCTTTAAAAAAAAAGGGGGGGGGGGGAACTGAGGCATGGGGCATTGGTCAAAGTATGAAGGTGATAATGATGCTGGGTAAAGAATGCCTGACCTAGAATCATGAAGGTCTGGATTCGAATCCAGCTTCAAACACTAACTGGCTTGTGACCCTGGACAAGTCATTTGCCTCAGTTTCCTCATCTCCCAGGATCGTTAGGATTAAATAAGGGAACCTTAGAGTGTAACTCCTAGCTACTCATGATTATTATTCAAATCTCCTGCTACAGGTCAGGCAGGGGCTAGGAAGGGACCATGGGCACCACCCAGCCTTCTCCATCCCTTCAGAAAGAAGGGTACTTTGCTAGGGGCAGACAGGCTTACCTATGGGCCTAACCCAGAGAGCGAGTGGAAAGCAAAGCAGGGAACCCAGGCTCTGGGTTGGAATTAGGTGACGGGTTTGGTTCCAGTCCGGTGACTGATTGTGTGGCCTAGGTGACCTCCTGTGTCCTGGCCTCAGTTTCCCCAGCTGTAAATGAGAGCTGACCTTGATCGTGGCTAAAATCATTTCCGGCCTGAGCCCCAGTGAGGGTCTAGACTAAATCCCAGAGCTTCTAAGACCCTTTACAGAAAGAAGCCTGGGCTGGACTCAGGCCCCTGAGTGGGGCAGCTCTGCCCCCCCCCCCCCCGTCCTGCTCCCCCATCCTGCCCAGGGCCAAAGGCACCAACAGACCGGCCTTTTTCAGCAGGAAGCTCATTCCGGCCGCTCGGCAGCAGTGCTGCAGCCCACCACGAGGGGGTGGCACAGGACCGCAGGTGGGCCCAGGCTCCTTCTGGCCCCGCTGGCTCTAGAGACAGATCTCGAAATATGGAACCTGCCTGTGTGTCTGTGTGTCTGTGTCTGTGTGTTGTGTGAGTATGTGTCTGTGTGTCTGTGTGTGTGTCTGTGTAGGTGTGTGGGTCTGTGTGTGTGCCTGTGTGTGTATGAATATGTGTCTGGGTGAGACTGAGTGTGAGTGTGTGTGTGTGTGTGTATAAGTATGTGTGCATGTCTGTGTGTGAGTGTGTGCCTGTGTGTTTGCATGTGTGTGTGAATGTGTGTCTGGGTGATACTGTGTGTGAGTGTGCTTATGTGTGTGTCTATGTGTCAGTGTTTGTGTATGAGTGTGTATACCTTGTGTGTACACATTCGTGTCTTTGAGTGCATTGTGTGTGCCTGTGCATGTGTGTGTATGTGTATATGTGAGTGTGCGTGTGTTCATGGGGCAGGGGCTCTTCTCTGGATCTTAGAGAGACCCTCAGAGGGCTGGAGCACAGTTCTAGAACTAGCAGGGGCCTCAGAGGCCATCTTGTCCATCCCCCTCATTTTACAGACGAGGAAACTGAGGCCCAGAAGGAGGAGGGGCCACAGAGCCAGGACTCCAGTGTGGGTCTTCCTGATTCCTCTTTCCCTTGCACCCCATCACCCTTAGCTGTGGGGGAAGTAGGAGGGGGAGGGGGAGCCTTGAACTGGAACCCAAACTTACTGGCTTCTGGTGAGAAAAGTAGCCCCCTGTCCTGGGGACACCCTCCCCACAACACCCAGCTGTCACTGGATGCTAGTTATTGCTGGAGTTTCTATCATCTAGAGGGACAGGAAATTCCTGGAGACACCAGGCTCAAGGACAGGGGATGGGAAGGACAGAGAAAGGGAGACTGAGAAAACACTCCAGTGCATGGGGAAAGAGGCCTGGGCTGGAAGCCAGAAAGCCTGAGTTCTAAGCCTGGCTCTGACACTAACTCCTAGGGCACCCTCACTGACCCTCACTAGCCTCAGAATCCTCTCTGGAATGGAAAGGTTGGAGATGATCTACAGCTCCCTCCAGCTCTGACATTCCATGTTCCAAGTTCCATCCAGCCCTGCCATCCCCTATTCTCAGGCCCCTCCCAGGTCTGTCATCCCCTTGTTCTCAGACACCTCCCAGCCCTGACATTCCCTGTTCTAAGGCACCTCCAGCCCTGACATTCCCTGTTCTAAGGCCCCTCCCAGATCTGACATTCCCTATTCTAAGGCCCCTCCCAGCCCTGACATCCCCTGTTGTCAGACCCCTCCCAGCCTGACATTCCCTGTTCCAAGGCCCCTCCAGCTCTGACATTGCATGTTCTTTTGGGCCCTCCCATGGCTCACAGTCAGCTCTTTGTTCTAACACTCCAAATCTCTCAATTGCACCTCACAGGGCCCAGGTCCTCCGCTCCCACTCCCCCCTCCCTCCCCGTGGCCTTGGCCTAGACCTTGGAGACAAGGCAAGCTGGGGGGGGGGGGGGGGGGATGAAGTGGGGCTTAGATGGGACAGGAGGGGCAGGGAAGGGGGGATGGGGTGGAATGACGCTGGGTGTGTGTGTGGGGGGGGGGGTGACCACAGTCTCCCAGCCCCCGCTTCCCGCCTCCCCAGACACTACGCTCGGCTCCAGACCCGACGGAAACTTCCTCTGGAAACAGTCAGACTGGGCGACGTCTCAGAAGCCGCGGCCACCCGCCTCCTCCCCCACCCCCAGAGCCATGAACGCCCTGGCCGCAGTGTCCGGGGGGGGGGGGGCTGGGAAAGAGGCCCTGGCCCCCGCCCAGCTCCCCTGTTTACACAGGGCCTGCGGGGGAATGGGGAGGGGGATGGCCAAGAAGAAAGCTCCATTGAGCTGCGCCCCAGCCCCCGCCCCAATTTTCCGTGCCCCGGGCCTGCTCAGGCTCTGAACAGCCAACGTCTGTTCCCTGAGTCTGGGTCCAGGTGGCCTCCTGGCTGGGGTGCACCGATCAGGGAGAGGTTGGGGGCAGAGGAGAGACAAGGCATCTTTCATGCCTCCAGTGGCACCCCTTCCACATTTAGAGCGTTCCCCAGGAAGGCAGGAGCTCTCAGTCTATTTTGCACTTAGGGGATACTGAGGCAGGGAAGCAGCTTGTCCTAGATGGCCTAAGCCAGTCCAGCTCCCCACCCACCAATCTGAGGTCCCCTTCCATCCTTCCCTCCCCTGTCCCCCAGTAGATCAGATTGAGAAATAGAGGCTCTCGGGAGCTGGCGGGGGGAGGGGAGCAGTCAGGTGGAGTGGATGAGAGAAGAGCCCCCTCCAGGCTCTTCCCCAACCCCCACCAGGCATCCTCAGGGCTGGAAGAGGAGACCAGTGGAGAGAATGGAAATATCCACCCAGAACTTTCCAGTATATACTACAAACCTCTCAGAAAAACAACCCTGCTTCTGCCAGAAAGGAGAGGAGGGGAGAGGAATTGGGGGTGGGGGGAAAAGGGAGCTGGAAGAGGGGCCTGGAGGGTGGAGGGGAGAGGGGAAGAAGAAAGGGGAGGGAGTCATGAGATTAAGGAGGGGAGGGGAGGGGTTGGGGGTCTGAGAAAGGAGGGAGGGCTTGGGGAAAGGCGGGGCCAGAAGAGCCCAAGTCTGGATTAAGAAGCCAGCACCATCCATCAAAGGCAGGAAACCAGCATCATCTCACCCATGGCTGGCTACCCAGAGGGGCCGCTAGGCTGACAAGGTGGGGAGCATGAGGCTGCGTAATGGGAGGACCCCGCCAATCACCACCAACTAGTTCCTATTCTGGCTGCCTTATTGCTCAGTGGAACAGGTTCCCCCGCCCCCTTTGGGAAAAGAGGACACGCGGAGAGCTAACCCCAGCTCCAAGATGCCTCCTGCCAAAGTCATACCTGGAATGAAGCTTAGGGTAAGTGGGCATCCTGGGCAGCCCCTCTCGTAAACAACAAAAAGAACACGGCTCTCTTCTCTGGTGAGTGACTAGCAGGGGTGGTGCTCCTGGAGCCTGGGTGCTGCCACCAGAAAGAAGGTAGGGGGTTGGCCCCCAGTCACAGGATGGAAACCCGGTGATCCCCAACCCTGATCCAGCCCCAGCTGTAGAGGGGCATCAGCGCGAACCCTTTCAGATCATTGGACATGCTGCCTGGGGCTTCTGGAATACTCCCAGAGTTCCATGCTGCACACCCATGATGCTATCAAGTGTTACTGTACAGTGTTACCCTGTTACAGACTCCCAGTGCAGGAAGGGTACTCAGAGCCCCTCTACTGCCATCGCTACCTCCCAGGAATCCTCTTTAATCAAATGGCCAAGTCTACATGAACACTTCAGTGATGGGAGGCTCACTGCGCCCAGACAGCCGGTTAGACCATTCTGGTTGTTTCCCCCATACCAAACCTCAGTCTGAACCTCTGCCCATTTTCCTAGGTTCTGCCCTCTGGGGCCAAGCAGACCAAGGTTGACCCCTCTTCCCCATGACAGCTACCATTAAATCTTCTCCTCTCTGGGCTAACTCTCCCCAGTTCCTTCGAGAGATCCTTTGCCATTCTGGTCACCTCTTCTGGGCTTTCTCCAGCCCATCATTGGAATCTTTGAGAGTTGTCTAGAGCCACACTAAGAAGTTAACCCCTTGAGGCAGCTGGGCGGCACAGTGAGTAAGAGCCCCAGCCCTGGAGTTGGGACGACCCAGATCGGTTCCGGGCTCAGATACTTAACACCCACACAAAAAAACTGGCTGTGTAACCTTGGGCAAGTTAACCCCGATTGCTTTAAAAAAAAAAAAAGTTAACCCCTTGCCCAGAGTTCCCTAAAATGTCTTTCCCAAAATGTGGCCCCCAGCACTGAGCTCAGCACTCCAGGTGTGGCAAGCCCTGGGCAGAGTGCTGTGGGCCCATCACCTCTCTGCTGTTCATCACTTCTTAAGTCTGCAACGATGGGATTGGTCTTTTTAAGGCTGCTCAGACTGAATCTGAAATGCGCCAAGACCCCCCATGTATCTTCCTTCATCCTCACCCTCCTGAGCACGATTTTTTCTTTTTCTCTATATGCTATCCTCCCTTGAAGACTCTCCTCAGCTCAGAGATCACCTCTCTGCACATACCTCCCTCACTGGTCACACCTTACCTCCATCTTCCTTCTGAGCTCTAGCCCTGGATTTTCCTCCACAGTCTCCTAGAACCCTGAAGTAGGAAACTTCAAGGCCCTTCTGCCAAAGTCCTACACCCTTGGTGCTATAGAATGGTGCCCACCACTCCAGTCCCCTGGGGTTCACTTCAGTAAGCATTTATTAAGCATCTACTGTGTGCAAGGCAGCAGTAGGTAGGAGCAGATAGGGTACCCATCTTGGAGGAAGATCTGAGTTCAAGTCTTGCCTCTGATTCATATTCACTGAATGACCCTGGGTGTGGCGCTGATTTCTCAGTGCCCACAGACCACTGTCTGAGACTCTAACTAAGCAGGAGGGATTTTCACATTGAGAGTTCCTCTGCATAGATTAAAAATTACAAGTCCTGAGCCTTCCCCCGCCCCCCCCCCCACAATATGTAAAAAGCAATAACACGTCACCAATACAGAAACAAAGGGAAAATTGTCCCTGCCCTCTAAGATCTTACCTTCTACTGGGCTCTGGCTGGTGTTCTCTGTCTCTCTGTCTCTGTCTCTCTGTCTCTGTCTCTCTCTCTGTCTCTCTCTCTGTCTCTCTGTCTCTGTCTCTCTCTGTCTCTCTGTCTCTCTGTCTCTCTCTGTCTCTCTCTCTCTGTGTCTCTCTCTCTGTCTCTCTCTCTCCCCTTTCCCATTCCCCACATCTCCCTCTCCCTGTCCTACATTCCTATAGAAAGACCCTTGACTATGGAGTCAGAGGACCCAGGTTCTAATTCCACCTCCATTATCCTACCTGTGTGACTTTGGACAAGCCCTCAAAGCTCTCTGGTCATATTTCCTCATCTGTAAAATGAGGGAGTCAGGCAGCCTCTGAGGTCCTTTATACATACATACATACATACATATACATATATATGTAATGCTGCACATCCACAATGCTATCAAGTGTTACTGTACCCCCACCCTGTTACAGCCACATATATATCTAAGACTCAGATACAATGAACTTTCACTTGGCACCAAGCCTAGTTTGCCTTTACATTGCTTCCTTTCTGAGTCACAGCAGCTGCCCTGCAAGCTCCTTGAGGGCAGGAACCTCCAGCAAATGCTAAATTCAGTGAAGGGGAGGTACAAATGCATGAGTTTATGTGAAGACAATCCACAGGTCTAAGTGGACGGCAAGCTCCAGCCTATGCCAACAATGGGACATCACTTCCAAACAAAGTAACTTGATCTTAAGCTGCACGAATAGAAATCTAGGGTGCAGAAGGAGAGATGTTCCCACTGTCCTTGGCTGACATCTGGGGTCTAGGGCTCACATGTGGCCCTGTGTGCCACATTTTGAGAAAGTCATTGATGACCTATATTATGTCCATGACCAGAAGGAGGGAGGCACCAAAGACCACGCCTTCTGAGTAGACGTAGGAAGAACCAAGGATACTGAGACTAGAGATAAACAGACTCAGGAAGGCCGTGATGATGGTCTTCAAGTAAGGGATTAACTTTGCTCTGCTTGGCCCCAGAAGGCAGAAGGAAACCAAAGGCGCTGTCCAGCAGTGGAACCAACAGCGCCCCACCCCCAGCCAATAGCTGGAAGAGACTGGATGACCAGCAGTGCTGTCAAGGGGATTCCTGTGCTGAGTAGAGGGCAGGGAAAGGACAGATGGAGCAAGGGTCCCAGTGGGGCAGGGGTCAGTCACTTCTATCAATTTCCTCATCTGGAAAAGAGAGTCATGCATTTCCAAAATCCCTCCCAGCTTCATCTTTCTTTATTCCAAGGCCATTCCTGCCCTGAAATTCCCTGTTCTAAGTAAGACCCCTCCCAGCTCTGACATCCCCTGTTCTAAGACCCCTCCCAGCCCTGAAATTCCCTGTTCTAAGACCCCTCTCAGCCCTGACATCCTCTGTTCTAAGGGTTCCAGAACAGACCGTGCTTCTCTCCTAGAGAAGGTTCCCATAGAAGAACTGACTACCCTCCCAGCTGGAGCTATTCCATCCCCCTGGGCTGTAGCTACGCCTCTTTAATATCAGACCCCTCCCTTCCTGTCTCTTCCCTGACCCAATTGTGACCCACAAAGTGGGAGGCTCCTGGATAGAGCCCATGGGCAACCTAGGGCAGGAGGCAGGGCTCCTGGACCTTGCCCAAAGGCTGGCTCAGGCTGAGCCAGTTGGGGGACAAGGATGGGGGAGCAAACTCCCCCAAACAGGAAGCCTTTTCATAGGAGGTTGAAGTGAGCAGATGGGCCTGGAGCCCAGCAATCACGACCACAGCTCATGCTGTAAAGACTCAGGCCAGGCTCTGGACACTGCCCTAAGAGCCTGGGAGGTTTGGGAGGCAGGGGAGGAGGAGCCGGCTCTGCTCAACCCACCCCAAAGGATGAGGGGGTGTTGTTGGGTATGAGATCACTCTGCAGCCTCCCAGTCACCCCCAGGCCCAATCTTTGTGTTCTGTGAGCAGATGGCCCATCACCTCGGGTCATAGGACTGAGGTCTGTAAGGGAGCCAGTGCCCTCTCCCCCAAACCTGAGCCCACCCTTCTTTTACAGAAGGAAACTGAAGCCAGAGAAGGGGAGAATGTTATTAGCACTCCTGAGTCCTGACCCTTCAGCCCCAGTGACAGGGTCCTTCTCACTAAACCACGCCAAGTGCCCCAGGTGTCTCCATTAGGGACCTGCTGTTCCTCCCCAGGACCATGGACAACTCACTCCACCTTCTGAGCCCGGGTTCCTGAAGGCCTTGCCTCACAGGCCAAAGGAAGAAGCCTGAAACACACTTTGCCCATGCTGAAACACCCTGTGGATGGTATAATTATTCTCATTAGACTCCTTGTCACCCCCCGGCCCTGTGCCCTGCCTCCAACAAAGCCCCAGCCCCCTCCTCCCTGAGCCCTGTCCTCACAATCATTGCCCTATTCCTTCCTGTGGTCCTCCCATATCCCATGAGCCCTGCCCTTGGTCAAACACCATCCTTCCCCATCCATTTTCCATGACCCAAATGCACAAAGCCTCATCTCTTCAACCAGACTGGGGGGTCCTGGGGCACGGAGGTCCTATCTAGGAAAATCACTCACTAGCTCTGTGACCTTGGGGATGCCCTTGTTTCCTTGGTTTCCCCATTGTGGACTAAGTGATTGCTAACATCTCACACAGTTCTTAGGCCAGAGACTTGGCAGGGGGGCTATCTCTCAGGGCAAAGGAGTTAGCTTTGTCCCGCTTGGCCTCAGAAAAGACAGGAGGATTTCCAGAAAGGCTGATTTCAGCTCAGTAGATAACAGAAGTTCCAAACAACCCACACTGTTCCAATTTTGGAATGAGCTGCCTCAAGAGGCAGGGGAGTTTCCCATCACTGGAGGTCTCCCAGCAAAGCCTAGGTGACCAAATGTTTGGGGGACCCCTGCTCACAGATGGGCTCCATCCCCTTGATGGTCCTTTCCACCACCATGATTCTGCTTTTCCTCAGAGCACAGCTGGCCCGAATCTGGGCACTTGGCAGACTTGGTGACTAAGACCCCCAGCTCCTTTTCACCCAGACTCCCAGCTAGCCCCACCTCCCCCAGCCTATCCTAAGCACAAGTGCTGGACTTTTTATCTGTCCCTGTGAAGCTTTATCTTATCTGACTTGGCCCAACTCTGGCCAGAAGTTTTGGTCCAGTGTTTTAGCGGTTTCTCTCAGCTGCGGGTCATCGCAGATGTGACCTGCCCACCATCAATGCCTTCATCTAAGTCACTGAGAAAAATGCATTGAGAAAAAAGTCAGGACTGACTCCCTGGGCACTCTGGGAGAGACCTCAGTCCATTCACGACTCCCCCCTTCCTTTGTCAGAGGGTTTGCTCGTCCCATATCCCAGCCAGAGGAGCCTCCCCAGTGGCCAGGCTGAGGGCCTACAGAGAGGAGGCATGGGGAGGTGATCTCTGCTGCTCCTGGCTACCCACGGCCAGGCCGAGGGTTGGAGGGGGCAAGTTGCGCTGTAGAGCCGGCTATGGGATACTGCATACATGGCCTTGCTCCCACCCCCATCCTCTGTCCCAAACACTGGGCTACAGGCAAGAATCGGCCTCCTTGTGTGAACAGACAGGACTGGGTTAGTGCCAGAAACCACAGGCAGCTGGCAGCGAGTTCATGCTGCCTGGCCAGAGAGGCCAGGCCACCCCATGCTGAGAGAAGTATCCCAGGGCCCAGAAGGATAGGGCTCATGAAGAAGGGGTCTACGGCCTACTGCAGCAGCCCCTGGGGACCCCCTTTCCCCCCACCCCGTGTCCCTGAATGCCAGAGGGGTTCCTACATCCCTGGATGCTGGAGAAGCCCCACGCTCCCATTCCGGACACGTTGGGTCCCTGGCTTAGGCAAAAGGGCTGAACAAGAAATTCCCCTCCAGGAAGCAAAGGGAGGACCCTCTCCCTTCCAGCCACACCATCTGAGATGCCAAAAGTGCCAATAAATCACATGCACACACGTGTGCACAGACACACACTCACTCCCAAGCAAACACACGATTCTCTGATCTGATCCTAGTCTGCCTTTCTTCCACATCCAACGGCAGGTCCCCACAGCCTCTAGCTCAGGGCTACCCCTGGCAGGCTGGCAAAGCCACAGACTCCTCAGAAGAGCACTGTTCAATGCCCAGGACAACATCTGGAGGCTTACCAAGGAGATGGAAAGCTAGTGAAAACCAAGATGACATTTTCCCATCCAAGTCCCTGGCCCTCCTGAAATCTGTGAAGAACTGCTCTGGGAGCAAGGTCTGGCTGAGTCTGGCATCCAAGGCTCTTCATAAACTGTCACAAATCTCCCTCTGCAACCTTGTCCCACATTCATGCCCCATACACACTCGATGCCTTCCCCAGCATAGCCCTGGAACCGGACAGCCCCCGCATCTTTGCTCATCCGTGGCTGCTGACAGCTACCCAGCCCAAACGCCTCCTCCAGGCAGGTGGCCGTGACTTCCTCCCTCCCCAGGACTGAACCGCAGAAAACCTTTGCTCAGCACCTCTCTGGGCGCATCAATGACTCCCCTCCGAGTGAACATGGCCTCTGGATCTGAGGCTCTGGCCACCCTCCTAGACAGCGAGGATTGGGGGAGAGAAGGCTGGGGGCCTGCGGTTGTCTGTATCAGAAGGGCTGGGCTGGTGAAGAAGCACCCACCCATCGTTGGGGCAGAGCTTGGGAAAACCTCAGCAGACTGGTGCCAGGGGGCTAGAGAGCTGGCCCTGGGTTCCAATCCCACCTCTCATACAATCAGCCTGTGTCCTCAGCTGTAAAAAGGGGGTGAAGATAAGGTGGTGTTTGGCAGTTTTAGTCACATCTGACTTCGTGACCCTCTTTGGGATTTTCTTGGCAGATACTGAGGTGGTTTGCCATTTCCTTCTCTGGCTCATTTTACATATGAAGAAACTGAGGCCAACAGGGTGAAGTGACTTGCCCAAGGTCACACGGCTAGGAAGTGTCAGAGGCTAGATTTGAACTCAGATCTTCCAGACTCCAGGCCTACGGTACCCTCTAACTGACCCCCTGATGATAAAAATTAGCACTTATCTTTTAGGGTCAAAGGAAATAACACCTTGCCAACCTCAAGGCTCTAACTGCATGGTTGGCATTATTCCTCATAATGAGAGACACCCTCAGGTGGAATGGGCCACCCCAGGAACAGGGGATGAGTCCCCCAACCTGGGAGGTCTGCAGACACTGGCCAGCTGGAGAAGATTCTGGCTGGGGGCCTCTGCCAGGTCTGGGATCCTGCTTAGGGGCAGGGCGAGGACTTTGTGCCCCTATTGCCTTGCTAGTGATGGGCTCTGCATACAGGAGCTCTTAATAAACACGGCATCTGAGGAGACAGCCGGTGTCACGGAGTGGGCAGAATGTTAGAGGCAGGATGACCCTAGTTCAGAGCCTGCTTCCTATCCCAGGGAAGTCACCTACCCTCTCAGTGCCTGGAGGCCACTTTCAAAAACAGGCAACTGCAGAGCGGGTAGAGATTTGCATCAGTGGAGGGCCCCCCCTCACTGGGACTTCCCTGCACCAATGAAAGCACATGTCTGGGCAAAAGAGAAGGGAAAAAATCAGTCAGGTCCAAGTGCAGCCAGTGGAGCCAATGGCAGAAGCCCACAGGGAAGGCTCAGAGCCAGGCCTGCCAGAGGACTCCTGCCTATGCCCAAGCCCTACCTGGGGCTCAAACCCTGAATGGCAGTCTCTTCCCCAGGGCTGCTGCATGCCCAGAACTCTTCACATGGCACCTGAGGAGCTGGGTTCAGGTCTTCCCTGCCACCCAATCCAAGTGGTTTGGGCTTGAGACTCCCTCGGGAGGTAGTGAGCTTCCCATCAGAGGGAGGCTGCATGTTCAGACCCCTTCCTGTGGGATTCTGACCTGATAGCTGTGTGCCCTGGGCTGAGTCATTTCTGTCATCTCTGAAATGGAGGAGGTGCCCTCAAGAGTGAAGTAACCAGCACACGTCTCTTAAGCACTTTCTGTGTCAGAGGCACTGAGTTATAAGCAGAGTCCCTTACAGCTCTGAAGCCTGGGATCCCAGGGACACTGTCTGGAGGGAAGGGCCTTCAAATCCCTAACACAAGGAGCACCTACTGGGTGAAGTTGGTCAGATAGCACTAAGCACCTACTATGTGTAATGGTCTTCAACCTCCCCCCTCTGCCTTCCCTTAAGGAATAGCTGGAGTCAATAGAGACTGAATAAACTGAAGCTAGCCTACCCTGCTCCAGCCCCAACTGTCCAACCCTGCCTTGTCTGTCCAGCCCTACCTGTCCAGCCCTGTCTGTCCAATCTGGCCCTGCCCATCCAATCCGGCCCTGTCTGTCCAGCCCTGTCTGTCCAGCCCTGTCTGTCCAATCTGGCCCAGTCTGTCCAGCCCTGTCTATCCAGTCCTGTCTATCCAATATGGCCCTACCTGCCTGGCCCTGTCTGTCTGGCCCTGTCTGTCCAATCTGGCCCTATGTGTCCTGCCCTGCCTGTCCAATCTGGCTCTGTCTGTCCAGCCCTGTCTATCCGGTCCTGTCTGTCCCGCCCTGTCTGTCTGGCCCTACCTGTCCAGCCCTGTCTGTCCAATCCGGCCCTGCCTATCCAATCCGGCCCTGCCTGTCTGACACTGCTTGTTCGGTCCAGCCCTGTCTGGCCCTGCTTGTTTGACCCTGCTTGTCCAGTCCTGCTTCCCACCTTCCTGTGGTCCAGGCTTCCTCTAGATTCATGCCAGCATCCCCAGGCCCCACTCAGAGCTTCCAGGTAATTTTCTCTCCCCTCAGTCCACACCCTCCTATTCCCAGTCCAGTTCCCCTCCTCCCCCTCCTGTACCAAGACCATGAATGTGTCTCTTCTTCACAGAAGGCCAAATGAAATCCTGCTGAAACTGCAAAGGTCAAGATCACACCCCATCAGGATTTAACCCCAATTACTCCTCCAGCTGAAAAGCCTGCTAAGGGCTGGGGGATCACAGCTGCAGAGGCAGCGGGCCGCAGGAGGGCCTTCAGAGGTGCTCTTGTTGGAGGCCCCATGGCTTAGCACGGTGACAGGCACACAGTAGGGGCTCCATTGCTTCTGGACTCACTGAGCCCCTCGTTCTAACTGGCTAACTGGCCTGTCTGTGCTCAGATGTGTAGAGCTCAGATTGGAAGGCAGCCTTCAGAGTCCAGGCATTGCTCTCCACTGAACCACCCTGCCTTCTCTCTGTCTCTACTCAAAGCCTCACTTTAAGACTATTAGCTGGGTGCCTCAAGGGACTGAGGTCCTGACCCAGGACTTGTCTCAGGGCCTACTGGCCCGGTGTGCAGGAAGCCTGGAAGTTGGGTGGGATGGGAGACAGCCTCTAGGAAAGCAGCTCTACTGTCTGTCCACACTCTCCCACCCAGACCCTCCTCTTTCTCTCCATAGCCACCCCTGCAGCAGCTAGTCTCAGGCACACAGTTTTCCAGGGACCTTAGGGGTCATTTGGTCCAATTCCACTTTACAGATGGGGAAACTGAGGCCCAGAGAGGTGAAGGCACTTGTCCACAGGCACACACATAGCATGTGTAAAGGGCCAATGCTCTTTCTACCATACCAGACTGCCTCCCAGGATCTCATAACAAGCCCCACATCTGTGTATCTACCCTGGATCCCTCTGGCTGTCTCATTCCATTATCCAGACATGCCTAAGGCCAGCCCCACCAGCTGGAGAGAGGGGGACAGGCCCCGAGGGATCCTGGCAGTTGGTGGGGAAGCTGGGAGAGGGCCCAGATGGCTCCATCCTAGGGAGGCTGTCCTGCTTAAAGGCTGGTGGCCTGGCCTCCCTGTACAAGCTCTGGGAAGGCTGGAGGAGCGCTCATGATTCGAGGGGAGCAACAAAGGGAATTAAACCTCCCCCCAGAGTGCACCTCTCCTTCTCTTCCCTCACCCCTGCTTAATTTGGTTGGGGAAAATGAGGCAAGGCCTTTCCTGGCTACCATCTCTAGGTGGCAGCAAAAACAGCAGAGGGACGGCTGGGCACACAGCCGGTGCCTAGGGAGTATTTGGTGACTGACATGGACCATTCCTGTTTTCCTGGATCTCCTCAGGTCTCAGGAGGCCCTGCCCCAGGTGTGTGTGGCAGAGGGCGGGGGCACCATTCAGAGGCAAGGCAGCCGAAGACCTACCACCATGGAGGTCTAAAACCTAGTCCACAAATAGACAGACAGAGGGCTCTCCTCTTCCAGCAAACTACTAGATTTTGACCCTGGGTCCAAATCTCCACTCCATTAACCCCCACCTGCGTGACCTTCTCTGGGCTTCAAGTTTCCCCATCTGTAAAAGGAAGAGGCTCAAGCCACAGTGCCAAAGGGTTCTCCTGGAATCCAGAGCTGGAAATCCACAGCCAGGTTCTAACCTCCTCACTTTATAGGTGAGAAAATTGAACCTCAGAAAAGAGGAATGACTGGACTGGCCCAGGGTCACACAGGTAGCTGCAGACAAGATTCCAATCTGCTTCCTCTGATGCCACATCACGATTCCTGTCTCACTTTCCTCACTGAGGGAAGGGAGGTAACAAGCGTTATTAAGTGCCTATTGTGTTCCAGGCCCGGTGGGGACTAAGTGCTTTACAAATGCCATTTCATTTGATCTTCACAACAGTCCCTAGGAGGTCCAGGAGCTTGGGTTAAACGCATTTTACAGCTGAGGAAACTGAGGCAAAGAGCTGACTTGCCCAGGGTCCCACAATTGTCATACCCCCTGGCTGCCCTAGACAAGAGACCAAAGCCCTGGGCTTCCATTTTTCTCAGCATTTAAGGGGATATGGGTGATGGGCCAATGGGAATGAGAGGTGAGCGTCATAGATAGTGGATAGGGTGTGGGGAAACAAGCCCCTGGTGACCTCTCCAGGCCCCTTCCAGCTGTAACCATCTGCCTCCGAAGCATGAAGCCTTGAAACAAATGAAGAGGGTGTCGGCAGCAAGAGCGGTGGCTGCTGCCATTCCCCGAGAGAGAAGGCTCTCCCGACGCCTGGGAGAGGCAGCGCTTCTGTTTACGCCCCTGGCAGCCTGGGGGGAGGGCTCCGGGGTGGAGGAGGGCAAGGGCAGGGAGCGGAACCCGGAGCCACCAAAGACAACGGCTCCGACAGACGCACTAAGAGAATTGGCACCCCCGGCTGGCAGCGCTTTCTCTTTCACCCAAACAATGGCTTTTCCTTTTCCCTAGTGTCTCCAAGCACAGGGCTTTGTTCTCTCCGAGCGCCGAGGGCAGGTTTGGGGATATTGCCACCATGCTCCTCCCTGTCCCAGCCTCGGGGAGCCGCTCCCCGGCCTGGCTTCCCCACACCTTCCAAGTTCGTGCTGGAGCCCAGGCCTTCTGGCTCTGGCTCCCACGATCCACCCGGGGAGAGGCACTATGGGGCGGACCCCCGTGCGGAGAGAAACCCAGGGCTGGCAGCGAGCGAGGGGCACGCCCTCCCTTCATCCCTCTCTGGGCTCCTGACGTTGAATGGCTCCACTGACACTCCCCTCCTTGGTGGTGCCGCTGGCCTAGGAGCCTGGTCTCCCGGGTTCTGCTGATCTGGCACCCACAGAACTCTCTACCTTTCTGCTTGAGCCAGAAACAAGGAACAAAAGCTGCTGATGGGGGCGGGGGGGAGCCGGAAGAGAGAAGATCTGGCCGGACTCCCTGATGTGATGCTCTTTCAAGCGGGTAATTCTCCCTCTCCAATCCCCATCCTCGCAGAGGTGCCCATGGTTACCACCTGGGCAGAGACATCCTCCCCCTGAAGGCTCCACTGTCCTAGCTCCCTCCTATCCTGCTAGACAAAGGCACGGCCCCACAACGATGCTCAACTTCCCCCTTCCCGTGAGGTTCCTGCTTCTGGCTCCGAAGGCACAAACTTCTGCAAGTCCCTTAGCTCTCATATGCCTCAGTTTCCCCACCTGTCAAACGCAGATGAGCATGCATACACACACACAGAGCTTGCTAGGACTGCTGTAACCACCATTTCTATAGCATTCTAAGGTTGACAAAAACAAAGCACTTTCCTTCTCACCCTCTAGTAAGACAGGTAGTACAATTATTGCTATCTCCAATCTACAAAAGAGATAATTGGGGGGCAATTGGGACCCAAGGAAATGAAGTGACTTGTCCAGGATCACACAGTTAGGAAGAATGAGAGCTGGGGTTTCGACCCAGGAACTCTGCTTGGGAGGCCGCCTTCCTCCACTCTACCTTTTCCAAGTTAACAAAGAGAAGGGTCCCCGGTCCCAAGCCCTTTCCCTCCCATCTGCACACAGAGGGCTAGGCTTGCCCTTGGGGAGGATGGGGAGCAGGGCGGACGAGCTTCGATGGATCTCAGAAGGGCTCTGGGCACAAGGAGCGGGCTGACCCAGTGACATTCTCCCTCGCCCTCTCCGCAGGACGCATCCTTGGGGTGAAGTCTGGCCCAACTTTGGCAGCACCCAAGGCCCTGGGGCCCCAGCTCAGGGGGGCTGCTTCCCCTTTCCCCCAGAGAAGCCGTGGCCTCTACCTTTGTCGTCAGACTCTCAGAGTTGGTCTGACTCTAAGGCACTGACGTCCTGGAAAGGGGGAGGGGGTGAAGGGTAGGGAGGAGGTTGTGAGTTTCCTAGAGAATAAAAAAGCCAGATCTGCTCGCGTCTGAGCTCTGACACTGTATATCCACCCTCCCACCCTCCAGGACACAGCCTGGCAAGAACGCAAGGAGGGGGTAGAAAGAGCCCAGGTTAGAAACCCAAACACCCCCCATTCCGAGTGACCCAAAAGGGGTGTGCTGCTGGGGCCGGGGACAGAAAGCCCCAACATCTGGTCAGAAGACAGCCGCGGAGAGAGGTTGGAAGGTTGGGGTGGGGGGCGGGGAGAGGCAGAGCCTGGGAGTCCGGGCGTCCTCGGGCATCCCAGGCCCTGGTGGTACCTCGGAGACTGGCAGGATAGGGGCCCCCTGATGGGGAAGAGAGACAGCCTCCCGCTCGCACGTATTGAGGGGCCAAAGCTGCTGAGGACCAGGTCCTTTTCCCCTCCCCCCACCCAATATACATAAAATACACACAGAGCTGGGTGAAAGCCAGATGGGGCAGGGCAGGCCGCTTGGGGGGGAGGGCCTGGGACTGGAGACCACAGCATCTTCCCTCCCGGCCCTTCCCCAGGCCGCCAGGAGGGGAGGCAGCCCCCTTCCACATCTGGCGTGGAGCTCTGGGGCAGGGCAGGGCAGGGGCCCGGGCTGGAGGCCAGGACGTCGCCCCTCACCCATCCCCGCAGCTGGGCCGTGGCCAGCGAGGACCAGACCGCTCCCTGCCTCCCATCTGGGCTGATGTCAGGAGGGCGCGGCGGCGGCGACTGCCCCGGGGAATGTCGCGAGCGGCGACAGGGGGGACGAGCGGCGGCGCCCACGTACCTGCTTCTCTTCCACTGCGGGCGGAGTCCGGGTCCGGGTCCGAGTCCGAGGCGACGGCGAGGGGCAGAGATGGAGAGAAAGAGACAGAGACACGGTGAGCGCCGAGGAAGGCAGGGATGGAGAGGCGCGGGGAAGGATGAAGGCAGGGATGCAGGGACGGAGGGGAGCGGGCAGGGATGGAGGCAGGGATGCAGGGATGGAGGGCGCGGGCAGGGATGCGGCCCGGCCTCACCTGGGTTCACCAGCTTGCTTTTGTAGCGGAGGCTGGTGCTCATGGCGGCGGCGGGGAGGGGAGGGGGCCCGGGCCGAGCCGGGAGCTAGGGGAGCGCTGGGAGCACAGGGAGCGGCGGCCGCAGCGGAGCCAGACAGACTGAGGGAGCGCGGGACTGGGCGGCAGCCGAAGAGGAGCCAGCTCCGCCGCCGCCCGCCCCAGCCAATCGGCAGGCCGCGCTCCAGCCCCGCCTTCCCGCTCCCCCCCTCCCCAGCCCACGCCTAACCACGGCACCGCCCACGCGAGGCTCCCCCACGCCCCGCCTCCACGCGCGAGACACGCCCCGCAGTTGCGGGTCAGGGCCGTGCGTCGTAAGGGATTGTCACCCGGACCAGAGGGGACAGGGCCCCTTTCCGGAGATTCCCAGGCAGAATCTGCAGGCGGGGCCGGGGGCTGCCTCTGGCACCTCTCCCCCAGGGCCAGGCCACTGCAATGACCTCTTCTCGGTGCAGGCAGGCTGGGCCTCAGTTTCCCTATTTTTAAAAAGGACTCCAGCCCTTCTCCGTTCAGACGTTTCGTGTTCTAAGGTCCATTATAGGTCTAGAGTTCTACCTATCGAGGAAATAGACCATGGGCCGCTGGGCCAGGGGCAGTGGTCGTTAGGGCAACTGGGACTGAAGCATCTGGAGGCAGTTTCCGCATGGAACAGCTCCGCAGAGGTGCAACTGCTCCCCAGTAGACTAGAAGCCTCTTGAGGGCTTATATTTATGGTATGTCTTTGTTTCCCCATCCCTAGTATAGGTCCTTGCACAGATTGTGAAGTCCAACTGAGAATGTGCCTCAGGTTTCTGCTGGGCACCCATTTAAGACAATACAGTGCATTGATTAGAGCCCTAGACTTGGAGCTGGAAAGGCCTGGGATCAAATCCTGCCTGACACTTCCTATCAGTGTGACCTTGGTCAAGTCAGTAACCTCCTAGAGACTCATTTCCTTCTTTGTAAAATGGGGAGAATAATACCCGTACACTTACCCCACAGGGCTATTGTGAGGCTCCACTGGGATCACGTGTGCAAAGCGTTTTATCCATCAGAAGTGGCTATGTGAATTTCAGTTACTGTTATCATTAGAGAAATGGGGTGGGGGGAGAATGGACTGAAGCAATTTGATGAGTAGGCATCTCCGATGAACCAATGACAAGGGTGGACTAGTGTGGAAAGGGCCTGCACACCTCCAGCATTTCAACAGAGGAAATGTTTATTTGTGGAGAGGGGAAGGGATTTGGTTGCACTCTATGGTACTATAAAAATCAGTGAGCAGATTTGGAATCCAAGATTCCAGAGTCTAGCAGCTTAGCTATCAAGTCCCAGAGAAGGAATCTCTCTGGGGAAGAAAGGTCTTGGCCCTGACCCCAGTCTTAGTCTCCTCCCCACCCCCACCCCCACCCCCTTTGGAGAAGGACCTCATGAAAACACTCAGAGGACCAGATGATTTCCATTTTTTCCCCTCACTGTCCTGATCCTAGTAGCATCCCCAGAACAGCAGAACTGACTGTAGATGTCTCCATCTGGAGCCCAATACCAGATGGGATGTCAGAGGCAAAGACAACTTCCCTACTGTATGACCCCATGCCTAAGGGGAACAGCTTGAGGACCCCAGCAAAAGGATTTCTAAGACCTGGGTTACCTCTGTCATATGTGTTCTCTAAGCTCATGCCCACTTTCTGCTTGGAAATGGTGCACATGTACTTGTGAGAGAGTGTGTCACACACTTTTCGGGGAGGAGTATTTCATACCAACTGTTCTTACCATATTTATTTTTTCTTTTTTTTAAATAGAATTTAATTTTTTTCCAATTACATATAAAGATAGTTTTCAACATAAGATTTTGAGTTCCAAATTTTTCTCCCTCCCCAAGACAGAAAGCAATATAGGTTATATATGTGCAATCATGTGAAGCATATTTCCACATTAGTCATGTTGTGAAAGAAGCAACAGAACAAAAGGAAAAAACCACAAAGATAAAAAACCACTGAAAATAGTATGCTTCTTACCATATTACTTTAACAAACACCTCTTTCTAAAAGCTCCTTATCTGGCTGACTAATTGATATCAGCTGATAGTCAACAAAGGGAAGCACACCAATGGGGGCTTGTGAGCTATTTTATAAGAAAGATACACTTCTCCCCTTCCCCTCCAGTATCTCAGGGTTAACCCTAGAATCCTGAGGGGATAATGACCACAGCCAGTGTCTGGGGAACTGGCCCACCAGTGGGGAAAAGGGAATGAGGGTTAGGGAAGATCCCTACCTTCTTATTGATTGCCCTGGATACAAACTTTCCTAATTTTAGATCTGCTACCAGATGAAGGGTTTTTGGGTTTTTTTTTTTTTGCTTTGGGGTTTTTGTTTTTGTTTTGTTTTGTTTTTGTTTTTTTGAGAAAATCCACAAGACAGACACGTCAAATGGCCTCAAATTCATAGAGACCTTTGCCCTTCCATACGATGGGGAAAGAGTAGCAAGAAGAGGAGCCCAAGCTGCAAACATCAGTCTAACTGCAGGCACTCTCATCGGGCCAACATCGCCCAAGGACCAGTGGGGGAAAGAGACATGTGTGCCTCTCTGAGCTCGTTTATTTATCTGTGGAGTGAGCATAATGTCTTGGTTCTTGCCTCACAGAATTCTTGTGAGAGCCAAACGAGGAAAAGAATAGAAAGTGATTCTATCTTGTTTTTTGTTTTGTTTGTTTTTTTGCTTTTTGGAGGGCAATTGGGGTTAAGTAATTTGCCCAAGGTCATACAGCTAGGTTTTTGTTTGTGTGCATTAAGTGTCTGAGGTCAGATCGGAACTCAGGTCCTTCTGACTCCAGGGCCGGCACTCTACTCACTGCGCCACCTAGCCGCCCCAAGTGATTCTATCTTATCTTAAAGTGAGCTTTAAGGAGTCACTTGTTGTTCTTACTTCTCCCACCCCAGATTTATAAAGAACAAGACGAAGGACCCCGGTGTGCTGGGTGGGGTCTCTGTGGTGAGACTCACATGCAAAGTCAGGAACAAGAATTCATGCATGATAAAAAGGTGGCAATCTCTATTAGTGGAGAGAAAAGTAATAAAAATAATCCATATGTATGTATGTGTATATCAGTCAATACTTAAAGAAATGAATTCAGGCTATTCACTGGCCCGGCAAATTCTGAAGCTGAAGCATAAATACTTTGACCACTTAATGAGAAGATGAAACTCTTTGGAGAAGACCCTGATGCTGGGAAAGATTGAAGGCGAAAGGGGAAGGGGATGGCAGAGGATGAGATGATAGAGTGTCATGGAAGCCATGAACATGAGCTTGGACAGAACCTAGGAGATAGTGCAGGTTAGAAAGGCTTTGTGTGCTGTGAGCCATGGGGTCCCAAAGAGTCAGACATGACTGAAAGACCAAACAATAACAACAATGAAATACATATATAAAAAGAAAAAAAGAGGAGAGACAGAGAGAGATAGAAAGAGGGAGACAGAGACATGGGGGGGGGGGAAGAGAGACAGCGAGAGAAGAGGGAGGAGAAGGAGAGAGAGACAGACAGACAGAGAGAGACAGAGACAGAGAGGCATAGAGAGAGGAAGAGAGAGAGGAGAAAGGGGGAGAGAGAGAGAGAGAGAGAGAGAGAGAGAGAGAGAGAGAGAGAGAGAGAGGGAGAGAGAGAGAGGAAAGAGAGAAGAGAGGGAGGAGGGGGAGAGAGAGGAGAGAGAGAGAGAGAGAGAGAGAGAGAGAGAGAGAGAGAGAGAGAGGAGAGAGAGAGAGAGAGAGAGAGAGAGAGAGAGAGAGAGAGAGAGAATAAAATTTGCTAAGTGTTATATGGACACTGTCTCATTTGATCTTCACAACAATCCTGGGTAGTACCAGTACCAGTCTTATCCCCATTTTATAGATGAGGAAACTGAAGCCAACAGTTTAGTTAAGGGACTTGTCCAAGATCACCTAGCTAGTGAGTGTCTGAGGCTGGATTTGAACTCAGGTCTTCCTGCCTCCAAGTCCAGCTCTCTGTGCCCTGGGCCACTCTGCTTTGGCTGCTGGGTCCCCACCCTTGGAAGGCTCAGATTAAACATGACATACCAAGAGCCGGGAATTCCTGCTCAGGTACAGGTTGGACCAGCTGGCCTGGAAGCTCCCTTCCACCTGGGAGAACCTGTGATGCGATAAACTGGATGGCAGGACATGCTCCCCCCTCCTTGTTGGTTCTGCTAACAATAATCATAACCCTAATTCAATGGCACTTTCCTTCCTCAATCTATTTTGTTACATTGTCTCTCAGGAGTATTTATTATGTAACTTCCTTGTTCCCAGAACCCATAACTTTACCAGGGTGAGGACTCCACCTATGCAGAAAAATACAAATGATTAATAGATTTCATGGTATAGGAACTGGACCTATGGACTCTGATTTCACTGGCATAGGGGACTTCCAAGTGAGAAAACTCCCTCTATCAATTCAGGTAGCCACTCACAGCCTTACAATTGCATAGATGAGCTGGGCCTGGGGTCACACAGCCTTTGACAGAATGTTTCAGAGGAATGATTGGAACCCAGGCCACCTCTCTGTCCAGTACAACACCCTCCTTCTGTCCTTTGGGCCTTGAAACAACCCTGTGAGGTAGGTATTTCAGGGATGGTCCCATTTTACAGATAAGGAAACTTGTAAGCAAAGTGACTTGCCCAGGGTCACACAGCTGGTAAGGGACAGTGGGCCTCTAGGGCTTCTAGCACTGGATCCCACTGTGGACAGCTTAGGGACAAGCCTCTCCGGACATGGATGTGGACTCACCAGGCAGAGTATGGCAGGGAGTGGGACCTCTCCTTATGGAACTTAATCCAAGAAGAGACAAGTCAAGAAGCCCCATACTAACAATGCCCACTTACATTCTGCAGCCCAAGATCCCATCAGCCTTTCTGGTTGCATTCTCCCCTCTGCTCCCCTGTTACTGCATTGGTTAGAATGCTCTCTCTGCTTCTCAACTCTTCTCCAGATCCCATACATCCACCCACCCACCCATCCTTCCTTCCTTCCGTTCGTCCGTCTGTCGGTCGATCCATCCATCTATCCGTCCATCCCAAGGGCCTGGCTGGAGCCTTCCCTGACCTCTCCAGCCCCCGCTGAGGAGCCCCTCTCTTATCTGAACTCATCTGGTGCTTCCAGCTGACACCAGCCCTCTCCAACTGCTCTTCATCATTTATCAGTCTCCTCTCCAGGTAGAATGGAAGTTCCTTGAGGTCAGGTTCCATGTCTGATCTTTTAATATCCCCTGTCACGGACAGCATAGATACCAGACTTGAACACTCATTGGTGATTCCATAAGGACACTAACCACCTGTGTGACCTTGGTCAAGTCCCTTTTCTTTTCTAGGCCTCAATTTCTTTCTCTGCAGACTACCTGACCTCTCCCAGCTCTAGAAACAGGACTGTCTGATTACCATCTTGGGGCTCAACTGCTGGGATGGGCTTGTCTCCTATGCCTGGCCCAGTGTTCACTTGTTAAAACTCCACAAACATTTATTAGGCACCTGCTGAGGGCAAAGCACCGGCTGGATGTCAGGGAGGATACCTTGTTTAGGAAAGGCATGCTTGGCAGTTAATGGACTTTTTTCTTTTTATCTCTAGTCCCCCTCCCCCACCAATGATCTGTCCGGAGGAGGAGCCCTGGAATGACAGGGCAAGGACCTGGGGCTGCTTTGCCTGGATTAGCGAAGAATCATGTAGATTCAGTCCCTGTCTCCAGCTATAAGGGCTCTTAATGGGGGAGAGGGAATCCACTCATCCGGCTTGGCTCCAGAGGGAGCCAGACACTGGGGCGGCCAAATTCCCGGGGCAGCTTCTTTTGCTGAAATTCTCCTCTTCCTTCAGGACCAGCTCAGATAGTGCCTGTTCCACCCCTCCCAGCTGAGAGCCAGCCCCTCCTCAAGACTTCCTGCCGGGGACACTGCCAGGATCTCTTCATTGCCTTTATCACATCATATCAAAACCATCCTTGTCTGTGTGGAGTCAGACCATCTCTATTAGAATGCAACCCGTCAAGGGCAGGAACTGACAGGCTTTTGCCACTCTGTGTTCCCAGCACTTTTTCAGTCTCCCCATTTGGGTTTTCCTTAGCAGAGATACTGGACTGGTTTCCTCTTCCAGCTCATTTTATAAATGAGGAAAACAAGGCAAACAGGGTGAAGTGACTTGCCTAGGGTCACATAGCTAGTGAGTGTCTGAGGCTGGATTTGAGCTCAGAAAGAAGAATCTTCCTGCCTCCCAGACCTGCCCTCTATCCGCTGCCCTAGCATCATACACATGTAATAGATGCAAACCACCAGACTGGATTTGTGGGGAGGCAGTGTGAGGAAAGTCTTTGCAAGCACCAGAACTGACCAGTGGTGGGATGGGCTGCTGTGGGAAGGGAGCCATTTCCCCGTCACTGCAAGCACATAAGCAGAGGCCATCCCTTGTCTGAGATATGATAAAAGACCTTGGACAGCTAAGGTTCCTTCTGCTCTGCTTCTTGGGGACCATTAGCCTGCCGCTCTACTGGAGCAAGCTCTCCCTGAAGGAGGGGGCTGGTTGGAAGGGCATCCCCTTTCAGCCCAGTCATCAGCCTCAGAGAGAACAGACGGTCTCAGTCCGCGAGAAGCAGAGAAGTAAAAGAGGGGCCTCCGTCATTTCCACAGCAATGATTCACTTACCAGGCTGAGTGAGTTTTCATTCAAACTTCATTGATTACAATTAATATTAATTAAGTGCCTGCAGAGAGCCATGTTACAGCAGGTGCTGCTGGGAAGGGAACATGACAACTTTTAGAAAGACCCAGTCCCGGCCTTCCACGAGCTCCCACTCTAAGGGAGGGGAAACCCAAGCACCAGAAAGTATGATACACAGCTTCAGGGTTTTCCCAGCCAACTAGCCTCTACCGAATGTCCTCCAGGGAAGGGAAGACCTCTCCCTCCAGAGGCAGCCCATCCCACTTAAGGAGATAAGTCATTATTAGGCAGCTTTTCCTTATTCACATACATTTCAATGGATGTGTGATTTTCTTCAGGTGGGTAACTCCCTCCAGTGGCACAGACCACCACTGTGGGCATTATCCCGTCCTGTGGGATTCTTCACTTTGTGTTTCCACAGATCGGTCACAGAGGGTCTGGGTCCATTCAACATCAGAGTTTGCTCCTCCCAGCATTTCTCAACCTCACCATGTCCTCTTCCCACCACTCATATTGCATGCTTAGCACAGTGGCTGGCACACAGTAGGTGCTTAATAAATGTTTATTGAATTGAATATGTATCAGTGTTGTCTCCATTGGCTAGATTACAAACCACTAGAGGGCAGGGACTGTCTCTTGCCTCTTTTTGTATCCCCAGAGCTTAGCACAGCAGCTGGCACACAGTAGGTGCTTAATAAATGTTTACTGATTGATTGATTTGGATCTTGCATAAAACACACTCCAAGTCCAAGGCAAATACACTTAGTAAGCATACACCTCTCTGTTTTAAGCTTCACATACTTTTTCATAACCCAAGTGTTATTGAACCATTATCCCTGTGGTTGCATTTTTCAAAGAATTTCACATGACCTCCTACCAGTTTCAACTCTTGGAATGCTGTGGCTCCATTGAGATTGAGGCCAAGCTTGATTTGGATTTCCTTTTGCTTCCCCTCTTTAAATGGGGCAACACTGCTTATAATCTTTTGGGTAGATCTAGAAAGAAACAGTCACTTCCCCATGAAACCTGTAGCCTAGGGGATATTTGAATGCAGAATTTGTAACATATACATTCTACTTATCTCTAAGTTAATAAAAGTTGTGACTGTAACGCGTGAACCGACAGTTGCCTCCACTAAGCAGCCTCTGCCTGAACATCTTTGGTCACAGGGAGATCATTACCTTCCAAGAAAGCCAATTCCACATCTGGACATCTTTAATTATTAGGCTGTTTTTCCGAATTCTGACTTTTCCACAGCCTGTATTTATCACTAATGGTCCTGCCCTCTGACCCTCTTTCTCCTGATGGCTTTTAGATACCTGAAGGCAGAGGTTAGGTCTAGAGTCTTCCCTCCTCCAGGCGAGGCATCCTCACATATTTGCTGTGGTTTCCGTAGGAAAAGCCACCTCCCTCCCCTTAAACCAGAGATTGTCTAACTTTCGAATCGTTACAGTCCCAAACCACAAAATTCACCATTTCATGCTACTCTGAGGCTAATTATGTCTACAAGATAGACCTACTGAGCACAGACCTTTCATAGTCATGACTGCACGGAGCCCATAAGAGGGCTCAAAGAGATCGAGGGGGATTTGGAATCCTCCATGCCCATGTGGCTTTGACTTCAAAAATGCCTTCCTCCTTGCTGATTTGGCTACTCCTGTCCCTGCAAACTCCAAAGGCTACTCCTTTCTAACCAGGAGCGTCTGTCACTCCCTGGTCATAGATTTTGTTTGCAAAGTCACTTTCCATCCCTTTGGAATTAAAAGTCCCTCCTGTCCAGAAACATTACAGTACTTCCACCAAAAAAAAAAAAAATTGTTATTCCAAGAAAAAATACTGTGTGTTGGTTCTGGGAAAATGAGTCAGCCAGCAAGCATCTAATAAATATTCCTTGTTTTAGGGGATGGCTCTCTAGAAGGGAGAAAAGGAGACAAAGAGGGAAATTTAGGTGAAATAAAAACACAACCCAAGCATCTATTAAATAATAACTATGTGCCAGGGCATTTTGCTAAGCACTGGCGATACAAAGAAAGGCTAAAGCAGCTCCTTCCTTCAAGGGGATTACCCTCTAATTGGTGGAAGAGGGGAAGATACCAGGTAAAAACAGCAAGGCACATACAAGATATGAGTAGACAGAAGGTGAGCGACAGAGGGAAGGCACTAGCAGCTGGGGAGACCAAGAAAGGCAATGGCAGAAGTTGGAAGGGGAAGGGGGCAGAGTTAGAAGACTTGTGTTCAAATCTGGCCTCTCTCTGTGTGACTTTGAGCAAGTCACTTAATCCCAATTGCCCTGCCTTCCCTCCTCAAAAAAAAAAAAATAGTAATAAATAATATAAATAAATAAATAAACTGCCATTTCTAATGGCCTTTTCTTAACCTTCATCCTTTTTGGCTTTTCTGTAGCCTTTGGCCCTGTTGATAACTTCCTCCTGCACTCTCCCCTGGTTTCCCTCCCATCTGTCCAGATCCTTCTTGAGATGTTTCTCATCCATGTGATAACCACTAGCCATGGGTGTCTTCCAAGGCTCTTCGCCATGCCCTCTTCTGGCCTCTGTTTCACTAGGTGACCTCATGGCTTCCATTACCATCTCTATGCAGATGGTGCCTCAATCTATTTACTCTCCCCCACCTTCTCTCCTGAGCCCTAGTCCTGCATTTGGTGAAATTCTCGAACTAGCTGTCCAACAGACATCTTCGACACAACCCCAAAGAGAACTCATCATCCTTCCCCTTCGGCCTTCCTCTCTTCTTAATTTCCTTATTCCTGCCCAGCAATTGCTAAGTGGTGCCCCTGCCCTCCAGTCCCACTTCAATCCATGTCACTCTCAGCTGCCAAAGTGATTTTTTCTAAAACTAAGTCTGACCGCAGCAGGACAACTTAGTGACCTTTGGTGGTTCCATTAGGTCAGCTATAAACATCTCTGGCACTCAAAGATCTTCACAAGCCGGCCCCTTCCTGCCTTGGTGGTCTTCTTACACCTTCGTCCTTCACGCACTCTGATCCAGTAAAGGTGGCCCACTTGCTGCCCCTTTCCCATGGCACTCTGTCCCATCTCTGGGTCTTTGCACCCACTGTCCCCCATATCCCTGCCCCACCCAGAATGTCCTGTGCCCTCACCTCTCTCTGCCTCTCAGATTCCCCAGCTTGCTTCAAGCTTCAGCTCAAACCCTCGTGTGCTCCACCAAAACCCCACCTCCTCTCTCCCAAGGGACCCCTTCTACAGAAGGCTTCTCTTATAAGCTCCTTGAGGGCAGCTTCTGTTATATTTTTCTCTTTGTATCATCTTGCATATAGTGGGTGCTTAACAAAACTTTGTTGGTGGATTCCCCAGTTTGTAGCAATTCCTCTTCCCCTCCTCAAAAATGGCTGTCTAGATAGTTTTCATTTCCTGTCTGTAACTGCTGTATCCTGTGCCTCTCTGGCAACATGGAAGATCACTGTTGGCAGGGGCTGTCTGTGGTTCTGTCTCTGTATTCCTAGTGCCTACGCAAGCACATTGGACAGAACATGGTAACTGCTTTTCCAATGCTGGATGAACTGAACTCTGACCTCTGTCTTCTTGGGCCATTGGGTTCCTCCTCCCCACTCCCACCACCCATCAGCAGCATAGAACCCTCACCAGCATGGGTCCCCAAAGGGCTGGAGGTCTGAGTCAGCCAGCTGTCCAATAGGACTTTATGAATGGAAAGGAAGCTGAGGGAGACAAAAGCAGCATACGCACTGTGTGAAACAAACTTTTTAATAAGGGTAAGTATATTCCATAAAGTCACAAAACCCAGAAGGTGGGATTACACAGAAGGCTCTTGGGCTACAGCACCATGGCATTCACATGGCACAGACACGTACCACAGGCTACTGTTGGGAAGAATTCGTCCGAGTAGTCCTAGACCAGAAACATATATGAAAAGCGTACAAAGGAAGGGAAAGACCCGAGAGGTACAATGTTGGCTGGCCCTAAGCTCATACTATGTGCACGAACAGGGTGTGCTTTCAGGAAGCTAGTGCTCCCCAATCCTGGCCAGGCTTGTCTGGGGGTTTCCTTTACATTACAGACTGACCTGTTTCCTGGTTCCCTCAGCAGCAATGGGCTTTGCCTGTTTCCAGAGCTCAGGGGAGAGTGGGAGGAAGAGAAATGCTACATAGGACAAGCACGTGGTTGATTAAGAAGGTTCACTTAGGAGTGGGGAGGTAAGCTAAACTCACAAACACATTTAAAAACTAGTGTGTGGTCCATGGTGAGGTTTAAATGGTCCAGTTTAAGCAGACAAGATCCCCCAAACGGTATCATTTCTTCTGCAGGTAGGCCTAGAAATCAGTTAAGAGGGAGGGGGCTGGCCCAGGAGGGCAGTGCACAGTAAGGCTGGTTCAGTGACATCACCCCCTAAGCATCTCTCGAGCACTTTCCTTTAAAGAGCTGGCTCACTGAGGGAAGAGGTGTCCCTTGGGAAAGACTCCCATGAGGGAGGGGTTGTTGAAGGCACAGAAGGTAGTGGGCCCAGCGGCCCAGGTGGGTTTATACACAAGGCACTAGATGCCGACTTCTGAGTTAAACTGCCTCCATCTCCCTGCCAGGCCCAGAATCACAGGGTCACAAAACTGAGAGAGGAAGGGGCCTGGAGACCCCCACACAGGAAAACAGCCCAGGTTGTACAGTGTAAAGCAGAAGGGAGAAGCTACAGACACCCTCCCAGAAGGATGTGGTAGATATCTATACAGATATCTACCCATGTACATAAACATATTTTTTATTTGTCAATTTGTTTGTGGAAAAATATCACAAATGGAATTGTGAAAACTTTCTATGATGATACAGAGACAATCAAACCAGGCAGCAGGCATATTTAACCAGGGAACAAGGACTTGTTAGTTGAAAACACCCAAGGCCCATTTTCCAAGGTGGCCCATCTTCCTTTGGGGTGAGCAGTGCAGGAAGAGAGAGGCTTTTTCCTATGATTTCATATCAGTGAGACCACAAGCCTAGAGAAATAGCAACACATGATTTAACAGAAGAAAGGCATGGCCAGGAAGCAATGAGAAGCTCTATTAGAGAAAGCTCCACAGCAAGCAAATGGCTAAGAGAAGGACGTCTGGGCAGGTCTGCACTTTAGTATATTTCTTTCTTTTTTTGGTTAAAATATCACAAAGATGGAGCCGGATCTCCCTCGCAGATCAGGCAGATCCGTGCCGTCGTCCTGCAGGGCTCCCGTCCGGCAGAGGACAACACAGCCTCAACATGTGTCCCAGACAGAGCATCATCAATGTCTGTAGGAGAGAAAAGACAAGCTGGGTTAGGAATGTCCGCCGGGTGCCATGCACAAGAGGCCTCAGCCTCACGCTCAAGGACGGCTGGGGTCCCCACCCTAGAGCTCTTCAGGGCTCCAGCTAAACAACCCCTTTATGGGGATGAGGGGGAGAGAACTGTGGCTCAGTTGTGCAAGTCCTCTCCAGTGTGGGACTGGGATTCACCCAAGAGACCCCTAAGGCAGGGGCATCAGGGCGTTGGAAGTTGGTTAATGCCCACGGGATCACGTCTAAGCTGCCTCTCTGGCTGTGCCCCTCCCCTGCTTTCCTCCTCCCCAGGGGCAGACCGGCTGGTCTAGTCACATCTCTCCTTCCCCCAACCTCTGCCCCCTCCCTGTGACCATCCTTTGAGGCTTGGCACACACTCAACCTTTGGGGAGCCCTGCCCACCAGGCCAGGCCCTATGCTCCACCTCCTCTCAGCTCCATCATCTCTGAAGATCATCACTGGAAAGAGCTCAGCATCCTGCCAGGTGCCATGAGCTGCAGCAGCCCAACGCACATCACCTTCCGTCCCTCTGCCTGGGGGACATTTAAGGGGGGGGCTTGGATCAGACCTCTCTCTTCTCAGCTGGATGCCCTACCATTGTGAGCTTCCTGAGGGCAGGCACTGTCTTGTCTGTACCTCCAGTGCTCAGCACAGCCCCTGGCACTCTGTAGGTACTTACTATTGACACAACATACAATTGATGGCAGGTACCTCCCGGGCCCCTGGAGGCCTTAACACCCTGTGAACCCAAAGTGGGCAACAGATCCTTGTGGCCCAGATGTGTAAGAGTGGCTAAAAAAGAAGAAAGTCTGTGAGGGATGCGTGGGGCTGGGGCAGCCCCTGATCACTGGGCCTTGCGGGCTCCAGGGACAGCCCATGGTTACCCAACCTTTACTGAGACAGAAAGGGCAGCTCTGTGCCAGGGGAGTGTACACCCACACAGGACACAACAGTCAAGGTGGTACAGTGAGAAGGAAGGGATGAGGAAAGCAAGCTCCTGTGGGGGAGAGAGGGAAAGACAGAGACAAAGAAAAGGAAGTTCCGGAAGCCTGGCCGACTCCATCCTTGGAAGCCTCGATTTCCTCCTCTGAGAAATGGGTACCACACAATACCACCGGCACCGTCACAACTAGCTGAGTGATCTTCCCAGCACTCAGGGCCCATTGGACACTTCTCTGCTCAACTCATTCCAGCGGTCTGGCTCTCTAGTGATAATGGGGCCAAATCAAACTGTGTCTTTATGTCATCCTTAATCTGATTTTTAGTTGATTTCCTACCAAGGTACAGAACTGTCACATGTTCACACGCATCGATTCCAGGGATCTCCCCCCACCCACAGCTGCCCCCACACGGGCCCTTCTGAAGCGATGCGCACGACCAGCCCAGAGCCTGGAGCCCAGAGCCCAAAGTGGAGGGGGCCTAGAGACAAGGCTAGGCTGGGATGCACAGCAAAGAGGATGCTCACTGACACAAAAGCTCCCGAGAAGAACTCGGGCAAGATTCCACAGCGAGCCTGCCTTGGGGCTGACAATCCTTCCATTATGCATTAAAGACAAAGCAAACCACAATTCTTCATTGAAAGCTGGAGGCTGTGGAGATGAACCAAAGAGAAACATGCTGACCTAGAAACCCACGACAAGCACCCCTCCGTACCTGGGGCCTCTTATCGGCCAGTCCCCTCCAGTAGAGGCCCCCCAGACTCCTCACGCGTGTGCTTCACCACAGCTGGACCTGAGAAACGATGCCGGTAAAACCCCAGCTCTGGAAGCCTTCCAAGGACTCCAGACTGGGCCCGCCATCCTGAGACTTTGGCTAGAGCAGCTCATCACCGCCAGCCGGATGGCAGAGGGGATGACGGGTTTTAGCCACGAGAACTCAAGAACATCGCTGTCCACACTAGGGAGGTGCTGGGCCAAGGAAACCACAGACCCCTGGAGTCTGGGCACGAGGGCAGCAGCTTGTCACTCACCCACTGACTCCTTCATTCACTCAACAAAACCCTGCCAGGCCCTGCCCAAGGAGCAGAGCCGGAGGAGACTGGTGGCACGGCCAGGTTGGGCCGTGGCGGGTGGTGGGCAAAGGGAAATAATTAACACAATGAACTCACTGCATTAAACTCTCTTCACATTTAAAAACATTCACTGGGCAGGCTCGTCTTCTTTCTGCCGTAGTCACTTGTTTGGCATGACTGGCATTCAGTTCACAAGATTCTGACACTGTTCCTTAATCCTTCCTCATGGAACTACACCCGGCGGGGCAGCGAGTCACCAGGGAAGGCCACGTTCCCGGCTCAGGCCAGGCGCTAACTAGCTGTGTGACCCTGAGCAAGTCACTTCACCCCCGCCTGCCTCAGTATCTTCATCTGTAAAATGGGGAGCAATGACAGCACTTCCTTCTGAGGGTGAGTATCGCTAGCAATGTCTGTTATTGTTATCACTGGGGCTTATGTGAGGAGAGTGGCCCAGGCCAGGCTCGGGTCAGCCCTGAATGAGAGCGCGAGCTTCACAGGTAAGACGCACTCTCCCCTCTTAGTGCTCCGGTCTTTACACTGTCTCGTCCGTGAGAAGCGGGGCTTCTTCACAGAGCAGGAAGCAGGTGGGTAGCCCTTCTGTCTCCTCCCGCCCACAGAAGACGCACAGCAGGGCCCCCCTCAGCCCTCCCCGGCCCCTCCCTAGGCCTCTGCGGGCCCCCCCCCGCCCCAGCCCTCCCCAGGCCCCCGTCCACCCCCTCTGCAGGCTCGCTTCTCCCTGAGGACCAGCTGAGCGGCTCCAAGGCCAGTGCTCGCTGCTTCTCGTCCTTGCTCTCAGCTCCCGCCACGTTCCCCGTGGGCGTTTTGGTGAGAGGGACCCTGTTCCCTCTAGGACATGAAGGGTCCTTGAGATGCCTAACGTGGCCAGGCCAGTGGCTGCAGCGATATTTCTAACAGCCACTAAAACGTTTTCTTTCAGAGCTACAACTCCTGAAGGTTTCCTTGGATGCAACAGAGCTAGAAACACAACAAAACAAGAAACGTGGCACCAAACCCATCCCTCAAGGTGGGGAGTCCAGCTCCCTTTGGCTTCATGTGCTCAAGGCTGACTCTCAATCAGCCAGTTTCTGCTTGTGTGGCACCTGTATTCGTGACCACTCTTTTCACAGAATGAAACCAGGTCAACAACAGTGTTTGTCCCATTAAGGCCACAAACCACCTCTCCTAGAGCCCCTGAGCTTGAGAGCCAGAAGAGCCTGGAGAGGAGCAGCTCTCAGCCATTCACCTCTCCAAGGGCATTAACTGATGAGCTACAGCACCAGAGACTTACTAGGAGGGCCCTCCTAAGTCACCTGGCTGGACCCTCTGATTTTACAGATGCCTACAGAGGAGTGACTTTGTCTAATGTAGGAGGAAGTTTAGCCAGGATCTGAACCCAGGTTTCATGACTTCAAATCTAGGCCAGTTTCCCATGGACCAGACTTTCTTTTGTGCCTCAGAAAAGAACAAGCCTTTGAGGTTCAGAGAGTTTTGATGGTAGCGTTTCTAGAAGTCTGTAAAGCACCGTACAAAATATTATCTAATCTGATCCTCAAAATAACTGTGGGAGATAGGGCTGTTATGATCCCCATTTCACAGGAAGAAGCTGAAGCCAACATTAGGCGATTCGCCCAGCGTCACAGGGTAGTAAGTGTCTGAACCACCTGGGTCATGCTAACGTGGAGTTCCATACTCTGCCCAGCTGCCTAGACAATGAGGGGTGACGTTTCAGAGTTGGGAGGAATGCCACCTACTGCAACAGAAGTCACCTGTCCAACACTACTAACCAATGGTTGCACAAGGGGCCTCTGAGTGGTAAAAATGGGAGGAGGCAGCAGGTGTGCTGTTTCCTAATGAACCATTGGCACCAAGCTCAGGCAGGGCACTATTACCCTGGAGGCCAAGACTGAGGGGAAAAGCTGGAGGAGAAGGTCTGAGAAAGCAAACAAGTGCTAATATAAGAGGCGAGGGGGCTGGCACTGCCCCCACTGCCCAAGGCAGGGGAACAAGAGAGCCTGGCCTTCCTGCCCCTGAACAGGACCCCTGGGAACAGAGGAAAGAGCCCTGGAGCTGGTGTCACAGAGCCTAGCCTGTGGGGCCTGTTGGCTCTAGGACCAGGGGCTTCCTCTCTCTGCTCCTCGGTCTTCTCCGCCAAACAAGGGAGCTGGGTCCAGTAATCTGTACAGCCCCTCTTCTCTCCAATTCCAATCTAGGGTCCTTGGAGTGACCCTAGAAATACAAGCCCTCTGAGGCTGCTGCTGCTGCCCCAGACTCAGTCATCTGAGTGTCTGGGCTGGGGAGCACCAACCCCCCATTTCTCATTTTCCAAAGCCTCATGGGAGAAGCAGGCTAGTCTCTGAAACCACACATCCCTGTTCTCTCATGAGCTGTACTGACAATCACCACAGACACACGTGTAAGGGGCACTTATGGTTTTCTAAGGGGCTTTCCCGATATATTATTTGGCTTGGCTCTCACAATAACCCAGGGGGGAGACTCAGTGAGACTGGTTATGTCAAGAAATGGAGATTTAGAGATTTTAGAACCTCTCCCATATCCCCATAGCTGAACGGAAATGTTGGAGCCTGACCTGATGCTCCAATGAGAAGACCAAAAAAAGATGACTCCAAAGGCCTGGGTTTGAGTCCTCTCTCTGCCCTTAATAGCATTGTGACCTTAGGTTAGTCATGTCGCCTCTGATCTTCATTTCCCTCATCTATACAACGAGCAGGTTGAACTGGACTATGTGGATCCTTCTGTGAGTGATTCTGAAACATCCAAGGACTGTTAGGCAGTCATGGTGTTCCAGAAGGTCGGTGCTGGACAGATATGGGGCAGGGCATAGGAGACACTGAACTCAGAGGGAGGGAACCTGGCTCTGAATCACAGCTCTGCCAGTTACTTCTTCTGGGGCAGCAGGTTAGTTTGGATAACTTGCTGAGTATTAGGGGCTCGTACCAGATGACAGATGGATCTGCCCCCTTCCTGCCCTGGGCCTGAGTTGATGCTCACCATGGTCTTTTCTAACTCTGCCCTAGCTCTCTGGAGCACTCAGAGGACCCCTGGGCCTAGGGTTCACACCTGAGCCTGGGCCCTGGCCAGAGCTGGGAGAGGGTGTATTTTCCAGATTATTTTCCTGGGGTCTGGGGTTTTTGTTTTATTTTGGCTTTGTCTGCTCTTCCTATTTTTGCAGAGAATCTTAGTCCTGAAAATGACACTGCCTGAATCCCAAACGAAAGCCTCAAAATGGTCCCTGCGTGGGGCCAGAGGCAGCAGGAGGGAGCTGCCCAGGGCAAGGAACCCACTGGGGCAGCCTGCTCTGCTGGCGAGTACTGGAGATGCTTCTGGGGAGAAGCCTGAAGGGTCCAGTCTGAGCTCCAGGGCCAGCAATTCCACGGGTCTCACTGCTCCTCCGGCTCCCCGGCCACAGCTCCCTCACAGGCAGGAGGAGGCGGCTGCTCTCAAGGGCCTTCAAGCTCTCTCCCAACTCAATCTCTAGGATCTCAAGGCCACCGAGTCTGACTTTTCTTTTTTCACAAATGAGAAGAATAAATCCTCAAAAGGAGTGATGGGTCTGCGGTCACAATGGTGGCGGCTACAAAGGCATTTGAACTCAGGGCCTTGGACTCTCCATTTGGTGTTCTTTCCACATTCTGCCTGGCATCACAGGCCCTCTGTTGGATGGCAAGCACCTTGAGGGCAAAGCCAATGCCTTGTTTTGTCTCTTGTATGTATTTCTGGTACAGCTCTTGGGGCCCTAGGCACTAGAAGCACTCAGCCAAAAGTTGCCAAATCAGAATTCTGTGTACAGGGATCTCATTCCATGGGCACAGTCACTCTGAAATGCCACCAAGTGGATAAAAGAAGCCTCCTGGCTGCTTTTTGTTGTTTTTGTTTTTTTAATTTAATACTTTATTTCCCCCAATTACATATAAAAATAATTTTTAACTTTTGTTTGAGTTCCAAATTCTTTCCCTTCCTCCCCTCCCCCCTCATCAAGAAGGCAAGCAATTTGATATAGGTTACACACGTGCAATCACACAAAACATTTTCACATCAGTCATGTTGTGAAAGAAAGCAGACCAAAAAAAAAAACAAAACCCAAACAAACTCCAAAACAAAAAAATCACAAGAAAAATAGAGATAGCAAAGGAAAAAGATGGTTCATTCTGCCTTCAGACTCATCAGGTCTTTCTCTGGAGCAGACAGCAGTTTCCATCTTAAGTCTTTCAGAAGTGCCCTGGATCACTGCACTGCTGACAAGAGTGACATCATTCATAGCTGATCACTGAACAATGTTCCCCTGGTTCTGCTCATTTTATTTTGCATCAGTTCATGTAAATCTTTCCAGGTGTTTTCCGGAATCCACCTGCTCATCATTTCGTATAGGACAACAGTATTCCATCACAATCATATACCACAGCTTGTTCAGCCATTTCCCAGTTGATGGACACCCTCTGAATTTCCAATTTTTGTGTATATATAGTTCAACTCACACCCATGCCCTCTGTCCTTCTAACTGCCCTAATAAAGAAAGCTTTCAGGAGTTACAAGTATCATTTTCTCCATGTAGGAATATAAATACTGAGTCCCTTAGGATTTCTCTTCCCTGGGAATCACCCCTGCTGTGGGTGAATCAGCTTGCCGGGGCTCACTGTGGCTCTGCTCTGTTTGGGTCTCTGGTCTGAGCTGGTGCAGCCCCCATGATCCACATTTCCCCTGCCCAGTCACATGTGTGCACCTTCCTGGACTGAAAATCTTCTGTGCTCTGTCTTCCAAGGCTTTCTGCCACTCTAAAATCCATTCAGATTCACTTTTTAGAGGTTACTGCAGGAATTCATGGAGGAGCCAGAGGTGCTCCTGCTTTCACTCTGCCATCTTGGCTCTGTTCTCTCCCCCGCCCTGCCTTCCCGCCTTCACTCTCTACATCTGGTTTCTGACCTCATTCTTCCACTGAAACTCTTCTCCAAAGTGGCCAGTGATCTCTTGGGTGCCAAATTCAGTAGCCTTGTCCCAACTCTCCTTCTCCTTGGCTCTGCAACCTCTGACACTATTGATCACTCTTTCCTTCTTGATCCTCTCTCCTGGTTCTCCGCCTCCCTCTCTGACCACTCCTTCTCTGCTCTTTGCTGGGGCCTCCTCCAGATCATGCCCTCTCACCACAGGTATCCATCAAGGCTCTTCCTTTCTCCCTCAGTACCACTTACCCAGCAATCAGAAGGGAGGAAGATGTGCTTTGGCTGTCCTCCTCCTCTCTCTTCCACAAGAATCTCAGCTACCTGAGAGAAGCAGCTCAGAGTCAGGCTTCCATCCCATGTCCTGGTCATCCCTGAACCATATAGCCCACTATCTAAGTGCCCTCCCTGCTCCATTCCAGACTCCTTTGATGTGTACTCTTCTCCCATTAGAACAGTAACTCCTTGAGGGCAAGGCTCTTGGGCTTGCTGAATGCTCTACTATAACCCTTAGACACCAGGTTCTTTTAAGACTGGGTCTCCCTAATTTACCCAGGCTGCAAGAATAGTGGCCCCTCATAAGCCTGATCCTGCTAGTGATCTTTGTAAGGGCTCTCTCCACTTCCGAGCTGGGTCAGTTTGCCTGCCTCTCCTTGGCCAGCCTGGTGTCCCTGATCACCATAGTGCTGGACTTCCTTGAAGGCACAGCTGGGCTTAGCTTATTGAGACTCACTCCGGGTGACCCATCGGCCTCACCGGGAGCAGCAACTGCAGGGACTGTGGACATGTGCCACCACACGCCAGGCCTCTTTTATCCTTTATACCTCAAGCCATCGTCAGTTAGGAGGCTGTGAAGACAAGGGTTGCTGGGGGGAGCAGTCTGCAAAGCCTGTCCCCTCTTCTCAGATCATCCTTGCTGTGAACCTCAGCCAGCTGACATCCCAGCCATCTCTCTCCAAGTGCTGATCCTGAATCAGATGCACTGACCAACTTCTCTGCTCCCACATCCATACCGGCTGAATGCCAACAGAGAAAGTCACAGACTGGTGCTGACTGGGTCTGACCTGAGCTGTACTCCCACAGCACCCTTTTCAGCCACCTGGACCCCACAGTTGATCAGACTGCTCCCACACAGTGGAGTCTGGGTGGGCTCCCACCATTTCCGGTCTAAGACAGAATCAATCAAACCTTTTGTCACGCTGTTCCATACTGGTGCCTCCCCCCATCTGCTGATTACTCTCTCCTTGAATCGTGATGGGCAGAACTGGGACTCCTGAGGGGCCTCTGCTCCTATTCATGCTGATTCCAAAATGTTTTCCTGCTTTCTGCCACGCCACCCTCCCCTTCAGAGCAATGTTCCCATACATTCAGGTCTGAGCTGCTTGGCTGGGAGGACTTCAGCGGGCCGGCCTCCGCGGGATTTCCAGCCTTCTTCACCCCTGCAGCAGCTGCTGGCACATAGAGGGTGGCCTTTCTGCTTACATCTGTATGAAGTGCTGCCAGGCAAGAGGAGCCAGAGTCCTGTGGAGGGACATCCCCTTCTTCCTTCAAGCACACAATGAAGCCCTGCCTGCCAAGTCCTTTGTTCACTTTTTGGATGAGCATTTGTAAGCCACTCTTTCACGGAGCTCTAACTGCTTTGCATCTTCTGGTTTCACTTAGCTGATGATTAGGAAATGCTCACACACTTAGAGCACTTTGTAGACTGAGAAGGTGCAGTCTCAGCCCTCCGTCTTTTCTACCACTGCAGACCATGCCATGAGTGTGGAAAGCACCCAGGGCTCCAGGCCACGTCACACTTTTCTCTGCTTTGTGGGGTACCATCATTTTAAAAGCATTAAGATCCAATGACCAGGGGTGGCTAGGTGGCACAATGAATAAAGCACTGGCCCTGGAGTCAGGAGGACCTGAGTTCAAATCCAGCCTCAGACACTTAACACAAAAACTAGCTGTGTGACCTAGGGCAAGTCACTTAACCCCAACTGCCCTCCAAAAAAACAAAAAAAAAGAAGATCCAATGACCAGCCTTCTGGTGATGGGCCTCACTCCCTCAGCCAGGCCTGTCACCCAACAGCTGTAACTGGGCCCATACTACGCTTAGCTAACTTCCTTTTCCCTGAGGTTAACACCAGCTCGTTACCCCCAGACCTGCAGTCTGGTGAGGTGTGGCCATCTTAACTGATTGTAGGACCCTAGAAAGTCTGAGCGGAGCTGGTATAAACATCCCTCTGCCATCTACCGATATTAATGGGCAATGTGAACGGGAAGTGTCCAAGTGAATTACTAAAGGTTCTTAGTGTGGGTTCAGTCTGTAGCCAAAGTTCCTTTCCCAGCCTTACAGCAGTTTAATTGGGACAGGGGGCAAAGCTTGAGGAAAAACAAGCTAGGTTCACGAGGGAATGCGTAATTAGCCAGGCCATGACCCCTGCCCCTATCACATGCTCTGGGAAAAGGAGCACATTCTGGGAGCCGTTTTCCCTGCCAAGGTTCTGTCAGACCTCTCCAGGATTAGCTCTGCCTGGCCCTCTCCTCCAAGCAGAAAAGGCACAATCTCGGGCGCTGCCTCTCTTAAGAAAGCTACTCCTGACCCTCCGAGTCCTCGCTTTCCCAAACTTTCATCATGGCATTCTATTTGTAACTGCGCTGCTGAGGTCACAGCTCTACTGTGTGACCTTGGGCCAGTCACTGACATTCCCCAGACCAGTTTCCTGCTCTACAGAATGACCCTTCAGTGGCCTCGACCCAGAGAGAGGGGAAGTGACAGGATCATCGAGGCAGGAAGCAGCAGTGCCAGTGCACAGCTCCTGGCCTCGGCACACCACATCCAAGGCTCCTTTCCTCAGACCATGTTAACCCTCTAATGTTGCCAATCTGTGAAGAAGAGAAAAATCTGCTCTGCCTCCCTCAGGGGGAGCAATAACAGAACTGTAGAACACCCCAGAAATAGAAGGTGTCATTAAGCTCTGACTAGGGAATAGATTGTGATTTACTTGTTAGAAGAAATTCCCAGGAGAAGAAACTCCCTCTCACAATACAGGCTGGCATGTTCTCTGCAATTTGTAGTTGAAGAGGATTGCCTAGAGTCCTGAAAGGATAAATGAGCTTTTCAGTGTTCCACAGCATTACTCTGGCACAGGTGTGCCTAAGATGGGCCTGGGACCAAGGTCTTTCTGACTTAAAGGCCAGTTATTGATCTACTAAGACCCGACTGTCTTGAAGGACCTTCAAAAGAAGGGATTTGAACACAGAGCTCTCTGTTGTTCTTTTTTTTTTCTTTTTTTTTTGGAGGGCAATTGGGGTTAAGTAACTTGCCCAAGGTCACACGGCTAGGTTTTTGTTTGTGTGTGCATTAAGTGTCTGAGGCCGGATCTGAGCTCAGGTCCTTCTGACTCCAGGGCCGATGCTCTACTCACTGTGCCACCTAGCCACCCCTCTCTGTTGTTCTAAAACCTGGCTGATGGGAGGGTAGGAGGAAAGGGGGGGGGGGGCCCAAGATGGCAGAGAAAAGGCAGCAACTCACCTACACTCTTCCTGAAATCCTTCCAAACACCTTTAAATAAAGCCACAAAACAATTCCTGGAGCAGCTGAACCCACAAAAGGATGAGGGTGAAATTACTTCCAGGCAAAGACAGCTTAGAAGGTTGGCAGGAAAGGTCTGTCACACCTGGGTGAGAGTGGAGCACAGTCCAGTGTAGGCTGTGCCAAAGTAGACCAGGCCCCAGCAAAGCAGGAGCAGGCCCTGAGAGCCACTGAATCAGCAGTGACAGCAGCAGCAGCTGCTTCAGGAGCTCTCCTGAAAGGGGGCTGAACAACTGGTCAGGAGGAGATTGCAGGGGTTTCTTTGCCAGCACTGAGGCAGGAATCTGCTGCTTAACATGGCATTATATACCACATATTCAGATCCCAGTCACAGTCCTGGGTGGCAGTCCCAGGGTGAGAAGGAGACCAGATAACAGAGCTTGTAGCCAAAGGGGAGCAAGGACCCTCGTCACAGTTCCAGGGCACAAAAGAGTGTTTGTGGTCACTCACAGACCAGAGCACAGACCAGGAGAGGAATAAACACACCTCTCCTTAGATCATAACACCTTGGAAGAACTGAAAACCTTACAGGTCCCTAGAAGTATCTCTGAAAACAGCTACACAAAACCACTGAAGCTCAGGACAGTTTACCCTCCACCCTGAAAGCAGAGCCCTACTTTAGTAAAGAGTTAAAAGTCAAGAAATAGGCTGGGAAAATAAGCAAACAACAGAAAAAAAAAACCCTCTGGACTACAGGAAAAAAATGATATTCAATGAGAGAGAGGACTTGAGAGCATTCTTGATGAAAAGACCAGAGTTGAATAGAAAACTGGTGACAAGGAAGATCAAAACACACACTTGAAGATAACAAAGTCAAAACTCCTACATCCAAAACCTTCAAGAAAAATATGAATTGGTCTCAGGCCAGGGAAGAGCTCAAAAAGGATTTTGAAAATCAAGTAAGGGAGGCAGAGGAAAAATTGAGAAGAGAAATGCAAGACAATAATGAAAAAAGAGTTAACAGCTTGATAAAGGAGACACAAAAAATACTGAAGAAAATAACATCTCACAAAACAGACTAGGCCAGATGTTAGAGGGGTACAAAAAAGCCAATGAGGGGAATAATGCATTAAAAAGCAGAATTGGCCAAATGGAAAAGAAGATACAAAAGCTCACTGAAGAAAGTAATTTCTTAAAAATCAGATTTGAGCAAATGGAAGCTAATGACTTTACAAGGAATCAAGAAACAATAAAATGAAACCAAAAGAATGAAAAAACAGAAGACAATGTGAAATATCTCATTGGAACAATGACTGACCTTGATAATAGATCCAGGAGAGATCATTTTAAAATTGGATTTCCTGAAAGCCATGATCAAAAAAAGAGCCTAGACACCATCTTTCAAGAAATTATCAAGGGGGTGCGGCTAGGTGGCGCAGTGAGTAGAGCGTCGGCCCTGAAGTCAGAAGGACCTGAGTTCGGATCCGGCCTCAGACACTTAACGGACACACAAACAAAAACCTAGCCGTGTGACCTTGGGCAAGTTACTTAACCCCAATTGCCCTCCAAAAGGCAAAAAAAAAAAAAAAAAAAATCAAGGAAAATTGCCCTGATATTCAAAACCAGAGGGTCAAATAGAATTGGAAAGAATCCACCGATCACCTCCTGAAAGAGATACCAAAATGAAAACTCCCAGGAATATTATAGCCAATTTATCAGAGCCCCCAAGTCAAGGAGAAAATACTACAAGCAGCCAGAAACAAATCAAATACTATGGAGTCACAGTTAGGATAACAAAATATTTAGCAGCTTCTACATTAAAGGATCAGGGGGTTTAGAATATGATATTCCAGAGGATAAAGGAGTTAGATTGTAACCAAGAACCACCTACCCAGAAAACCTGAGTATAATCCTTCAGGGGGAAAAAAATGATATTCAATGTGAGAGAGAACTCGAAAGCATTCTTGATGAAAAGACCAGAGTTAAATAGAAATTGGACTTTCAAAAAGCAAAGCACTTTTGAGGAAGGACAGGGTGAAAGGAGAGAAAGAACAGAATAAATGGGGGTGAGAGATAGAATAGAAGGAAATACACTTACCAATAGTGACTGTGAAAAAAAACTTGAAGAAAGTTTATTTGATAAAGGCCTCATTTCTCAAACAACTAGGGAATGGAGTCAACTTTAGAAAAATAAGAGACATTCTCCAATTGATAAATGATAAAAGAAAAACGAACAGTTTTCAGATGAAGTGATCAAAGCTATCTATAGACATATGAAAAAATGCTCTAAATCACTGCTAATTTTAGAAATGCAAATTAAAACAATTCTGAGGTACTACCTCATACCTATTAGATTGGCTAAGAGGACAGCAAAGGAAAATGACATGTTGGAATGAATGTGGGGAAAATAAGACATTAATGCACTGTTGGTGGAGTTGTGAACTGATTCAACCATTCTGGAGGGCAATTTGGAACTATGCCCAAAGGGCTATAAAACCATGCATACCCTTTGACCCAGCAATACCACTACTAGATCTGTAGCCTAAAAGAGATAAAAAAAAAAGGAAAAGGACCTATATGTATAAAAATATTTATTGCAGCTCTTTTCTGGTGGCAAAAAATTGTAGATTGAGGGGATGTCCATCAACTGGGGAAATGACTGAACAAATTGTGGTATATGATTATGATGGAATGCTGTTGTGCTACAAGATTCTTTTCTGGGGGTATAAAATTCTTAATGATGATGAGCAGGATGCATCCAGAAGAACCGGGAAAGACTTGCATGAGTTGATGCAAAGTGAATGCACTGTGTACAAAGTAACAGAAATACTGTAAGCTGGTAAGTTGTGAATGACTTAGCTCTTCTCAGCAATACAACAATCCAAGCCAACTCTGAACGATTTATGATGAAAAATGCTATCCATGCCCAAAGAATGAACTTGTGGGGTCTTAATACAGATTGAAGCATACTATTCTTTATTTTTTTTTATTTGTCTTGAGGTTGGTTGGGCTTTCTTTTTTTTTTTTGTTTGTTTTCTTTCACAACATGACTAATATGGAAATGTTTTGCATGACTACACATGTATAACCTATATTGAATTGCTTACCTTCTCAATGAGTGGGGTGGGGTGGGAAGGGAGAGAATGTGGAACACAAAGTTTAAAAAACAAATGATAAAAATTGTTTTTACATGTGGGGGAAAATAAAATACTAAATAATTTTTTTAAAAACCTGGTTGATTTTTAAAAAATAAATTTTGAGGTCTTTTTAAAATTTAACTTTCCTTAGTATTCTTTCCCAGAGAGCCATCTCATTCAGCAAATAATATTTTCAAGGCAAATAAAAAAGGAAAAAATCAGCATAACTTATAATTACATCAAAAAGTTTGAAAATATGTACAATGTACAACCTTCCTCGAGTAACCCTCACTACACCTCTCAAGCCTTGCTTGTTCTTTGTAATTCTGCAACGTTCACTTTATTTGTGTGGTTTTTCCCATGTATATTGTTGTTGTTACATTGTTTTCTTGGCTCTGTTCACTTTACTCTGTATCAATTCATGGAGATCTTTCCAGGCTTCTCAGTCTTCAGTATTCCCTTACATTCATGCACTACAAGTTGCTCAATCTTTCCCCAATCAATAAACATTAAGTGCCAACTATGTGAAAGGCACTGTGCTAAATACTGGGGATACACAAAAAGGCAAAAGACAGTCCCTGTCCTCCAGGAGCTTACAATCAAGGGGGGGGGGGCGGGGCGAGAACTGAAGGACATTTATTCTGTTTCCAATTCTTTGCTATAACCAAAAGCGCTGGGGTGTGTGTGTGTGTGTGTGTGTGTGTGTGTGTGTGTGTGTGTGGAGGTATCTATAGGGACTTTCTTATCAATGACTGAGTTGGGAGATGAGTTAGGAATGGAATCTCTGGATCAAAGGGTATGAATATTTTATCCACTTTACATAATTCCAAATTACTTTACAAAATGGCTGCACTGATTCATAGCTCCACTAACAATGTATTAGTACATTTACTTTCCCACAATCTCTCCAACATTATCTATCTCTTTTATCATCTTTTTGACAACTTTCCCCCATCTTCTGAGGCAGCTGGGTGGTGCAGTGATCTAACCACCGATAGATCTGTGGTCAGGAAGACCCGCATTAAAATCTGGCTTCAGAAAATTACTAGGTGTGTGATCCGAGGCAATTTTAGTGACTGCCTCAGTTTCCGAATCTGTAAAATAGAAATATAGCAACACCCCAGGGTTGTTGGGAGGCTCAAAGAGCGCTGCAAAGGTATTACACAAATGCTATTGTTACCTTTGCCAACTTGAAGAGCATGAGGGGAAACCTCAGGGTTGTTTTAATTTGCATTTTTTCTTATTATTTGGGAAAGCATTCTTTCATAGGGTTGTTAATAATTTTCCATTCCTCTTCTAAGACCTTATTGTCCATATCAACTCGGGATTCATTTGAGAATGGCTTCCCATTGATCTACTTCTCTATTTTTAAACTAATAACAAATGTTTTTTGTTGACTGCTGCTTCATAGTATAGTCTGAGGTCTGGAAGTGTTATTCCCCCTCTGCTCTACTTTTTTTTTTCATTATTTCCAAGTTTTTTCCAAATGAATCCTATTGAGTTATAAAAAGTGATAATTTAGCCTAGCATTAAAAGTGTAAATTAACTTTGGTAGTAATGTCATCTTTACTATATTGGTACAGCCCAGTCAGGAGCACTGTACATTCCCAGAACTCCAGCTATTTGAATTATTCTTTATTTCTTTAAGGAGCACTTTGTAACTAAATCTATACAATCATTTTGTGTGCTTTGGTAGACTGATATCCAAGTATTTTATGTTTCGTAGTTACTTGTAGATTTTCTTTTCTATTATTGTCCTTTGGATTTGGTGAATATTATGTAGAAAATTTTTATTTTTGAGGGTTTATTTTGTAGCCCATGACTTTGCTGAAGCTATTGTCTCAACAAATATCTCTATTGAATCCCTAGGATTTTCTAAGCAAACAATCATATTATCAACAAATAGGAATACTTTTATCTCCTCTTTTATCTATCTTATTCTTTTAATTTCCTTCTCTTTTCTTACTGCTATTGCTGACATTTCCAGAACTATATAAAATAATAATGCACCCTTCTGAACCCTGATTCACCTTTAGGTAGGGTATTGTAAAGTTTAGCCCATAATGTTTTAGGCCTATTTTTCTATCATCACTTTTATTAGACTTCTTTTACCCCTGTCTCTTTATGTACTTTAAAAAAGAAATTTCTGGTCTCTCTATTGTTATTTTGTTTGGTGGTCTTTGGTTGCTGCATTTGTTTATCTTTATTGTATTTCTACTGCCTGTAGTGTTTGAAATTAAGTAACTTCGTTGTAGTCTAATTTTCATTCTTAAAATGCTTTGAAAGCCTATTTTAAAAATTAAATATCCATCTTTTTTATTAGTAGTTAGGCTGAGATTTGCAGGGCACGTCACCTTGGATTGCATCTTGAATTCCTTTGCTCTTTGGAACACATTATTCCACTCCTTCCTGATGTTTCTGGTAGTTGCAGAATAGTCTTGTGTCACTTGAATTTCCTTTCCTCTATATGTCTCCTGGTTGCTTGCGGAATTTGTCATCTCTCACTGGAATTGTTTGATTTAACCACAAGGCATCTTGCAGTCTGCAGCATAGGTCTGCCTTTGGTTTGGTTTTTTTTTCCCCCTGGAGGGCACTGCACTTTGTTTTCTGTGTCCAGAAATTCTAAAGAGTTTTCTCGCATCATTTCTTGCATTACGGTGCTCAGCATTTGGGCGTGCCATGCATGTTTTTCTGGGAGACCTATAATATCTTTGAGCTGCCTCTCTGCCTCTGGCTGGAATGGTGTAATGGAAATGCAGATTTGAAGATCTTCCCTGCCCATAGGCCCTTTGATTGGCTTAAGAGACTTTGATTGACTTAAGTGACTCTGAGAACCTTCTTTAATTTGAAGATGTACTCTGCCCCCTAATAGGCTGAATGTGGTCACGTGGAGCCTGTGGTAGGAGGCTTGGTGATGCTGTGTGATTGAGCAGTGGGTCAAGAAGGTGGTTACATTCTCTGAGCCAGAAGACTATATAATCCTTGATTTGAGGCTTTGCTTTGGGGCTCACTTTGAGAAGTGTTGTGTGATTTGACCCAGATGAGACTCTGGGAAGCCATTGTTGAGAGCCCCCTGGCTTTGAAAACCCAGATGTTGATGCTTCCCTCTCTGGTAACTGTGATTTTGGTATTGATATAATGGTTGGACAGTTTGGAAGCCTGTCTGCTTGATCTGTAAGTTCTGTAACTCTGAAGTTCGGGGTGCTGACCTTTTCCTCCTGAGCTAGGTCATACATGTTTGATTAAAGTAAGCTTGTTAACTCATTTTGAGTTGCTTTCCTTTAGAAAAGCAGATCTAAGAACCTGTGTTGGCAGCCACCCTGGGGATGCCGGGGTGCTTGCCGCTACAAATGGAGATCACATTCTTCTCGTGTTACTGCTTTTTGCTCCTCTTCTTTGACAGCCATTCATCTTTCTGTCCCAGTCATCACCATCACCACCACTGCCTTCCCTTTGAGATGGTGCTCCCTATGAGCCAGGTACTGCTCTAAGTGTTCTCAGCACAAGCTGGGAGGTCTAGCCCTTGTTCACATTGCTTCTCTTTCCTGGTATTGCCTCTCTCTATTCCTTCTGCATTAACCTGGTGCCTAATAAATGCAGACTGATGGACAGACTTACTTCACACACTGTTTGTCTTGGGATCCTGCTCCATCCTTTCTCTGTTCTGAATCCTCACAGGCCACACTCCACATCATCTCTCTGTCTCTGTTTGTGGAAACCTCTGTATTCTTCTGGTGCCCTGCTATGGGTCCACTCCCCTCCTCCAGAAAGCCTTCCTTATTCTTTACAGCTAAAAGAGGTCTCGATGTCCTCAAACTTTCCTATGGTCTTTTATCTGAAACTCTGCTTACTGGCCAGGGGACTTTGGATAACCTCTTTTGGTCTCAAGATGAACTCAAAGGTCCCTTTCATGCCAAATCCCCCATAAAATCCTGTGACCCAATGATCTCCCCTTTATTCCTATCACATTCAACCTTGGATACACATTTGTATGTAGGTATCACATCCCCCAGAGTAATGTATGCCCAGTGTCCTGTCACTGGCAGGGCCTCATCAGTGCTAGGTGAATTGAATTGGGATTTTGAGGGTACTGGATCTGGGTTCAAATTCTCCCCCAAGCACTTACTAGCAGCATGATCACAGGTGAGGAATATCCCCTCTGAAGTCCAGTTTCTTCATCTGTAAATGGCTATAAAAATACCTCTCCCACAGAGGCCTCCAAGTGTTACCATGAGGACCAAATGGGAGAATGTGGACCAGGCCTTGATGCACCATAAAGAGATCCAGGAATGTCATGAGTGAGGATGACTGCTGTTGGACTCTGAGAACCTCCCCTGTACTGGGCCCCCCTTCAGGCACACGTCAGCTACCACAGCTTCAGCCTTGGCACAATTACTCTTCCCCTGAAGAATGATGTCCTTCATGATAGCACCCAGGCACCAGTCACAACTCTAGAGCTCTGGTTGCCATAACAACTCTATAAATCTTGCAAAAATCATTCAGCTCAAAGGCTGTCTGGGAAACCCACATTTTCTGTTTTCACTTGAAAAACTCCATAGTAAGTTAGGAGGAAGCAGGGAAAGGAAACAAATGGCATATGCCAATCTGCTGACTCCTCCACAGGGTGCAGGAGAAAGAGGAAGGAGACCAGGGACCCCAGGACGTAGGGCTGAGCCCAGGGTCCACCATTTGGGGGTCACAGGACTTGCAGCTAGGAGGGCTCTGAGAGGCCACCTAATCCATCCCCCTAATGTTTGAAATGAGGGAACAGTGGCTGAGACATCAAAGGATACCACTCCCCACCCTGGAGCCTGCCAGCATTTCTGGCAGCTGCCACTCAACTACGTGCAGATCACTGAATGCCCTCACCTAAGTCTTCTAGACCCAGAGCTCCCACCCTGTACTCGTGAGAGCCAAGGACTATTTGAGCAGCATGTCCAAGATGCTACACCTGCCTCGTCAGGTGCAGCCCCCTGTCCAGGCCGGCAGTCTCCTCATCTCCATCTTCCTCATCTCCTCCCAGAAGCACCTCCTCCAGGAAGGCTTCACCGATGGCCACCAAGATGAACGTCTCTTTGTGCAGAATGACAGTTTACAAAGGGCTCTCACGAGTATATCGCTCATCTGCTCTCCAAATATTGATTATGTGACTATTGTGGGCAAGGCCTGTGCTGGTTCCCATATCATAGGGGAGGCAACTACAACTCCATCTTTCACATTTCACTCACATAGCTACGACCCACCAGCCACTGAATGGTGACAGAAAACCCTTCCCTGCTCTCCCCCCAGTTTCACCATTTATAAAATGGGGAGACCCAACCTTGAGCTCTTTAACCCATGGGGCTACTGTGAGAGGAATGTTTTATATAGTAAAAGGTGATTATTACACACAGACCTAGGGACATGACCTACATCTGACTATTGGTCACAGCTACATCACATCAGGGCTGGCAGAAGAGGAAAGGAAATTCCTTGAAGTCAATCTTAACACTCTACAAATGTAAGAAATCACCGGCGGGTCCTTTCTGGGGGACACACCGGCTCTCTCTCTGTGGATCAGAGGGCCAAGCATGACGCTGTGTAAAAATAACAAACAATGCCAAAAACGAGTTACTCCACCTCCCGCTTGTGGGCCCACCACGCTCCTTACAACAGCCCGGGAGGCAGGTGCTGCCAACAGGACCGTTTTCTGGTGCTTTAGAAGAGAGCCAGTAACAGGCCCCACAGCCCCAGCGCTCTAGCCACCCAAGCTGACTGGCAGCACTGCTACAGGCAGGGTGAGAAAGACGAATGTAATGCAGCTTCTGAAAGGTGCGCCTGGCGCCTCCTGGCTCTCTGGCTGCCTCTGTAGGAGGCCTCTTCTGGGGCCCTCCATAACTTCATTTACTGTATCTACATATTCTGTGTCCCTATTTATTTTCATGATGTCTCCTCCATTAAAACGTAAACTCCTTGAGGGTATGGCCCAGTTTTTGTCTTTCTTGGCACGGAGCACAGTGCCTAGCATACACTAAGCACATAATAAATGCTTACTGACCAACTGACTTAAAAAGATATGTCAGAAGGATGACTCTCAACATGCACGGTCCTGTAAAAGACAACCACTAACACTCAGAATAAGCTGAAGGGGGAAGCCAAGTCAAGGATAATTTTTTAAAATTTATTTTTAAAGTTATATTGGTGAAAAGGGAAAGTTCAAAGAAAGAAGGCGAGCTGTGCTTGGCATGGGGATGACTAATAATGAAGAGAAAGGGAAGCTCCTTCTATTTCTGAAATGACTGACTGAAAGTGAAGGAATCAAATGAAAAAGCAATCACATGCTCACTACATCCCAAGCACCATGCGAAAGACTGTGGATACGGACAGGAAAGCAAGACTGCTCTGAGAGTTCAGTAACCCGGGACAGCAATGCTCAGTGGTCCTGAGGATGGGGTCTGCAGGGCAGAAGCAGGCCAGACGGGGAGGTCGGGGGGACTGAGCACATAGGGGCAGGGCAGATGAGAGGACTCACAGGGACTCTCGTCATTGCAAAGGGTGTCTGCAGTTACATTGCTTTGCCCTGACTCTGAACCGCCAGAAATTTGGGTGGAAAGTGAAGGTGAGGCAAGGAGGGAGGGACAGACACCCAAAGTAAATAAAGAGACAGCAAGACAGTATCTAGCTGCCCTTGGTAAGTTCAGGTCACCTGGGAGGCAGGAAGAACTGGCCAATGAAGCAGGACTGTGAAAGAGTATAGAAAATGGATAAGGAAGGCAAATTCTGCCCCCATTTTAAAAAATGGAGAGGAATTAAATCTGCAAACCATGCCACTGAGCTTGACAAAGTCTGGCCAAATTCTAGTCCTTCTTGTTAAAGGAATGGTGAGCCTAGGGAGCCAGAGAAGCTTCGTGAAGCCCCCGTCCTTCTGACCTCTCCTTGTTCCCTTTCTAAGGAGGGCAACAAGATGGCAGATGGAAGGAACAGAGGAGACCCAAATTTACAGCCTCTCAGCACTTTGTAAAGTGCGGCTGATTAAAGCTATTTTTGTGGGAAAGAGGAAGAGATGTGGGTAGATTGGGAACAGGCTGATCGGCTGGCCCCGAAGATTAAGCAGCCAGATGGCTCTGCCTCAGGAGGGGGTTGCCAGGAGAGCAGCCCCCTGGGATCCATACTTGGTTCTGGGCTGCTCTACATGGTCACTGATGATTGGGAGAAACCATAAGGTTTCACTTCTGGGCAGAGATGACAAACGGGGCTGAAGTTCCCCACTGTTGGCAGAGTGGTGAACTTGCCCTGCCAACATGTAACATTTGCAAAAAGGGAGAAGAGTAAGTCATTCATCCCCATCGATCCTGCAATGCTAACAGTGGGCATTCACCCCAAGACAAAGATGAAGGCAAGGTCTCACATATGCTAAAATACTCACAGCAGCACCTTTTATGCTGGTAAAAAGCCACCTTAAACCAGGTGGGTGTTCATCAACTGTGGAATGGCTGGACAGACTGTGATACAGAAGTGGAACAGATGATAGTGGCAGACCCCTTTTCTTTTTTTGAATAGTGTTTTATTTTTTTCCACCCATCCAATCCGCCCCACACAGCCCACATAGCTGCCAAGCTGATCTTCCTCCAGCACAGGCCTGACCACCCCACTCTCCTGCTCAAGAAGCTTCAGCAGCTCCCAGCTGACTCTAGGAGAAAATGCCCCCTCTGCTGTCTGGCATTTAAAGGCTTCCTAAGTGGCTTCCCACCTAACTTCCAAGGCTCACTGCACATTACTCTCCCTTACAAACTCGAGTACAAAGAGACTGTGTTTCTTGTTCTTACACAAAATTCCATCTCCCGTTTCAGTGCCTTTGAATGGACCCAATCTATATGGGCCAGGTGTAGATGGCACGCCCTCTTCAGCTCTGGACCACACACTTCCAAGCTTCCTGGTAAAGCTCAGCTCCAGGGTCCCTACCACCCATTATTTTGTATATATTTGTGGGGTTTTTACTTCTCTGATCTGGGTCTAGATTCCCTCTCTGGACCTAAGGCAAGCTCCCTAAAAACAGGGACTTTTTTTCCAGTCCCCAGCACTTGGCACAAATGATCATGGAATGAATGAATAAGAAACAATGAATTTAAGAAATTCAGATAAATCCATTCAAAGTAATGCAGGACTAAAAAAAGAATACAATGACTACCATAACACAAAGGTAAGCAACACTAAGAAACGTTAGAATTAAAACCAACACATGGGGAGGCTAGGTGGCACAGTGAGTAAGAGTGCCGGCCTCGGAGTTGGGATGACCCGAGATCAAATCCGGCCTCAGAAAATGAGCACCCACGCATAAATAATGACCGGCCGTGTGACCTTGAGCAAGTTACTTAACCCCAATTGCTTATTAAAAAAAAAAAAAGAATTAAAACCAACACAATGATATTGACACTGGAGGGCTGGATGAAATCTCTGTCCCTGAGATTTGGTGACCACTTTTTTTCCTACTAAGGAAATTCTACATAGAGAATGGCTTAGGAAACCAGTCAGTTGGAGGTACTGATGTAACATATCCATTAATTTCTCAAAAAAGAATACTGGTTTGGGGTCAAAGAAGCTGGCTAGTTCTAATTCTGGCTCTGCTAGTCATGGCCTACGTGACCCAGGGTAAACATATTCCCCACTGTGTGCCTCGGTTTCTCCTTCTGGAAAATGCAGTGGTTAGAGGAGGTCACAATAACCCCAAATCCTGTGACCCACATGGCTCTGATACCCTAGATGTGCCACATCCTTCTGACCATCCCCAATCTCAGAGAGACATTCACATCACTGTCAGCCACAAGTCAGAAGTTCAGTTACCTAACATCAGATCTGCCACATGTTCCAATTCAATAAACATTCATTAAGCCCCTGTTGTGTGCGACACACTGTGCTAGGCACAAGAAGGGACTCAGTATGTCTCAATACAATAGCCCCTGCCAACATGGAGTTTATAGAACAGGAGGCACGAAATATGTTCAAAAGCAACTAACTACAGATATAAATTGTACCTGAAAACACGAGGTGTAAGCAAGGTGCTGAGTGGGGCTCAAGGGGGAAATGTGATCAGAGAAAGGAGTGAGTGTGTTGGGGAAGGGGAGGGAGATGAGGCATTCCTGGCCTATGTAATTTCTAGAAAGATTAAGTCAATGAATAAAAATCTGTCTTTGCCCACAGCGGTTTACACCCTTCTCATTTCAGGACAGTAAGAATGGTAGTGCCACAGGCACAGAAATGTTGGAACAGTGATTCACTGACCAAGACAACGATCCGAGACGAGCCAAGGAACCCATGATGAAAAACACTAATTGAGAGCCAAATGAAGATTTTTTTTTTCCACTTTATTTTCCTTTTTTTTTCAATATGGCTAATATGGAAATATGTACATGCATAATAGATATCATTTTGTTTGCCTTCTCAAGGGGTGGGAGGGAAAGAATTTGGAACTCAAAATTTCAAAAAATGAACGTTAAAAATATTTTCAAATGTAATTGAGAAATGTTTAATGAAATAAAAATATTTTATAAAAAAAGTAAAAAATTGGTGTTAATGACACTTCCTGGAATGCCACAAAAAATTCCTTCTCAGTCAAATGAGGGATTGGATGAGACAAGCTCTCAGGTAACTTCTGCCCAAATATCCTCCCTCTCCAATATTTCATCATTAACAAGCTTCTCTTGGGGCTTGATCTGCCACTCCCATGCTAACTTAACATCCTCTTGTGTCCCCTGACCCAAAGGTCCCACTTCTATCTCAATCCTATGCCACCATCATCCTCTGAGAGTCATTCCATTGGTCACTGTCACATAGCCCAGATCCTGGTGCCTTTGGCCTATCCTTCCTCTTTTCTCAGGGAAAAAGGCTCCATTTGTCCACAACCTACCCCAAGCCCTTGTTTTCGGGGACTTCACTCCACACGCTCAGGGTCCCTTATACACCACAGCCCCCCAGTTCACCAGCCTCAGCTTCTACGACCTGTAGCTCCCCTCCACTTCAACCACCCACAAGGATGGTCACTTCTTAGATCTCTTCATCACCTACAATTTTGCCATCGCTCAGAATTTCTCTCTCTTATTAAAATCTCCTGTCCGTTCATTTCTTCCCCTGCCTCACTCCTGCGAAAAATCCTTTGTCCTCCCTGCAATCTCCCTGTGCTCATGGTCCACTTCTCCTGCTCTGGTCTCACCCTCTTGTCCTTCTACTGAACCCTGGATCCTTCCTACCACACACCTTCCCTTCCCATACTCCTGAGTTACTGAAAACAAGTTCATGTTATCTATTTCCATTTGGGCCCTCACTAGGGAATGGCAAATATTATTCCTTGACTGACTCTCCATCCCTCTCCCCTCAACAGGTATTCTAAACCTTCTCTTCTCAAGCTCCCTGGGCCTTTGCCACAACCCCCTCCATCAGCAGGTAACCTAACCTTAGGCCATCACACCAGGAGCTCCTTCTGCCCCACTAAAAACCATAAAATGCCCTCATCTCTTCCCCTAGACTACAGGCACCACAAACACTGTACCCAAGAGGTGCTGCACAAACACTAAAATGGAATTACAACTCCCCTCAAAGTTGTCCTTCCTCCAAGCTCCCCTATTTCTACAGTCTCCTAGGTTCCTGTCGTTACCCTTGGCTTTTCCTTCTCCCACATCAAATAGCTGCTAAGTCTTACTGCTTCTACTTCCCTCTCCATCTATCCCCTCCCACAGCCCCTTCCTGATTCAGGACCTCATGCCTTCTCACCCGGACCACTTTCAGACAGTCCTCTCCCTCCATAGCTGCCAAGGTCAGCTTCCTGAGGCACAGGCACCCTGCAGCTGCTGAAGGCTTTTGAGCTGCTCCTACCTGCTCACAGACTCAGACACTGTCAGATCATGATTAGTGTGGACAAGGAGCATGAAAATTCCCACTAGTTGACATTATCATGATATAAACTATGGTCAGCTGGCTCCAACCCCATGGAAAGATGCCGGGCCAATCCCTTAGCATGGCCCTCCAGAGCTCAGATTCCACCTCCTTTTCCTTCCTTTGTTCTCATCATTCCTCTTCCCAAGCACCAAATTTGGGCAGGCTGGACCACCACCTTTATTTTGTGCATTCACACAAGTCATTCACAGGCCTGGAGAGCACTCCCTTCTCCTTTCCATGTCTCAGAAACTTGCCTTCCTTCAGGGCTCAAGGCAGGAACCCATTCCTCCAGAAATTTTCCTATTCCTCTCCTTCCTCCTGCTTTCACTCTCATTTTCTTTGTGCTGGCCTGGTTTGGGTACATGTCATGGTGCCCAAGCAGAATGGAAACTCTTGGAGGGCAGGGACCATTTCAGTTTTCACACACACACACACACACACACACACACACACACACACACACACACACACACACACACACACACACACACACCTTACTCCCAGCACAGGACCACACACATACCTAATGGGCATCTGATAAATTGTGGTGGCTGCCCTTTGACTCCTACCCATCTTAAAGCCCAATTCAAAAGCCATCATGAAACTTTCCCTGATCCTTCTGTCAACAATTATGCTGATTCTCTCTAAGTGCCTTATCCTCACACCAGGCTGTAAGGAACAGGAGGGCAGGTGCCGTGTCTGATCTCAACTCTGGATCACTCTCAGCACTAAGTAGGTATCAGGTGCTTAATAAATACTTTTCAGCTCCTGAATTTCAACAACATGTTAGAAGTGCAAGGAATCCTAAAGATCTACCTCATTTAACCCCCTTTGTTTTTTGTTTTTGTTTTCTTACAGAGAAAGACACTGAGGCTCAGGAAGCAGATCCAGGGAGAGGCAGGTCAGACCTCCTGGCTCACGGGCCTGGGTGCATGCTGACTTCACAATAAGCGACGCATGGCACAGGAAGAGAACTCCCAGCATGCTCCTGGCTTTGGCCCCCCACTCGGGACTTTCCACATTGCAGACTATGAAATCCAGATGCAAACACAAGGCTGACAGCCAGTCCTCCAAGTGCTTCTGAATCTCAGCTGCATGCAGATGTCCAGAACCACGGAAACAAATGCCTGGCTCTGTGTCTGCTTAGGGAGCCTGTGCCATGGTGACGGTGGACAAGATGCTTAGACCTTCTGAATGGCTCCAAGGAAGGAAACAAGAGGAGCGGGCTGGGAGGGAGGGGGAATCTCAGTTGGGAGGGCTTGGAGGAATCCAAAAGAACAGCCTCCATGAGCGTAATGCAGACTAAGCTCTTTAGACCAAGTAATTGCATTCATTCTTCTAAAATGAGGCTCTCACAGCTGCCATTTATGTAAATAGCTGAAAACTACCGAGTCACAGCTACTGTCTACAGAACTGGGCCAAGCCCCCCCAAGTGTTTCCGCTTCGGTCCTGGTGCCGCATATTTTCCCTGAGAGGTTAGGCCATGTGGTCAGCTAGAGTGCTAGATGCTTAAAGTCTGGAGCTCGGACCAGGGACCTCAGTCTAGAAAGGTCCTCTGAGGCTCCTGATGGTGACAGACCACGCCTGGGGCTGGGGACTGCTCCCCAGACTGCGTTCCGGAGGTCAGGTGCAAGCCCCTACTCTGATACTGTGGGCGAATCACAGATGAACACAGGGTTTGAGAGCTGGGAGAGACCTCAGCCCTCATCCACTTCAACCCTCCAATTCAACAAACAGAAGAAGCGAGGCCCAGAAAAGGGGAGGAAGCTGCCCGAGGTCCCAGAGCCAACGTGTCCTCCCTTGGCCAGCCTCAGTTTCCTTATCTGTAGAATGTGGATCACAGTAGCCCTTACCTCCCAGGGCTGCTGCAGCCATCAAAAGAGAAAACGCATGTAAAGAACTTGCAGTCTTGAAGCCAATATTCATGTGGGTTATCCCCATTATCTGAGACTCCTCACCTCTCCAGGACACAATTTTCAAACCTGTAAAAAGGCAGCTAGGTGGAGCTAGTAGATAGAGGAGCACGGAGCTCCATCAGTCACAAAGATGTGACCTCAAACAGGCCTCAGACACTCCCCAGCTGTGTGACCCTGGACAAGTCACTTAACCCTGCTGTTTGCCTCAATCTCCTCACCGATAAAATGAGCCGAAGGAAATGGCCAAGAAAACTCCAAAGGTGGGTCATAAAGTAAATAACCAAAAGTGGAGATAATGCCTGCACGTTCCATTCTCCAAAGTGTCAGAGAATTAGGGATTATCATCACTGGAGTGGGAATCTACTACATCTCAGTCCCCAAGAGGAAAAATGATTCAGTGCGCATCCCCGGCCTGCAAGCTTCAGCAAAGTCAACACAGCCTCAAGATGGCGGGTGGAGAGTCAAGAGGAAGCTGCAGAGCCCTCCCTCTCTCCCATCGGGAATGTGGGCAGCTGGCCCAAGGTCATCTGGCAGAAGAAAGCTCATCTGATTCAGGATTTACATTCCAGAAGAACCAAAAACTGACAACATGACCGGGGAGAAAGAGAAACATGGAAAAGCAGGAAGCTTACAGGGTTTCTTCTCATTTCTGTGTTAATAAAATTGAAAACCGATTTTTTTTTAAACAGAATTTTAAGTGCAGGGCACAAAAAGAACAACTTTAAATTAGGTCTCATTTTGAAATGTCTGACACATAGTAAGCCAATCTGGGCCAGGAAGCTGGCTGCCAGACAGGCATGTTTTTCCTAGAGAGAGAAGACAAGGGCAAGAATATAGGAATTTCTCACGCTTCCTCCTGTGAAAGAATGTTTCCTCCTCTTTGTGTAGGCATGGGACTGTTTGCTCAGGCCCCTAAGTGATATTCACCAGGGCCTGTGCCTCAGGAAGCCCATGTCAGCAGCTGCGTATGGAGGGGAACGTCTGAAAGTGGCCTAGGTGAGGGGGGCGGCCTGAGAAGAGATGCCAGAGCAAAGATGCCCATAGCTTACAAGGGCACCCGCACTCAGCCTGCCCAGTGAGACCCAGAATGCCTGCACACCATCCAGCTATGCACAGCACCCGAGACGCCCCAAGAACCCCAGACAAAACCCAAGAGTTGCTGCATGGCCAGCCCTTTACCAAAGCTCCCCGGGAGCACAGCAGCTCATGCTGAATGGGCAGCTGTCAAGGGCATCCAAAGCATTCAGCGACCCTGGCACCACGGAAAGCGTCCAAATGAAATTCAGGCACCTTCTTTGCTCTCATCACCCCACTGCAGAAATAAAACTACCTTTAAGGTGCTAGTTACTTTCAAAAAAAGAATTGGCTGAATATATATAAGTTCCAGCCGCCATCTCCATGCCCTCACTAAATCCTAAGGGTGACAATAAGAGAAAAAGTGACCAATTCGCCCAAAATGACAACCAGCAGCTTTATCTGAAACAGCAGCAAAAGAGGAGCAGCCTTCACACCTCGAGTCCTGGGAGTGGCCAAAGAGACTGTGCTCTGTGAACATGACCAAGCACCCAGTGCCACTAAACTGACAAGTGGGAAAACCCCACCAAGAGCCACGAAGTGAGGACAAGAGCATCAGGCCGCACATGCTGGGCCCAGGTTCTGACATCCCAACCTTGAGGGCCAGGAGGGGGACATCAGAGCAGTTCAGCCCAAACCCCTCACTGTATGAGGAGGAAGCTGAGGCCTAGAGAGGCGCCATGAGCACAGGCCAACAACAGAGACCAAACCAAAGCAATCACCAGGAGAAACAGGGCAAACCAGCTACAGTCAGGATGTTGTCAGAGGTGCTATCACAGAGCTGGAATGTTTCCATTGCTCCACCATCTCCACCAACAATTCTGAAGGGCCTACTCTGGGCAGGCCCTGCCCTTGGGCAAGCCCCCAGTCCTTTACTAAGCTGGAGCCCCCCAGCAAGGCCACTGGGCTTGCTCTCCCCTGGGAGAGGGGAAGTGTTGAGTCTAGGACGATTCTGCCATCAAGGTGGCAAGGGGGCCACTCATGCAAGGAGAGGGGTGATAGCACCTGGCGGGGGTCTCAGCCTTAGTAAAACTGAGCCTTTAGAGTTATACCTTCCTATTTGCCCACCTCAGTACCCAGGTCTTTGACACTGAGGCTGGTACATTCTGGAGACAAACAAGATTCAAGCCAATGAGACAAGATGATGAGGCTCCTCAGCTTGGGGAAGGGTTTCCAACTGTGCCCACCTCTGCACTTTACACACTGGAAGTACCCATTGCCCCTGCAGCCTCTCCCTCTTCTCAGAACGCCCATTTCAAAGAGGATGTTGTCTTCACTCTGCTGCAGGAGGTCCTTCTGTTGGCCACCCTTCTGCCCCCTTCTCTGCCCCTTTCATAACTCTCTTACCCCACAGGATGAAAGCTCCTTGAGGGCAGAAGCTGTCTTTCCTTCTGCTGGAGTCTTCCCGGCACACAGTAAGGGCTGCCCTGAGAAGATGCCACGGATGGCAGTCATGCCGCAGCACAAGGAGATGCAGGTTTCAGAGAGATGGTCTTTGGGGCAGTGGGGTCTACCAAAGTGCCACCTCTGCCTCCCCAACACATGTGTATCAATGGACGGGCTCTGCCCTCCCAGCTGCACATCCAAATCTGGGCCATATTTTTCATCCACTTTGCTTTCCCAATGTGAATGGATGTCACTGGTGAACAAGAACATTCAGAAAACCTAGCCATCAATAAGTGGGGTCTGTGAAGGCATCCAAGAAGGCGGTGTTTGTTCTAGGATCCGCAGAGTAGCCACAGTCCGAGACTGTGTAACTGACACAAGAGCTCACAGACACAGGCGCCTCAGCAGGGTCCAAAGCACTTGTCCCAGCACCTCACATGAGCCTCCCGCTGGCCTGGGGAGGGCTAATTAAAGTAGGAACTGAATTGTTTTCTAGAGCGCACATAGTGCTTTTAACAGAAATGTGGTGAGATTACTCAGCTGCACTGTTTCTTCAACCCTCCTGGGATACATGAAATGGGGGGGGGGGGGGGCGCCTCCCTGAATGTACTTAGCAAGGCTCTGCTCCTGATTCTATTTATTCACCTATTTTTTACAATTAGGACCCCAGTAACCTTCACTGAGCGATCCTGATGCCCTATTGTGATGTGGAGACAACCCTGAGGCCTTGGAGGTCACACTAGGGAGGCCCAAGCCTTGCCCATCCTGCCAAACTGGAGAAGCTTCCAGCAGAAGCCGAGCAAGGAGTGAGGGGCAGTGAGACCCGGCCACAGCTCCTCCCCCAGCTGGAAGGTGATGAAACGCCAACTCCTCCCAAGGCTTGGAAGGAGGGCTGGAGTCACTATACAGAAAAAATGAGCTAGTGAACAATGAGTCTAAACCTTCTAAAGTAAAACTAAGCCAACCTACAGGTGTCCATGCCAACTGTCAGCAGCTCCCGGGAGCGCCCCTGCAGTCTCGGGGATTTCTGTTCACTCCACAATCAGTCCTTTAGAAAAACCACATTTGTACCTGAGGGGCACGATGAAGGCCTAGCTCTGCTCTGGCCCTCCTTGGCTATTTCATCAAACTCTGCACATTTCTCATTCTTGAGGTGCCCCCAAGACTTAGAAACAGGGGCTGGCAGGGGGCCTGGAAGCAGGCCTGAGTGGGCAGGGGCTGGGAGCAGGCCTGGGGAGCAGGAACTGGGGGGAACCTAGGAGCAGGCCTGGGGGGTGTCTGAGAGTAGGCCTGGGTGGACAGGGGCTGGGGGGGCCTGGGAACAGGCCTGAGGGGCAGGGGGAAGTGCCAGATGAGGAGAGTTCTGGCAATCCCTCCAAATGAGGAAGGTCCCAGCACCTGCCCAGGGAGGGTAGGCAGGCCATTGGCTGGGCACCAGTCCAGCTCATGCCTGGACGGGCTCGGCTGAAGGCTGGCTTCCAGAGGGTGAATGAGTTGGTCACAACAACAACATTTACTAAACACACAGGTATTGATGCTGACTTTCCAACTCTGCATGGAACGTGAAGTGAGTCCTCCCTTCTATATACACTTTTACTGAGAATATTTCTTTTTTTACAATCTAGTATTGAGAGCAACAAAACCACGTGGTTAAGAAATCATAAAGCTTTGGCGCATCCAGCTTGGCCCAGAACAAGCCAGCCAGCTACCTTGTGCTGCTGTGCAGGCAGGCCTCAGTCGTCCCCAGGCTTCATCCGCATCTGGGCTTGCATCTGCGCAATCATCTCCTGCATCCTTCGGAGCTGTAAGGCAAAAGAGGGATTAGCACAAAGGGTGACTGAGGCACTCGGAAGCCTGGGTACTTTTATTCAGGAAAGAGAGCTCTTGGCTGCTGGCCCTCCTTCCTTCTGAGACAACAAAGGCAGTGGGCAAAGCCGACTATTCTATGAAATGCCTAACATTTCAGTGTTCTGCTCCCCAAAGGATTAAAAGAGGCTGCCATATGTACCAAAACTTCACCTGGGGCACTGTTCCAGAATCCCTAGCCCAGAAGGGGAGAGGGGCTGCTTTGATTTCCTATCACACACACCCACACACACCTCTGCCCCACTTCCTTTCTGCAGCTAGGCAAGCTGGGCGTGCCCACAATGACCCCTCGGGCTACAGGCCCTGCTGAGGGAGCTGACAATGGGGCTCTTTGGCTGGGCCTGTCATCGACCCAGGACGAGGAATGCCCTTCTCAGCTGGCCACTCCTCCACCAGCCCTTATCCCATCAAACTCTGGTCCGCAGCTTTCCCTTTCATTAAGGGCATTTGTTCTGTAAAACTTGGACTCAGTCAAAAGGCCACACCCGAGGACCTAGGAGGCCACCACATGTGGCCTTCCCCATCCTGCAGGTTACTTGTAATAGCAGCCAAGGCACGTGTGAGGAGAATCCTTGGGCTGCTTGAAAATGAGCTCCCAGGGGGAAGTTCTGCTGTTCTGTGGGACCCACTGGACTTCAGACTTCTGACCCCTGTACTGTGTGTCCTAGCCCAGGCCAGAGCACTGGGTGTGGGGCCTAATACTCGAGTCTCCTGCACGGTGCTATCATTTATTTGCCATGAGGCCTTCGACAAATCCCCACTTGGCTTAGGAGCCTCAGCTTTCTCCTCTATCAAATGAGAGCAGCTGGAATAAGCTTGGTTCTATGACCCCACCAAGGCCTCTAGGGTCACAGAGAATAAAACAAGAGGAACTCGGTGGAAGATCTGCAGTGTACAGGCTTCTGGATTTCTAGATTCTCCCCAAACTAACCTGAACTCTAGCTGCCTATCTGCTGAGAGTAGAGCAGGTCCTCAGGCCATCATCAAGCCTGGTGCTGCCCTGGGCAAGCCACCCCAACCCTAAGTCCACAGCTGTCTAGAGGACGCTGAGAGCTCTGGCTACCACCTGGGAGCAGCGGGCTGCTATATGGCTGAGCTGTGGTCTGGCCAAGGCGAGAGAACACACCACACCAGGGGCTCCTCACTTTTGTGGCAGCCTGGCCCCCTTGAGCGCGCGGCCAAGCTGGGGAAGCCCCCTTCTCAGAATCACAGCTTTAAAGGCATAAAACAAAGTACAAAGTTCATAGGAAAACAATGGGGTTGAAAGAAAGATGTCATTTTTTTCCCAAGTCCACAGACTTCCAGAAATCCATCCAAGGGGCCAGGGACCCCAGATTAACCATTCCTGCTCTATCCGTTACAGAAGGGCCAACTCTGCTCAGCCTGAGTTTCACGCCACCTGCCTTTGGACTCCCCCTGGCCATGCCAGCCCATCCTCCACTCAGTGGTCAAAGGCACAGGTCTGACCATGCCAACTCCCCGCTCAAGCTCAGCTGTGTCTGACTCTTTGTGACCCCAAGGACCAGAGCTCACCAAGACTATCCATGGGATTTTCTTGGCAAAGATTCTGGAGTGCTACCCTATTTCCTTCTCCAGGGGATTAAGGCAAACAGAGGCTAAATGATTTGCCCAGAGTCACACAGCTTGTGTCTGAGGCCACATTTGAACTCAGGCCCCCTCCTCCCTTTCACACGAAGCCTAAAATCCAATGACCCTGGCTCCCCACCTCTGGCACAAGACACTGCATCTGCCCATTCCAGGCATCTTCACACCTGAAATGTCCTCTGCTCTCCTCTCTGCCTCTGCGCTGCCCAGAGTGTCAGCCGAATCCCGCCTTCTGTGAGAAGCCTCTCCCAGACCTCATGAACTTGAGTGCTTTCCCTCCAAGGCTCTTTCTGCCCCATCCATCTCTGTCCTGCTTATATAATGCTATTTGCAGGCTGTCCTCCCTCATACCCCTCCGCCATTAGGCTGTGACGCCATCTTGGCTTTTCTTTGCGTCCCTAGCCCTTAGTCTGGTACCTGTCTCTGAAGACACTGTAGGCTTGGCCTGACACCTTTTTTTCTTTCCCCAACTGCTTCCTAGGCCTGGAATGTCTCTGGCACCATCCTGTCGACCAGTACAGGTGACTCGAGTTCTGGGAAGCCCAAGCAAGTCAACAGCAATGTCCTTGGAAACCACAGTGACAAAGACCACTCACGGAGTGTTCTTTGGAGCAAGTGTTTAATCAGTGTTTGTTGGCCTGAACTGAACTGATGCAGTTTGACTGAGGATGAAGTGGATGTGGGCACATGGAAAAGAACAGGCAAGAGGGGCTCCTGGCCAAGCAGGGGGCCCTCCTGCAGCCGCAGGGTGTCCTTCAAGGGAGCCGAGGGCTTCTATGCCCCCATCTTTGGTCACTGCCTACTCCTCCAATGTGACCAGAGGAAAGGAGATTTCTACCAATACAGAGGTGCCAGATGGATGGAGAGGCCACAGGAGCTGAGGCCAGAAGAGCGAGGTCAAGCTTCGGCTCTGCCTGGGGGGAGGCAAAGACAGAGAAGCCTCCACTGGAAGGGCTCCCTCCCTCCTGGGAGTCTGGCATCCATAGTTAAGTCACTGTCCCCAGTGCTATGCTTGGCTCACAGGGCTGCAGTAAACATTTAGTGGACTGAATTAGCCAAGTGACCACGGGCAGGCTGCAATTGGATTAGTCATGTAGAACTGAGGTAGTGAGCTGATGGGACACCAGGACAGGCCTGTCCAGGAAGCCGCTAGAGAGACAAGAGAGAAGTCAGAAAGGGAAGGGCCGGCTGCGCCTTTGTGAATCCATCTCCCATCTATGGTCCAGACCCGTGCTTTCACTGGGTAGGGAAGTCTCAGAGAGGCCGATCCTCCCAAAGCAGACCAGAGCTACTCTCCTTTCCCCTCTTAGAAAGCTGCGGGGCATTGAGAGGTCAGTGCCTCGCCCACACAGCCTTGGGTCTGAAGGGCTCCGAGGCCAGAGATCTGTCCCCTATACTGGACTCTCTCTCCATCACCATTTTATAGATGGATGACACTCTGGATTAGAGCTCCCATAATCTGCTCAAGGTCGCATAGCTAAGAAGTCCCACAGTCAAGCCTGGAACCCAGATGCAGAGACTCTGGTCCCTTTGCAAAGAGAGTGGGAGCATGGACGTAGAGAAATTCTTGGACAGCCAGAGCCCAGCAAGGGAAGAAGAAAGGCCCAGGGCTGAGCAGACCTCTGGGCAGTGGGTGTGAGCAGTTACAGGAGCTGGCAAAGGAGACAGAGGAGTCAAAGGAGCTGAAAGTGACCTCAGGCAGGACAGCGAGCAGAGAGTTTCACCACAGTGGAGCTGGCCAGCAGGGTCAAGTGTCACAAAGCCTTGAGGAGGATGAGAACGGGGAGGAGATGCCTCCAAGGGGTCACCTGAACCTGAATTTAGGGAGCAAAGGCCGTGTCCAAACTGAGCTCAGTTGCAAAGCTCATTCCTCTCCCCTCCCCAGAGCCCCAGATGGTCCAGGGTGATACCCCCATGTACTGGGGCACATGTCAGAGTGTTCTGTCACTTTAAAGCTGCTCCATCAAAGCAGTCAGATGGGACGGGGACCTTTAAAAATGGGGAAGTAGAATTGATGCCACAATGCCCCTCAGGACACTGGAGAACCTGAAAAATGGGGCCTCAGAGAGTGGGCCCGAGCTGCCACAACACACAGAAACACAGAGAGTTATCTGAAAAAGAGCATTCTCCTTACTCACTTGTTAAAATTAACATGTTTAAAAAACCCAACCTGAGGCCTCATGTAGTGTTAACTCTAAGATCATAGTTCCAAAGCTAGAGATGCTGCCGGGTCCAGGCCCAGCTCCCCTAGGGTCCGCCTTCTCCTGGAAGCCTTTCCCGGCCCCCTCAAGGCCACCTTCTGCCTTCTATCTGTCAATCAGCCCCACCTTCCTCTGACTAGCCTGCTCCTACAACATTGTTTTCATGCTGTTTCCCCCACCTGATTGTGAGCTCCCTGACAGCAAGGACTGGGGGACCGGGCTGTTTTTATGTCCCCGCTTTCTGTCTATCCCTAGTGCCTGGAATACAACAGACATTTAGTAAACAAATGCTGTTGACTTGAGAAGGTCACTGCTAACTTTCCAGCAGGCACTCTGAGGAGCATGTAGGGACAGAAGCCAGACTGTAATGAGTTAGGAGATTGTGGAAATGGACAGAAAAGCAATGAGGTGGTAGTAGGGAAAGGACACAGCAGGTCAAACAACCGTCTATTCAACAAAGGCTGAAACCCTACTGTGTGTCGGGCATTGTGACAGGTACTGAGAAGATTACACAGAACTATGCGGTGTCTCTACCAACTTTACTAGTCCGAGGCTTTCGCGGGGGCTAGTGGCTGGTTAGGAGGAAGAGACAGACACAAGGTGAGGCCCAGTGCTCCGACCTCATCCCGGCTTCTCCTCTGGCTTCTCCCTTGGCCTCCCAGTGTGCTGAGCTCCCAGCCATTAGAGCCTCCTCCAGAAACCCCCTGGGACCTTACTAAGGTTCTCTGTCTTGATTATGTGACAGTGCATGTTCTAATTCTCCACATTTCTCAGCCTCTTGGTTCCCTGAGGGCTGGGGCCATGTCTCAGCGCCTAATCTAGCCTTCCCATCTCCTCTACTGCCTGAGAGAGTGCTTTGCACTTACAGGGAAATAAATATTTGTGAAATGTACAGTCTGGGTGTACAAACTGGTTGAGCAGATGAGATGCATGTGCACCTACACACACAAGCAGTGAGGCTACTTCTGGCTGGGCTTGTCTGCAGAAAGCAGGATTCCAGGTGGGCTCTGAAATAAGAATGGAATTTCATGAGGCAACGAAGAAGGGGAAATACGTTCCAAGTGGGGCTGAGCTGTAAGCAAAGGCAGAGACAGGGACGGGGAGGCTATCAAGGCACGGGAGAAGGGTGGCTTAAAGGGGCCCAGGAACGAGAACTCGAGAACCCAAGAGGTGACTTGGAACCAGACTGGGAAAAGCCAAGAACTCGACGCCAAGGAGTGCAGGCTTCACCCTGCAGGTTCTGGGAGCTCCTGACCCCATCAAACTGCTATTTTATGGAGGGTAATTCACCCTCAGGATGGGCAGAAGGGGGCTGAGAACAAACACTAAAAGAATACCCCAAGTTTCCAAGCAGTCCAAGCTTCAGAAAGTGGTTTTCTCGCTCACTGTACAGCAGGACAAGTGTGACTGGGATCAGACGCCAGGCCTCCTGACTCCAGCCCCACAATCTCAGCACTGCCTTCTCCCTCCTGAGCTGGGAAGTCACTGTAAAGGCCCAGCAACAGGATGATGAGAGGCCAGACCAAGATGGCTGAGTGTGAGAAATGAGATAGGCCGAGGCTGTTAGGAAGGACATTAGGGTTCCCTCATCCTCTGAGCCTCGAGCAGGGGTGGAAAAACAGAGGTGGGGGCTGAAGCTAAGGGCAGCTGAGCAACTCACACCAAGGGGCCTGGACCGAAACACCAGCTCTGCTATGACAGGATGAGGCTGGATGGGGCCACTGATGAAGTTCAACAAACGGGAATTACAAACCCACTCATTTCGAGGCATCACCACACCTATGGACGGCTACAGCTGAGGCTGCTCCCATCAATGCTCACAGGCAATCAAGAGGCCACAGCACAGCCACACAACGCAGTCCCAGAGGTGGGACAAGACCCAAACAAGGATAATCCTATTACACACTGTGGTATGACAAGATGCTGTGTGGGGCCTGAGGGCAGCAAGGGGCGAGAGAGCACCTTCCAGGCATTCAGAACACTGCGTATGAAAGCACAAAGACAGGAAAGCCCAGGGTTTGTCTGAGGGACAGAGAGAACTAGAGACACAGAGGTGGTTAGAGGGGAAGCCAGCAGGACTGGGTGTGATACCCACCTCTCCCATCTGGCATCATGTGACTTGGGCTAAGTTACAGCCCTCAATCAGAGCCTCTGCTTCTCCTCTCCTAAGATGCTGGCAAGCAATCTTTCCTGCATTTCTCATGGGAGGTCCTCCAAGCCAGGGCTATAGAGCCACATGCCTGGGAGGTCCAGTTGGGCCTGAACTCCAGGCTGCCCAGGTTCCCTCCCAAGTCTGAGATTCTACAGACAAAGGGCTGGTGGCACCAGGTGAGGGCCTGGGAACACCAGGGAGAAAAGCAGGCCATTTACACGACTGGCAATTGGAAGCCACTGAAGATTTCTGAGCAGATGACTAATGCTATTACAACAGCTATTCATACAAAAGATTGTTCTGACAGCAGATTGAAGGGTGAACTGGAATGGAGGAATCCAAGGGAAAAGCTTCCAATACAAAAACAAACCCAAATGACAACATGCAAGAATGTTACAGCTGGAAAGTTCATCTGATCCAACCTGAAAATGTCACAGACGGGAAAACAGAGCTCCAGACTGGGCGGGGGGGGCACCCCAAGAGCACACAGCAAATTCAGTGGCAGGGCATGGAGCCTAACCCAGGTCTCAGCTCCTACTGCCCTGTGTTCAGTGCTGGAGAGCTCTTCTGCTGAAAGAGGATTAATTACTTTCTTCAGAAAAGAACAATCATGAAAACCTTCTGGAAGAAGCCGCCTGTCAGCATGATTCATGATTTTACAGCTTGGACAGGAGTCAGACAAGAGACAAGCCCCACACAACAAATGCGCCCTTCGGGACAGGTCCCTGCTGCTCAGGGCTGGCCTGGCCCCACTTGGACTCTCAGGTAGGAACTGTTGCAATTCCAGCCTGGAACAATGAGGACAGAGTTCCCACATTCAAATGACAAATGATACCCATCATCACAAGGGGGCAGGGGAATCAGGAAAGCTGCAGCTCTCAGCACATGAAGGAAAGCTGCCAAAAACTGCATTGTCTGTGGGTGTACTCGAGATAAGGCCACAGCAGAAGGTGACCAGCGTTTGTCCAGCTGCTCCCTGGGACAGCAACCTCTGTTCTTCTTAAGGAAGAAAGGCTACCTGCCTGAGTGGACCTTTGTCATCTAGGAAACCTGCAGAAACAAACATCGGTTCCCAGCTTGGTCCCCACAGCCCAAAGGTCTACATTATTCCCTTCATGAGAGGCTTCCAACAACCACAGCGAGGGCCACACCGGAGGACTTAGAGGGTCACATGTGACCTCGAGGCTGCAGGTTCCATGCCCCTGGAATAACCATTCAGGGTCCAGAAGTACTGATTAAGAACCTACTGTGAACACAGTACCGTGCTGGGCACTAGGGGACACGGAGAGTTCACAAAAGCCTCAGTCCCACAGACAAGCAGGGGCATAGAGGGAACTGCTGTGCTAAGCCTGAAGCACACAGAACAAAAGCTGTGCATGGCTGAGACTCATGGATTCATGTGCCATCTTCTCTTTCTGCCCTTGGAACGGGGAAAGTCACCTGTGGATGTGTGCCAAGCTCATAATAATAAAAAGAAAAATTTGAAAATAAAAACTGTTCCCCAATAGATAAGCAAAGGACATGAAGAGAGGGTGCTGAAAAGAATCACAAACTATCAACAAGCCTATGACAGAATGCCCAAGATCACTGATGAGGGCGATGCCAACCAGAACTACTGAGCTTGTGCAGACTGCAGCCTAGGCAAGCTGGGAAAGCTGTAGAAAGGCAGCCACACTGATACATTGTTGGTGGAGCTACTGATCAGCACAGCCTTTCTGAAAAGCAATTTGAACTAAACTAACTAAAGTGTCCATACCCTTTGACCCAGAGATTCTACCACAAGGCATATGCCCCAAGGAGCTCAGTGATAACAAAGTCCTCACACACACAAAAATATCGATAGCAGCATTTTTTAATGGCAAAGAAACAAAGTAGATGCCCACCAACTGGGGAATGGCCAAACAAACCATGACACATGAAGGTAATGGAGTATCCATCCCTGTGCTGTAAGAAACAACAAATATGAGGAATACAGAGAAGTCCAGGAGACTCAGACGAACTGATACAGAACCAGGAAAACAGTGTAAGAATGATGAGAATCACACAAATGGAACAAATCAACCCCTCCCCCAAATCACAAGTGAATGGTGCAAAATCACACACACACACACACACACACACACACACACACACACACACACACACACAGCACTCGGCCCAAAGAAGAAACTTGAGAAGACAAACACACCTCACTCCTTTACAATGGTAAGAAGTCCATGGGTGTGGAACGCTGCATTAAGTTCTCAGACTTTTTTCAATGTATTGATTGGTATTGATGATTTTCCCCCTCTTTTAAAAAAAATCTTAGGGGAGGCTAGGTGGCACAGTGAGTAGAGGGTCGGCCCTGGAGTCAGAAGGACCTGAGTTTGGATCCGGCCTCAGACACTTAATGCACACACAAACAAAAACCTAGCCGTGTGACCTTGGGCAAGTTACTTAACTCCAATTGCCCTCCAAAAAGAAAAAAAAAAATCTTATATACTGGGTAGGGGGGAGCCTCTCTGGGGGAAGTTGGAGGAATATAAACAAAAGACACCAACAAAATTTTATTTTTAAAAAAGTGACCATAGAATTACGAAGAATAAGCATGGCCTCAAGAAATATGAGAAGACACCTCATATCCACAAGTCCACAAGTGTGGGATACTGCATATATTTTAAAGCTTTTTCAATATATTGATCATTTTTGCTGATTTTTTCTTCTTCCTCCCCACCCTGTTTTTTGAATATTCTTTGTCACATGGAAAGGTTTTTGGGTAAGGGAGAAAGGAAGGAACACAGAGAAATTTAGGGGATATAAAAAGAAAAGATATCAATAAAATTTATTTAAAAAATATTCAGTCTCTATCCTCCATAACTGTTAATCCAGTTAATCAACAAGCATTTATTAAGTACCTACTGTGTATCACATATTGTGCTAAGTTCAAAGAATACAAAAAGAGGCCAAAGAGAGTCCCAGCCCTCCAGATGCTCACAGTCTGATGGGGGAAATAACATGGAAAGAGCCATGGACAAACAAGCTACAGACAGGATCCACTGGGGATAGGACCCAAGCCCAGATAACCAATGAGCCAAGCACAAGTGAGAAGGGCCTGTACAGACAGGATGACACGGCCAGAGGCACTTGCTGGCCCCTGACTCCTTACGACGTATCCCCCTCACTTCTGCATGTGCCATATCCTCCTAAAAGAACACAAGTTTCTTGAAAACAGAAGCTGTTTCTCCTTTTGGCTTTGTACCTCTAGAGCTCAGGGCAGTGTCTTACATACAGTGGGTGCTTAATAAGTATCTCTTGGACCAACTGCATTGACAATCACAGCTGAAATGATCCACAGCAATTCCAAGAGGCTCATGATGGAGAATGCTGTCCACATCTGGAGTCTGAATGCAGATCAGAGCAGACTATCTGCTCTTTTTCTTGCTTTTTCTCATGGTTTTCCCTTTGGTTCTGATTCTTCTTCCACAACATGACTAATGTGGAAGTGTGTTTAATGTAACTGTACATATAAAGCCTATATTAGATTGCATGCCCTCGGGGGTAGATTTAGAACTCAAAATCTTATAAAAATTATAAATAAATGAACTTTTTTAGAAAAGGAAGATCTCAGTTGCCACCTGCAGCTCCTTGACTCCAGTAGAAGTCACTCCCTGATTCTCAGCTGCCTCACTTGTAAAACGGAACACCAGTCCTTGCACTACTGACCTCCTGCCAGACTAGCCGTGGGAGGTCAGCACTGTAGGAGGCTGGGACAACCTTAGCCTTGATTCTGCTGGAAGATGCCAAACTCAATCAGTCATGCTCCCCCCCTGCTAACTACAACCTCTTCTGCCCTTTGCAGCTAAGCTCTTTGGAAAAGCCTGAGAGGCCTCTACAAGAGGGCCTCGCACTTCCTCTCAGCCTCTTCTCAATCTGGGGTCTGACGTCACCATTTCTCCCAAACTGCTCTCTCCAAAGCAGCCAATGATTTCTTCTTTGACAAATCCAGTGGCCGTTTCTCAGTCCTCAATCTTGACTTCTTTTTTTTTTTATTAATTTATTAGTTTAGTTTCAGTTAACAAGTTCAATTCCATAGTTCCCTGACCTTCAAACTTCCTTTCTCCCTCCCCCCTCCCCCCACAACAGCATACAGTACAGTACAGGGTCTGCAAATGCATTCATACTAGACATCATTCCAATTACAAAGGCACATTGCACTAGGTGGGATGAAAGATGGTATGGAAGAAATAAAACCAAACAATGAAAAGAACAAGATTATTTAGTTTGCTTCCATCAGGATTCAGGCTCAGTTCTTTCTAGTTATATCTCTGGATGGCCTCAATCTTGACTTCTTTGCAGCCCTGGACACCGTTCATCATTCTCTACTCTCTTCTCTCTAGGTGTTCAGGACATTCTGTTCTTCTGGTTCTCCTCCCACCTCTATGACTGCTCCTTCTCTGTCTTTTTTTTGCTGGATCCTCTTCCACATCACTCCCTCTAACTATATGCATCCCTAGGGCTCTGTGCTATGCCCTCTTCTCTTCTCCTCCAAAATACTTCATCACTGGGTGATCTCATCAGCTTCCAGATTTAATTGTCACCTCCAGGCTGAGGATTCACAAAACTACCTTTCCTGTCCCAATCTCTCTGCTAACCTCCAATCTCACAATTCTGTCTGCCTCCAACTAGATGCCCAGTAGACACCTTAAACTCAGTATGTCCAAAACAGAATTCCTTTTCCCCTAAACCCTTCCCACCTCCTGCTTTCCCTACTACTGTAGATGATAACACTGTTCTCCCCATCCTCCAGGCTCATCATCCTCAACTCGTCACTATCTCTCAGCCCCCAAATTCTGATGCCAAGGCCTGCCAACCTCTGCAACACCTCTAAAATATACCCCACTCCTTTCTCTCCTCTGACCTCATCACCTCCCACCTGGATCACCACCAAAGCTGCTGGTGGATCTGCCCACTTCTAGTGTCTCCCCACTCTGGCCCATCTTCCATTCAGCCACTAAAAGGGCTTTCTTAAACTGAAGGTCCGACCAGGTCACCCCCTACCCAATAAACTTCTGTGGCTCCCTACTGCCACCAGTATTAAATACAAAATGTTCTGTTTGGCATTCAAAGCCTTTCATGACCCGGCCCTATCACCTGCCTTTCCAGAGTTTCTACACTTTCCTATCCAATTCCTGCTCTTTGATTCTGAGACACCGGCCTCCAGGCTGCTCCATCTCTTGGCATTCTCACTGTCTCCCATTGCTGGAATGCTTCTCTCCTCCACTCTAACTACTGGCCTCTCTGGCTTCCTTTAAGTCTCAACTAAGCTATACCTCCTACAGGAAGCCTTCCCCAGCCCCTCTTAATTCCCTCTGTTGATTACTTCCCATTTAACTACCATATGGTTTGATTTGCATCTATTTGCTAGCATGTGGTCTACCCAGTGGACTGTAAGCCCCCTGAGATCAGAGCTGTCTTTTACCTTTTTTTGGTATCCCCAGCACATAGCACCTGGCACATAGTAGGTGTTCAATAAATTGACTGATTGCTTTAAGTCACACTAATAACTGAAATATCTATAAAAATCAAATTAAAAATAAGGGTCAATTCACACAGATTGAGAGAATGCTTTGTTTTTAGAATTCTCAAAAAATGCTATTTTAGTATTTCATATATAATTACATAATTAATTTTATTTTGATAAAGAAGCCATGTGGGAGTCAGGGAGAACCTAGCTCATGTCCTGTCTCCTCCTGACCCAGGAAGGTCTCTAGGTCTGTGGCAGATTCATCCCCCGTCAGATGGTTGCCATTTTCTCAGTGAAGTACAAGGTAAGACCCTCAGCTGAGGGGGTAGAGGGGGAGGCTGGAGAGAAGAGAAGGCTTGGAATGGCTCTCACCAGAGTGCAGCAGAGGATCAAAATCAGACAGAAGTAAAAGGTTTACCTTGCTGCAGTGAGAGCCCGGGTGAGATTAGAGAAAACAGCTCAGCAACCTCTAATTCAGCAGCCACAGCTGGTCTCCTGGCCTCCAGATTTGCCCCTTCTCCACACAACTGCAAAACTAAGATTCTGACCCATACGATTCTGCTCAAGAAGCTTCAATATCTCCCAGCTGCCTCCAGGATACAACACAAACTCCCCAGACACATAAAGTCCTCTAGGATCCAGCTCCATCTTCCTTTTCAGGCTTTCCTCCTCCCTCACTCACACTTTCTCCTTCACACACTCCACTTCCCACCAGAGTGGCCTCTTTGCTACTCCCTGCATTCAGCGCCTGGACCCCAGCAATGTCCTCCGGCCTCACTCAGTGCCAAACTCTACTTAATGGGATGTGTGGGCTTCAGATTAGGGGCTTGTTGGATTAATGGAAGAGGAGCCCCTGGTCCTGCCCACACTCATCAGGCAGTAGGCGCTGGCCTCAACTGAGTAACAGGATCCTCCTTTAAAGAACACAAACCACAGCAAACAAAACCTGCCACATTGGGGTGGGGTGGCACAGGGGGGTGAGCACTAGTGGATTTCAGTTCCATCTCTGATCCCTATGACCTGTGTGACCTTGGGAAGGTCCTTCCCCCTCTCTGGTCTCAGTTTCTTCCTCTGAAAAATAAGGGAGGTCGACTAAGACAGCCCTAAGGTCCATCCCACCTACAGACACATGATCCCAGGGGGCTGATTGGCCCTCCGTCTACCTTCTCACTCCCCAGAGGCCCTTCTAATGGTCAGCTGGGTCATCTGGCAGCTGGTGGACAGCTAAGGGGTGCCCCAGTGCCCAGTGAGGGAGACCTGAGGGCAAAGCCGGCCTCGGTGCCCTCATCTACAAAATGGGGATCATAATAGCGCCTGCCTCCCAGGCTGTTGTATGGACCAGATAAGATATCCGTAAAGCACTTAGCACAGTGCCCGGCATACAGCAGGTGCTTAATACATGCCTGCTTCCTTCCCTTGTGTGTGACATGACGGGTTCTCCTGGTGGGATCTCACGTTCCTTCTGGCTCCAATCTCGAATTCCCTGACCCAGGCTTAAAGCCCAGACCTGCCAATCACTAGCTTAGGCAAGCCTTTTGGGGCCTCAGTTTCTCTATAAAGTGGAGATTATGATATCACTTATCACTACAGTGTCACAGCACTGTAAGGCTCAGGGGAGATAACAGCCCCCAAGTTCTCTACGTCCCCATCCGCATCACGGCACAATTCACGTCCTTGATGCAGCTTATTTGCATCCGTTCTAATAATTACAGTGCACACAATACAACAGACGCCAAGCATTCTTCATAAAACCAAGAGGGCCTCGTTAAAGAAAGGCAGCTCAGGCCCTCCCCCGAGGAAGCAGGGTGTCTCTGGGATCCTGGGAAGGACCCCCTTTTCCTCCCTCTCTTTGACTCTCTATAGTGTCTAGAGAATCTGTTCCTGTGCTGTGGTCAATAGCCTGCTATCCCCGTTATCACACTCCAGCTAACACAATTATCCGAGACAGCTAATACAGAACCATGAAAAAGGGAACTGTAACTGAACACTGACTTTTTCCAGTTTTATCTAGGTTTTAATTTTAAACATAAGTGGACAAAAATAGGCAGACCCCAACCAAGTGCTTTGGCCTCTCTGAAAAGGAAGGTTGGGGGATGGTGGAAAAGAGGGCTGAGCTTGGACCACAGACATGCCGGGAACCTCAGGATGTTCCCACGATACTCACTGTGTTTGTTAAAAATACCTTCAATACCAAAAATGACAAAGGCTGCAACTAATCCTGTTAATTAAAGCCAAGAAAAATACATCCAAGTCCGAGTCATTACACAGCCCGAACAGAGGGACTTCCATCGAGAAAAGAAACATGTCACTGGTTCTTTACAGGGCATATTGGCACTATGAATACTACATTTTCCCGGGGTATTAAGTTAACCATTGCTGTGCCACTGTAGGCATGAGCCCAGCCAAAAGAAGCCCATGAGAACCCAGATTCCTTCTTGAAAAACATTCACCCCTATCCACTAAACGCCTCTTCAAATTAATCTCCGTATTTGCAGTTTTTAAGGGTCAGGACCCATGACTCTCGAGGCCTTTCTCAATGGCACGATCCAGACTCCTGAGCCCTGATGCCAATTAGGTCAATGCTTCTTCCTGGGGTATATAAGGATTTCTCAGCTGGGATGAAGGAGATTTTTGTTCTGGGAAATCTAAACTCATTTTGGAGCCTTCCAGCCCCAAAGTCAAAACAAAGCCCTTCCCCCCAAAAGACTATGATATATTGCTAGAAGCTTCTCCACTGAGGGCAATCATCAGTCACTATTACCTAAGACCCCAATACTTTTAGCTCTTTGGACAATACCCATAATAATGTACCCCTCCCCCACACACTTAACAAACTGACCTCCCCACAGGGCCTCCTTCTTTCACTCTCCATCACTTTGTGCTCACAGAAACAGGGCTTCCCCTAAGAAGAAGTAGCCCTGCCTCCCTCCTCCTTCCTCCTTGGACTGGAGGCACATTCTCTCAGTGGAGCCCAAGCACACACAAGAGGAGGAGCAGGCGTATCCCCCCACTTCTCACGGCCCCTTCCCAGTCCTCCCCACGATGCTATCACTCAGCAGCTTTCCCCTCAGAGGCCAAGGGGATCGGAGCATGTCACTCTCTCTAGATCCTGGCAGCATGTAGCTATCAGTCACTGAGCTATAAACCCTGTTTTCCCAAAAAAATGAAGTACCTGGCTCACAGCCTTTCCCACCCCCACTCCTGCCATTAGGGACTTCAACAGAGTCCATGCCTCAAGGGCCCTGATCCCTCAATTTATCTCCCATGGCCTCCATCTTCACTCCAACTCAGCTGCCCAAAGGAATGGCCATGGCCTTGATCCTTGTCATTACTGAAAATAGCTCCAAGCCCTCAATCCACAACTTGGAAATTCCTCGATGTGTCCACGGTTTCCTATCCTCCTGCTGCTTCCTAAATGCATTCTCTAACCTCTCCACAACCTCCAACCACTCTTTCCCTCCTTGGCTTTCCCCAGCTCTGATGGGGAATCTTGACCCTAGAGTTAACCCCTAATCTTTGCTCAGGCCCCTCCCCTGGGATTCCTGGTTCCATCACCTATTGATGCTCATCCATTTCCATATCTCAACCCTGCATGACCTTCAGCATCCACCTTCCTAACTCCTACTCAGAGAGAGTAGGACTGACAGAGGAAGTCATGTAACCCTAGTGACTGGGTCCACTACAAATTTAACGTTCTCTAATTTCAACTTCACCATAACATGGCAATCCTTCTAGTACTTCCTTCCCCTCCTCCCTCATAAAGAAAGCAAGGGGGGTGGCTAGGTGGCACAGTAAGAGCGCTGGCCCTGGAGTCCAGAGGACCCGGGATGGTTCCAGCCTCAGATACTTAACACCCACACAAAAAAACTGGCCATGTAGCCTTGGGCAAGTTACTTAACCCCAACTGCTTTAAAAAAAAAAAAGCAAGCAAGGAAAACAATGCCCATTACAAAAATGCAGAGTCATGTAAATTCCTAAGTTAGCCAAAGAAAGAAGAGAGAAAAAGAGAGGAAGGAGAAGAGAGGAGAGGAGAAGAAAGGAGGGGAGGGCAGGGAAGGGGAGGAGGGGAGGGGAAGGGAGGAGAGGGGAGGAGGGGAGACTTGAAGAAACTCTAGTTCTATCACTTCTCACTCTGGAGGTGGACAGCATTTTATATCATGAGTGTTATAGTTCCAAATCAGATCAGAGTTTCCAGATCTTTCAGAATGGACTGAATTTACATTATTGCTATTGTATAAACTGTTCCCCTGATCCTGCTTGCTTCACTCTGTATCGGTTCATACTGGGTTCTCTGAGATCACCCCACTTGTCATTTCTTATAGCACAACAGTATTCCATCATGATCATAACTTGTTCAGCCATTCCCCAACTGATGGGCATTCCCTTAGTTTCCAATTCTTTTGCACCACAAAAAAGAGTTGCTAGAAATATTTTTGTACATGTGGGTACATTTTATTTTTCTTTGATCTCTTTGAGGTATAGACCAAGTATCCTTGTCAAGGGGGCCAAAGGGTATGACCAATCCTATAGACCTTTGGCTGTGGTTCCAAATTGTTTTCCAGAATGATCAGACTAGCCCACAGCTCCCAAACTTCTTGTCTCCTCAAACCGCCTACACTAGACCCTCACCATTCCCCCTTAGCCAGGGATCTCAATTCAGATTTTCCCAAGAAAAGTAAGGCCATCTGATATGAGATTCCTTTTTCCCCCCAACTTGGCTCTTCAAATTCCGGCCTTCGTTCTCTCCTCCCTTTGCTCTAGTCGAAAGAGGTGGGTGGCCCTTCTGGCCAAGGCCAAGTTGTCCATTTATGTCCTTAGTGCAGTCCCCTGTGTGTCCTAGAAGATGGCCTCTTCCACCCTCCTGCTTTCTCTATGCTTCTGTCCCCCCTTCCTGCTGCCAACCAGGCTTCACAGATAGAGGCCCCAGTTCTCCTTAAGCTACTCTCCTGTAGTTTTCCTTTTTTACAATCAAAGTCTTGGAAGAAAGTTGCCCGTGCTCGTCACCTCCACATGCTCATCTCTCATTCATTTCTCAACTGCTTCTGAAATCACCACCCCAAGGTGAGCAGCAATCCCATAAAAATGCTCAATGCCATGGCCTTTTCTTAGAGCTCATCCTTCCTGTAGCATCTGACCCTTCAGGCTGCACACTGCTCTCACCTTTCTCCTCTTCCCTATCTGAGCAGGCCTCTTTAGGCCCCCCTGCTGGAAGGTCATCAATGTCCAATCTGCGGACTCTCTCCCTCCCCCAGTGACCGTCAGTGCCATGGGTTCAATTATTATAACTGGGAGGAACCGTCCTGAATCCAGTCTCCTGGGTGTACTATCTGCTGTACATCTCCCCCTAGAGGCCCCACAGGCAGCTCAAACTCAACATGGTGAAGAGAACGCATCCCCTTTCCCCAAAGCCACCCCTCTAACTCCACAGACTTGCAGAATTTGAGAGTTAGGAAGTTGGAGGGTTGGACCTCAGTGGCTACCTAGTGCCATACATGAGCAAAAAGAATCCCCACCATAACCCCTTACAAGTGCTTAGATCATCTGCAAATGTGAAGAGAATGTCACCCAAGGCACTGATTAAAAAACATCAACAACACGTATCCCTGGGGTACTTTTTCTACTGAAGATCTCTTGCCACGCTGACACGGAGCCATGCACAACTCTTTGAAACCAGTCATCAGAGCAGTAGTGAGATAATCTAATTGTGTAGTGAGGGATAGATGAGCCAGAGACCAGTGCGGTTCAGATGAATCTGACTGTCTGGGGTAGAGAAGGCATTTCAACTGGGCCTGGTAATTCTCCATCAAAAGAACCTAACTGCCACCATCATCAACATTACTGTGCTTTCTGAGAACAGATGCTCTGCCACTGAATTAGCCAGAGCTGGAGAAAATGCCCAATACCAGACAGCTGGACAGCATTTAGCCCAGGAAGCCTATAGAAGGTACAGAATCCCACTGATCACGGGGGCAAGAAGGTAGAGATATATACACTGGGCATATAGCCAGTGTGAGACACAGCACACAGAATGAATGTGATGAAGGATGAGAAACCTCTTTTTACTTTTTAGCAGGACATAAGTATTTCTTTCAGCTGAAAAGTCATGGTTTCCCTTGAACGGTTTCCCTCCCGGTTTCCCTCATCCACATCTACCTCCTCCACAAAAACAGTACAAGGCATGCACAAAAATGTGGCTAAAGTCGAGGTGAACTCTATTCACAGGATTTCTCTCCCCTCCTCAGGGGTCTTGTCCAAAGCAGAAATGAGGCTCATCTGGCATGACCTGTTGTTATCGAGGCCACACCGGGGTCTTTGGAAGTATCACCTTTTCCTTCTCCCTGGTTTCCAACAACCTGTTCTAGAACGTTCCCAGGAGATCAAGCAAGTAGGCCGGCCTCTTCCCCCTTTGAGAATCGGGGCACTGTCCCTCTCCCATGGGCAGGGGGGTGCCGCATTCGCCTTCCATTGCCCTCCTGCTCCTGAGGCACCCAGGTGCCCTCTTCTCTCTCCCCGACACCTCTGTGGCCAGCCCAGCTCAGACCCTAATCAGGTGTAGCCTGGACTGTCACAAGTTTTCCAATGGGTTTTCCTGCTTCCAGTTTCTCGCCTCTCCAACTCAGCCTCCACCCAGCTGCCCAAGTGATCTTCCTAAAACACAGAGCTGACCGTGCCACTCTCCTGTTCAAGAAGTGTCCATGTCTCCTCATTGCCTCTCAGGTAAATACAAGTTCTGTTGGGCATCTAAGGCCCCTCACAATCTGGCTACCATCTAGTTTTGCAACTAATTTGCTGTTTCATAACCTCTAGTCAAACCGTACTACCTCTTCTTCCCCATATAGTATATTCTTTCTCTCATCCCCACACCTTTGCACAAGCTGTGCCCCCTGCCTGCAATGCTCTCCCTTCTCAGTACACGTCTACTTCTTGGAATCCCCAGGCCCTTCAAGGCCCCGCTAAAGTGGCAGTTCCTATTTGAGGTCAATCATACCCAGTTGTTAGAAGTTTTCCCAACCCTGAAATGCCTGTATTTACTTTGGCATGTTCGGGTATCTGTGCACACATAGCTTTTTCCCAACCGAATGTAAGCTCTTTGAGGGCAATGCAGGACTGGCAGACAGCCACAGATAGATGTAGAATAGATATGCTTGTCACATTTACAAACAACACGTGTGGAGGGAGGGCTAACGGGGTACAAGGATCTGAACACTCCTCCTGGACCCTCTCCTCCAGGCCTCGGGTACCCCTCGCTCTCCCCTGCACCCACCCCCTCTAGCCACAGGGGCCCTCTTCTCTCCTCCTTCTGGGCCACTGTACTTGGGGACCTCACAGCATCCCTATACTTGCAGACAGTCTCTGCTAACAATTCTCAGATTCACCTCTCCTGCCCGCCAGCCCTGCATCTCCACCTGCCTTTCAGACGTCCCTGGCTACATGTCCAAACGTGTCCAGTACATCAGTCGTTACCTTTCTCCCTAAGCCCACCCCCCACCTCCCCCACCCCCCGCCACACACAGGCACTTTATTACTGTAGAGGACAGCCTCCTCCCAGGTGCCTCAGGCTCACAACCAAGGGTCACCATGGACTCTCCCCCCATCACTAAGCGGCGGGATCTCTCCAATACACCCCCTCCTCTGACAATGCCCCCACTCCCACCTGGAGAGTCGGCCCGCCTCCAGTCTCTCCCCACTCCAGTCCATCCTCCCTTGTGATCTCCCTAAACTGTAGGAAGCCCCATGTCACTCCCCCCTGCTGCACTCCCCACACACAATCAACACTCCAGTGGCTCCCTCCATCTTCCAGGATCAAATACAAGATTTTCTCTCTGGCCTTCCAAGCCCTGTGTAACCTAGACCCTCCTCCCTTTCAGCCTTTCTCACCAAGGCCCGATCTTCACTCCTGTGACACCAGCCCCTGGCAGTTCCACAAACAAGAGGCTCCTCCTCTCAGCTCTGGGTATGTTCTCTGGCTGCCCCCCAAGCCCGAGCATGCTCCCTCATTTCTGCCTCCTGACTTCCGTCCCGCCTTCTACCCTTCTGATTCTGGTGCCTTAGAGCCTTCCCTCCCTAGCTGTCTCCTCTCCATCCTGCTTGTCATTTACTCTGAATTCCCGTTTGCTCTGTCTGCCCCCTTAGACTGTGAGCTCCCCAAGGGCAGGCTCTGTCTTGTGGCTTTCTGTATCCTCAGCACTTAGCACAGCACCTGGCACATAGTAGGCTGACCAATAAGAGGAAATTTAAAAGGCAAAAAAGCAAAGTTCCACATTTTGGTTCAAAAAATTAACTGCACCAGTAGAAGATGCAGGCACGGCCAGACAAGAGTTTTAATGAAAAAGATGTGGGAGTTTAATTGGAAGCTAAACTCAACCCATGAGGGTCCAGACCACCAGGGCAGTTTAAAGCTGCCCGGACGGAGGCTGCTCACAATACATTCAGAATGTGGATTCTAGTTCTAGGTAGTTCCTACATTGTAGGAAGCCCAAGGACAAGCTGTAGAATGTCTGAAGGAAAAGGGGACAGTGATCATCCAAAGGAAACAGGGCTGGGGTTCTCCAGACCCAAGGAGAAGGGCCAGAACAAGGCAAGTTTAGACCCATCTTGCTTGGCCCGGGGGGCAGACCTGGGGCAGTCTGCAGGGGAAGAGTCTAAGGCTGGGTGGGCTCTCTGGAGGAGGCAAAGGGGACTGACCCTAGGGCAGGCACTGGTTACAGAGGAGGAGAGCCTGGACCTGGAATTTTGTGTGGGACATTTCTGTAAAGGAGGAAGCACGCAGGGGTCACCACCCAAGGTCCAGCCTCTCACCCCAAAGATTCTCTGGGATGGAAGGCGCTCCACAAATGCCACTGCTGCTAGGGGCTGTGCACCCAACAGAAGCCAGGCTTTCTAGCAACTGGAATGGAGATGTGGGGGGTGTTCATGGCACGAATGGTCCAATTCTAGGCACAAGCGCTGCCCCCTGGTGGCTATCTGTATCCTCCACAAAAAAGCCAGAAGGAAGGAAGCACCCCTTAAACCAGCACTGACCCCAACTAAAAAGTACCTGGGTCTCTTTGCCCTTGGCTTTCATCCCAGATTCAGAGCAGTAAAGGCCTTTCCCAACCCGCCTCCCTCTAACCCCAGTGGCTCCACTGCCAAATCCTGTCATTCTGACCAATGCATCTCCCACCATCCTCCAGGCCTCCTAGCCAGTGTCCCTCCACGATCTCCAGGCTCTCCACACACAGTCTCCCAAGGGACATTCCTCAAATGCCCATGTGGCCAGGTCACTTTTTACTTAATAAACTCCCAATTACCTCCAGCATCAGAGAGCCAGAGCCAGAAGGGACAAATTCTTCTGTTTGGCATTTCAAACATTGTACGGGCTGGCATCATTCTCCATTTCCACTCCTCTTCCCAAACTCCATGACCCAGTCACACAGGCCTTCACAGCACCCACCCTTCATGCTGTAAATGTTCCTTCCTCCCCTTTTCATCTTCTGGTGCTCATGGAAACCTGGCACGCTCCAGAGATACTACTGACATCCTTTCCAGGGATGGTTCTCCCTCTATGGCCCACGCCCTCAACATACCAGGTGCCCATAAGACAGTATCAACTGTTCTTTTCAATATGTGCTGGGCATTTTAGGCTTAGCACAAGACTTATGAAAATTTTCAGGGTCGTCTCATGGTCAGAGGGGAAGGGCTCCTAAGATTGCAGAAGGGAGGCTGCCAAGACATTACTTGGAAAGAAAGACTGTTGGCTGCAGTAGCTTGAATTACAGACCAGAGAAGCGTCACCAGGCAGCTCCTTCATAACTCAAGGAAAGGCGTTTTTACGCCCCTCCCTCCTTTTCTATCTAAGGCCAAGTCTGACAACAGGATTCCAATGTTTACAAGAGTTCAACATCATGAAATGAGTCAAACAAAGTGTCTTCTAAGAGGAGCTGAGGTGGGAATTAATGATGCCAACAGGCCCAAAACAGGGTCTTTGAGGTTAAAAAGGGATCATTCATTAGCAGAGGCGATGCCTTGAGAGTGACAGTGACTGGCATACACCCAGACCTGAATTCTCCCTGGAGTTATGCAAACCCTACAAATCTGTAACGTGGACTTGAAGCACCAAGCCTGGCCAGAATGCAAAACAGAAGGGGAATTGGCTGTTTATTTTCTCAGCAGAGACCAAGGAATGTGAGCCCATTTCCTCTCAGCCCCACCCCACATACCACACAAGCTCCCAAGCCCCAAAGTGTCTGTCACAGGCCACCTCCGAAAAGGGCCAGGCGGGAGATGGGGCTTATCTGGGGAGGCCTCTTCATTGCCAAAGGGTCAGCTTTGCCCCGACTTCCAAGCCAAGCACATGCAACTCTGAAGGAGCATATCGGAGCTAGAGAGGGCAGCTGAATGAGGTGCTTGATGGCTTGGGCCTTGGAATCAAGGTGATGATACTGGTTCTGCCAGTAGATAACAGAGCCCTAGCTATGGTACACATTGTTACTGCCAGTGAATGTTCGAGTCCCAGCTACAGGAGACACTGTCTCTTCCAGTGGACGACAGAGCCCCAGCGATGGGAGATACCGTCACTGACAGTGGGTGCTAGAGCCCTAGCTATGGAAGATGCTGTTACTGCCAATCTACTGCCAGTGCTGTGCAAAGCAGCTGCAGCAGCCCTTGTGAGGAACGGGCCCCGCTGGGAGAAGCCCCAAGCCCAGGGCCACAGTGCTCTGGTCAACCTGCCTGCTGTCCGTATTCAGAAGAAGGAAATGCCCAGGAATCTCTCCTTCAAGCAGCCACTTTTGCCAAGGCTGTGCAATCCACTTCAGTTCCAGGATGATGCCCTAGCAGGCCTGCCTGTATCTGTCCTGCATAGGACAGACCTTCATTATTCAAAATCACAGAGTGTCCAAACTAAGGCACTGATTTCCTAACAATCCAGGCCCTGAAACCCCCCAGAGGTGCTGGTAGACAACAGGTAGCAAGCTGGATCTGCCACAGCAGCGGGCTGCCCTCATCTCTGACACAAGCAGGGTATTAGCAGGCAAAGGTGACTCTGGAGGCCCTACTGCACAGTACCAGTCCAGTACCTTGGACTCCATATTGGGCTGAAGGGGACAGAGGCAGTCAGGACTGTGGGAAGTAGTTGTGGCGAGGGGGGTCATGGTGGTGACAGCTGGAGGAAAAATGGCCAGAGAGCCATGAGGAGCCCCAGACCTCCTGGGGTGCCCTGAGGGGAGCTTGCCTGCCTGCCTTACTACCCTCTCTTAAAGAGACCACCCACCAGCAAAGGATGTAAAGGTCAGACAACTCACAGGAGCACACAGCCTGGGCCTATGGTCCCACACCAAAGAAACAACATGTTCAGGAACCAGCAAAGAATGCAAAGGTCTGCTGTATTCCAAGTAGGAATTTTCTTCCTTTTTGGAGCCAATCTGAAAATAATTTGTTATTATTTGGAACCCTCGTGGGGATACAGCTGCAGAAGGACAATAAGCAGGGCCCAGAACTGAAGGGAAGGAAAGGGACCCAGATCATATGTGGAAAACTAGACTGGACTCTGAAGGACTTCCAGCTGCTCCTGGCCATAAAGACCCACCTAATGATCACAATATTCTCACTATGAGGCTCTGTGGCTACTAGCATGGCAAAGCTGTGCCCAGGGCACACGCAGGCCATGTACAGCCAGGCGGAACAGCACAGAAGAGCTGCTGGGGCCGTGTGGGGGTGGGGGAAGCAGCGAGAGGGAGGGCACCAGGCCACCTGGTAACCTGCCATCCAGCAAGCAGAACAGGGAAGGGAGTGCGAGGTACCTGCTGTGAGATAGGCACTGTGCTAAGAGCTTTGCCACAACCTCGGGAGGGAGATGGGGCTATTAGTCCCATTTCACAGATGAGGAACCTGAGGCCAGCAGGAGTGCAGTGACTTACCTAGGGTCACACAGTTGGGACCTGTCTGAAGACACATTTGAGCTCAGGTCCTCAGCTCTCACCTCACAAAAATGACTGAAGGGCCAGGACAAGAGGTGGTGTGGTGGAGGCCGTGGAGCTGGGTGGGAATCCCAGCCCTGAGACCCAAGGCCAGTCCCTTCATTTCTCTGGGTCTCAGTCAAGGTGGGGCAGATCATCTGTGAGGTCCCCAGAGCGCAGAGAACACAAGCTGAGGAGGGCTGCAGGGCCTTGGTCTGCACCCCCACACCGAGCTCCACTTGGGACAGATTCAGTGCAGAGGCAGTGATGGAGTGGGGGTGGGATGGCACCAAGGGCAGGTGTTAGGCTCCTGCTATGGGCAAAGCACTGGGCTAGGGGTCAAGGACGCAAGGACAAAGCCAGCCACTGGCCTCAAAGGGCTGATATTCAGGGGAAAGAAAGGATGGCCCAAGGGAAGTGTACTGGGACAGGGTTACATGGGGACGTCGGCATGGCCGGCAAGGGACCCGGGATTACACAAGGAAGGCAGGAGCTCTGGGCCTGAGGGACAGTAGGGGTCAACCTCCTGCCCTGGAAGGGCTTATTCCAGAGGCAGTGCTGGAAGTGAGGGAGCGTACGTGTGCATGGGTGTGCACATGGATGTGTCTGAACCAGGTCAAGCCAGAGCACTGCTCTTGTTGCACTAATACACTGGAGCCAAGCCCATGCTGTCACCGGTGCTGGGTAACACGGGGGTGACTTTCTGGAGAAGCACTTCAGCTGCCCTCCCAAGGAGCCTCCTCCTGGGCCGGGGCACAGCACCACAGCACCTGGCCCCTGGAGGGTGGAGACCAGGCCCCTCTGCTGGGAACCCTGGGCAAGGAGACCCCGGGGGAACAAGGCCCAGGAAGAACGTCCTGGGAGGGGAACGTGTCTGCTGGCAGACTGTGTTGCTATTTAAAGACACATCTCAAAACACAGTCCAGATACACAATATCTTTTCTGTTGTGTTTATGAAAATTCTAATCGCTCGGGAAGGCCCTTCAAGAAACTGCCTCAAGAGTATTTCCCTTTCAGCAAATCCTGTATACTAACCTCTTTTTAAAGGTACAAACAAAGCCAATGGCGGGGGTGGAGGAACAGGTGGTGGGGTCTGTTTTTATCTAGAGACAGCCCAAGAAAGCTCTGGGAGTATCCTTACCTCAGCCTCCTTCTGCTGAAGGATCTGGTCCTTGTCAACCACCTCCTCCCCCTCAGGCCTGAAAGACACAAACACACAGTATGGCCAGGGTCAGACTCAGTCAGAAGGCTCACTGAGGAGGCTGGCCCCCATGGATGGCACCCCCCAGACCGACCTGTGGCCCAGGAAGCCCAGCTCCCTGCCAAATAAAACTATCCTTTGGTGCTCCTGGGACCAGCTCTTTCTTTCTCCACTGTCTTCTAAAGCACAGACTCCTTTGTTGGGGGAAGACGGGGAGGAAAACGGGGAACAGGGCAATGGCATTGCCAAGGGTTTCATTGACCTGGACATTCCTTATCAGGAGTAAGCAGTGTGGTCACTGGGATACTCCTTGGGCTCAGGAGCCCTAGGTTCAATTCCCTATTCTAACACTTAAGTGACTTGGACTATGTCATTATCCTCTTGGGACCTCGGTTTCCCCATGTGTAAACAGGAATAATAATTCCTGCCCTATCCAACTCTTAGGACTGCTAGAAGGAAAATACATTGTAAAGCTTAAAGTTTTACATAAATGTGAATTTCATTTACTTTGATTTGTTTTTTCAAGTGTCTCTCTGCTGATAATGAAATTAAACTTTCTAAATAGCACAAAAATTTCAGGCAACCTGAGACAGAAAGAAGCCCCCAGTAACACAGAAGAAAATTTCCCAAACTCAAGGTCCTTGGGGGGATGTTATTCGAGGCCAGACCAGAGCAGAAGGAACAGAAGAACTCAGGGTCAGAGATGAGAGACATGGGCCAAAGGCCAAACCCCAGTGTGCAGAAAGCCCCTGGAGGAGGAATCCAGCCCCTGCAGAGGCTAAAGGAATATATGAGCACAGTCTCCTGCACTTGGGCCAGCCACCCTGCTCCATCCTGCCTCGCCATCCCGGCAGCAAGAGCACACTCACCGGCCGCCACGCTTCAGCCTCTCCGAGCGGAAGTTCTCATAATGCAAGTCCTGGGTCACTTCCTGTAGGTCCTGCATGTGCGTCCTAGAAAGAGGCCAGGGCACAGGCTAGCTACAAGCTCTAGTTCTCTTTTCAAGTCAATACTGATTTGTCACCATTTCTTCTCCAGGAGCTCTCTCTGTCCTTGACTAGTCCCTCCCACAGGCTGACTGCCCCAGTCACTGGACACCATCAACACATGCAAAAATACCCACTCAAGTACCCACAGCACCTATCAGATTGGCTAACATGAACAAACAGGGAAATGATAAATGCTGGAGAAGATGTGGCAAAATTGGAATACTGATACATTGTTCATGGAGTTGTGAACTGATCCAACCATTCTGGAAAGCAATTTGGAACCATACCCCAAGGGCTATAAAAAACGTTCATAGCCTCTAACCCAGCAATACCACTACTAGGTCTATATCCCAAAGAGATCAAACAAATGGAAAAAGGAGCCACATGTAAAAACCATTTATGGTTTTTTGTGGAGATTAAGAGGATGCCCATCAGCTGGGGAATGGCTGAATAAGCTGTGGTACATGAATGTAATGGAACACGCCTGTTCCAGAAGAAATGAGGAGCACGCAGACTTCAGAAGGAGGCACCCGTGGGACAGCTCTGTAGTGAGAGTTCTCTCAGTTGGTGTTAGGGGGCTTTTAAAAATTCAGTTTTGCTTTCAGGCCTGAGTTTTTTTCTCTTTTTTCTCCACCTTGAGAAAGACCAAATCATACAGACATGGGCAGTTAAGATGTTCTGGTTGATGGAACATTTACTAAACATCCCCTGTGTGCCAGGCAGTGTACTTGGCCCGAGGTCTGGAGAGCTGGAATTCACCACATTTCCTGAATTTGAAGAGGATTTGGGGAGAGGGGTAATTTTGTTAGAAGAAGTCAAAGAAAAGTAGGAAATCTAGTCCAGATACCAGTTAGTTAGTCAGTGGTTGTTGGCGAAGCTTGAGTATTTTTTAATTAGTTATTTTTAGTTTTCAGTGTGTTCTTTTATAAGATTTTGAGTTCTGAATTTTTCCCACCTCCGATCAGCATGTAATCTGATATAGGCTATACATGTACAATCATATTAAACTTATTTCCACATTAGTTATGTTGTGAGAGAAGAATCAGTACAAAAGGGGAAAAACCATGAGAAAAAAGAAACCAACAGAAAAATAGAAAATAGTTTGCTTCAGCCTTCATTCGGACTCCATGGTTCTTTCTCTGGATGTGGATGGAATTTTCAGTCATGAGTCTTTTGGAGTTGTCTCAGATCCTTGCATTGCTGAGAAGAGCCAAGTCTATTAAAGGCGATCATCACACAATGTTACTGCTACTGTATACAATGTTCTCTTGGTTCTGCTCACTTCACTTAGCCTCAGTTCATATAAATCTTTCCAGGTTTTTCTGAAGTTTGCCTGCTCCTCATTTCTTCTGGAACAGGAGTGTTCCATTACATTCATGTACCACAGCTTGTTCAGGCATTTCCCAGCTGATGGACATCCTCTTAATCTCCACAAAAAACCATAAATGGTTTTTACATGTGGCTCCTTTTTCCATTTGTATGATCTCTTTGGGATATAGACCTAATAGTGGTATTCCTGGGTCAGAAGCTATGAACCTTTTTATAGCCCTTGGGGTAGGGTTCCAAATTGCTCTCCACACAGCTCCTCCTCTCAGCCCCTCAAAAGAACCGTGGAGGAGGGGGCTCTCGAAATCACTCTGCCCAATTTACAGGTGAAGAAACTGAGACTCAGAGATGGGGAGTGTATCCAGTACGTGAGATGTGAAATGGGAATCTAGGCTTCTCCTCCAATTATCACCCTCAAAAACCAAAAAGCCACACACCCATTTTATTGATGACATTTATCTTTACATCAGAATAATTTCATCAACTCACCTCTCAGCCCAAACTAAACTCTCTGTGACAAAGAAAGACAATCAAGCGAAAACAAATGATACTGTGACCATCCCCCAAAACATGCTCACTATTGCCTCTGTCTCTCTGCCTGGAGGGAGGGGAAATGCTTCATCACCTGTTCCCCAGGGTCTTCATTGGTTTTTATATTACTATGAAGACAGAATGGAGATAGCACTGGGCTTAGAGTCAGGAAGAGCTGAGTTCAAATTTGGCCTCAGACATTTCCTGGCTGTGTGACCCCGGGCAAATCACTATACCACATCTGCCTCAGCTTCCTCATCGGCAAAATGGGGCTCATGATAGCACTTCCTCCCCAGGTTGTCGTCAGGACCATGTGAGGTAATATTTGTAGGGTGCCATGCAATCCTTAAAGCATTATGTCAGGCAGTCAGGTGTTTCTTATGTTTATTTTTCCGTTCACATAGCTGAGTAAGTCATCGAGCAGTCATTGTCTCTTTCTACTGACCTTATCCTACATCAGTTCATATAAATCTCCCCATGTTTCTCTGAGTTACTCACATTTATCCTTTTTATTGTACAATAAGGTACTATAATTTTTCAGATATCTTTCAATCACAACTATTTATTAAGCACCTACTATGCGCCCAGCACTGTGCTGAATGCTTTACAATTACTAGCTCCTTTGATCTCCACAACAACCCTGTGGAAAAGGCTTCATTACTATTATTCCCATCTTACAGTTGAGAAAACTTCCAACCTAAGGGTCACACAGCTAGTACAGGTCTCAGGCTGGACTTGAACTCAGGTCTTCCTAACTCCAAGTCCAGTGCTCTATGCCCTCTGGCACCACCTAGTGGAATCCTGAGTCACCTCGTTATTTCGCTAACATAAAGAGTACCATCTGCTATGAAAATTTTCACATAGAATGGACTTTGTTTCTGTCTTTTATTTCCTCGGGGTATACGTCTAATAGTGGAATCACTGCATCAAAGGCCATGGACAGCACCACAGCTTTTCTCGCATAGTTCCAAAGTCATATTCAAAATGTTCGGACCATTTCACAGGTCCACTAACAATGCACCAGTGTGCCTGTCTTCACACATCCTCTCCAACACTTACTGTTCATATTTTTCCACTCTTTCCAACTTACATAAAGTGAAACAAAATTCTATAGACATCCATTTAAATACTTCCTACTATTAGTGGCATGGAGCATTTTTTCCATGTAGCCATTTAAAAAAAAATCTTTTTTCATATCCGTCAATCACTTATAGGGAAATGGTTTTTAGTGCTATATGTTTGTGCACATTCCCCATATATTTTATTTTTTAAAAAACACACACAATTTATACATTAATGTTTAGGGTTGGACTAGAGAGTTAAGAAAAAAAAAGAAAAACATTGGGAGAAAAGGAAAATAGTCTATGATACAGAGTTCTGTACAGAACAGGGAAGAGGGAGAAGACAAGTCATGAGGAAAGCAAAAAGATACACATACGTGCACACATGCACACGCACACATACACACACACAATCAAGGGAAGGGAGGTTAGACAGCCAAGGTCAGGGCTCTAGGCTGGTCATCTGGTTCATGGAGGGTTCTGATAGGTCCTTTTTAAGGCTGTGGGTTTGTCCAGAGCTCAGCAGTGTAGATGTTCAACATGCTGTTAAAGCTGGCTTCTCCTAGCAGGCTCCGGATAGATAGTAGGATGGTCCTGATTTCATACGGGAGTGGACACCTGTCCACACACATTGCCTTGGGTGTCCACACTGGGATGGTAACCATGTGACAAACTTCACAGGCAAAGCAACCTATGGGGTAGGTGCTGGAGAATTCTAGGGGGTACTTGTATCTGGATCTTCATATGGTGTCCCAGCTGTCCCAGGGATGGTCCCAACCCATGTGAATGAACTGTCTGAACTCCAGATATCCTTGGAGTCATCAGTTTCTGTTGTAACCTGTTGCCCAGGGATCTGTGGGCTGCCCCAGGTGTGGTCCTTTATGGAATACAGCAGCAACACCACCAGGCAGTGTCCAGGTCACAATTCTGGGAGGTCACAGGGGATAGAAGGCAGAGGAAGAGAAATACCCGGGCAGCAAATGTAGGGTTCCTCCCTACATATTTTAAATGCCTGTGACATCAATGCAATGACCTCCCACTCTACATTTTCTCTTCTGGCTCATTCCAGCTCCTTTCCCATGACCCCACGTGGCTTCACTCATGCAGTGAGTGCTGTCCCCTTGTAACACAGCTGGCTGCCCCTATACAAAGGGGTCTGGCCCCGACCCTGCCTTTGGAGATGCCGTCAAAGCTTACAGCATATTCTTCCAAATGAAGAACTTCACAGAATACCACACCAGCCCTGCTGTATGGCTCTCCTGACCACCCCACCCAGGTCTGTGGCCAGTTGCCCTCCTGCCTCCAGTGGTCCCCTCTGCACATAGCAGAGGGTTGTGAACAACCTTCCCTTGAGTTGGACTAGCTTTGGCTGCCTCTGCCCCATTCCCTGAGCTCTCTATGATGGGAAGCCTTCTCAAGCTCCCTGAGACCCCCCCAAGGCAGTCTGCACATTAGAATTTTATAACATTTACCCATGTGCCTGTCCTGTCCCTCACACTATATCCCAAGCTTCTTGAGAGAACTCTCAAGGGCAGCTCTGCCTAGTGCAAAGGGTGATGCATTTAACACCCCCAAATCCTCAGTCTCCCCCAAGACTATGCCCCATGTCCCTTTTCTTCTCCCTCTGACCTCACCAGCTCCTTGGACTCAACCACTATCTCTGTGTGGTAAATTTCCCACAGGAGCTGAGTCCTGAATGACATCTGACCCATAAACATTAACCAAGCCTACTACATGCAAAGCATGGGGATATAGCTAATAAAAGAAAGGCAGTCTCTGCTGTCTCTAAAGGAAAGCACTGGGAGGAGGTTGGTCCTCTCCAATCAGAGGGGAGCGGAGGCTGAGGGAGAAGGCGTCAATCAAGGCTGGCATCAGCAGCGTAGGGTGAGATCAGAAGTGATGAGTTCATCCTGGGAGCTGAAACCAGGCAGAGTGGCAGGTACCATGTAGAGCGGGGATCCCAAGCTGGATGCCCCACAGACCACAGGCATTAAACCCCTGGTTAAGCCAGTTCCAAATACAATTAAAACATAATCGAGAAATGCTTAAAAATATAAAATACAAAACCATATAAATACTGGGAATTGTTGGTTTGCTAAGTCAATGCGTGGCTTGCAGGGAGATTGAGCCTTCTGAAAAATGGTATTTCCAAATATTCCACTGTCCCATCAGCCGTGAAACATGGCGCAAAAGGAAAGGATCTGAGGATTTCAGGTTAGCAGGGACTGTGACCCACACAGAGCACTGACATTTTGGTAGATTACTACCGAAGCCCAACAGCAAGAGATGGGAAGAGAAGTTCCAGTTAAAGTCACTGTGGACTTTATACAATGCTTGAGAGTCTACCTGCCACGCCAAACCCAGGGACTACGGGAACACAATTAAAAACACTTTTTAGACAAATAAAGCCAGATCTAAGTAACTGGAAAAACCTCAGCTGCTTGTGGATAGGTTGAGCTAATATAACAAAAATGACGATTCTACTGAAATTAATTTATATGTTCAGTGCCACGCCAATCAAACTACCAAAAATTATTTTATTGAACTAGGAAAAATAATATCAAGATTCATCTGGAAGGACAAAAGGTCCGGAATAAAAGGGGAATTAGTGACAAGAAATGCCAGGGAAGGTGGTACAGGCACACCAGATCTTAAAATGTATTAAAAAGCAGCACCATCAAAATGGCTAAGAAATAGAGGGGGGATCAGTGGAACAGGTTAGGTACACAAGACACAGCAGCCAATGACTATAGCAATCTAGTGTTTGATAAACCCAAAGACCCCAGCTTCTGGGATAAGAACTCACTATTTGACAAAAACTGCTAGGAAAACTGGAAAATATTATGGCAGAAACTGGGCATAGACCAATGTCTGACACTGTGTACCAAAATAAAGTCCAAATGGGTACATGATTTAGATATAAAGGCTGATACTATAAAAAAAAAATTAAGGGAGCAAGGAATAGTTTATCTGACAGATTTATGAAGAATGGAGGAATTTATGACCAAAGAAGAGATAGGGAGCATTATAAAATGCAAAACAGATAATTTTGATTACATTAAATTGAAAAGTTTTTCACAAAGCCAATGCAACCAAGATTAGGAGGCAAGCAGAAAACTAGGAAAGAATGTTTACAACCAGTGTCTCTGATAAAGGCCTCATTTCTAAATATATAGAGAACTGAGTCAAATTCATAAGAATACAAGTCATTCCCCAACTGATAAAATAGTCAAAGGATATGAACAGGCAGTTTTCAGAGGAAGAAATTAAAGCTATCTATAGTCATATGAAAAAATGCTCTAAATCACTACTGATTAGAGAAATGCAAATCAAAACAACTCTGACGTACCACATCATACCTATCAGATTAGCTAACACGACAAAAGGGGAAAATGATAAATGTTGGAGAGGATGTGGGAATGTTGGAACACTAATTCACTGTTGGTGGAGCTGTGAACTGATCCAATCATTCTAGAGAGCAATTTGGAACTATGCCCAAAGGGCTATAAAATTATGTATAACGTTGGATCTAGCAATACCACCTTCTAGAATTGTATCCTCAAGAGATCATAAAAATGGGAAAAGGACCCACATGTACAAAAACATTTCTAGCAGCTCTTTTTGTGATGGCAAAGAACTGAAAATTAAGGGGCTGCCCATCAACTGGGGAATGGCTGAATAAGTTGTGGCATATGAATGTAACGGAATACTGTTGTGATATAAGAAACGAGGAGCAGACGGACTTCAGAAAAACCTGGAGAGGCTTACATGAACTGATGCTCAGTGAGGGGAGCAGCACCAGGAGGACACATAGTAACAGCCACTGTGTGGGATGACTGACTTTGATAGACTTGGCCCTTCTCAGCAAGGCAAGGACCTAAAACAATTCTAAAGGACTCATGATAGGTCCAGAGAAAGAACTATGGGGTCTGAATGCAGAGCGAAGCAGACGGTTTTCTTTTTTTGTCTTGTTTTGTTTTTTTCTTTCTCATGGTTGCTTCCATTCATTCTAATTCTTCTATACAACATGACTAATGTGAAAACATGTTTAACAAGAAAGTATATGTAGAGCCTATATCAGACTGCACGCTGTCTTGGGGAGGGGGGAGGGAGGGAGAGAGAGAAAATTAAAAACTCATGGAAGTGAATGTTGAAAACTAAAAATAAATTAATTAATTAACTTAAAAAAAAAAAGAAGGAACTGTGAACAAAAGCCTGTCCAACACCCTCATTTTAAGATTCCATCCCTGTAGCACAGTGAGCAGAGCACTGGGATCAAATCTTGACTCTGGCACTTACTGGCTCTTTCACCTCTTGGTGCCTCAACTTCCCCTTCTGTAAAGTAAGGACCTCATGAACCCTCAACCATCTTGCAAGGGCAGGAAGGGGCTGTCAGTAGCAGCAGCTGGCTTTGTCCTTAGCCTGTCACTAGAGGGCAGCAAAGGGTCACTAATGTGGTTACCAGAGCACCTGGGGGTGTTCCCACCCTCTCAAGCAAGGTCAAAGACAAAATGCCAATTCCCAAGTTTTTCCAGGCAGACAGATGGAAATGTAAAGTTACACCAAAGGAGAGAATGCCCAGAGTTAAACTCTGGGGAGAAGGTAGGAGCTCCTCCCCTTCTGCCCACAACCTTGGTCTTCCTGGGAACCAAAGAGCTTGGTCCCTGGCTGGGAGGCGTACACCGGGACCCAACAGCAACTTAAATACAGTCAAGTCCACACTGAGATGGCATATCATCTCACCTCAGCCCCGTCCTCGTCCAGAAGAGAAGAAACCAAGGTCCCAAGCCACCACCAGCTACACACTGGACACACAAACCAGTCACACTTAATGAAGCTGTAATCATTAACATGTGGCCCCCTTAAGAGTTAAAACAGACCCCAAGAAGTTCACTGATATACACATCCTCTTGGCAATCAATGTCTAGAAAGGCATCCTATTTCTCAGAAGAGATTCTCATGGTCCCCTTTTAGAAAGCACTCTCACAGTTACAAAGGACTCATGATGGAAAATGCTATCCACCTCCAGAGAAAGAACAGACATTCTGAATGCAGACTAAAGCAGACCATTTTCATTCTTTTGGGGGTTTTTTTGTGGGGGTTTTTTTTCTGTTTCTTCTTTCACAACATGACTAATGTGGAAATGTGTTTTACACGACTACACATGTATAACCCATATCAGACTGCTCCCCTTCTTGGGGAGGGGGAATGAGAGGGAGGGAGAAAATTTGCAACTCAAAATCTTTCCAAAAACGAATGATGAAATTTGTCTTTAAGTGTAATTGGATGAAATAAAATACTCCTACATTTTTTTAAAAGTGCTCTCAGATCCACATCCTCCTTCATTCCTCTTCTCCCCACCCTGGCTGACAGTCCCCTGCCCCCAACTCACTGCACTGTCTTCCTTCTTTAGACCCTCTCCTGGCATCTTCTCCCACCAAGAACATTACTTTGGCAACCACCAGTGGGGGCCCCCAACAATACAAAATGAAATGGACCTCCTCACAGGAGAGCCCAGCACAGCCGTGCCCCCACAATCAATGCCACCTCCTGCTTGCAGCCATTTTATTTGAACTAAGCAGAGTTGGACTTACTAATTTTTCCTGTAATTAAGTGACTTTCCATCTTATGTATTTAGAAGGAAAAAACGCCCACGAAACATCACATGAAAAAAAGGAGACCTAATGTTTCAAAGGCCACTCAGAGGAAATGTTTGCCAACCCAACTACTGCACAAAAACCAAACCAAAGGCAGTCTTACTTACACCAACATAGTCCGCAACTTGAGGAAATCATTGTGTTCTGGATTTTCAACCTCAACCACACCCCAAGGATACAGGCGGCCTCTGACCTTTTTTCCTTTGACCTCAATGAGTTGGTTAGAACCGATCACAGAAAATGGTATGCTGGCCTGAGTGAAGAGAGGGGAAAAGGGGAAAATGCACGTTAATTTGCAGGAGTCAGCTGTGCTCAGGACATCCAGACCCAAACAGAAATGGTGCCCCGATTCAATCCCTGAAGGCCACATCTCCACCCCTGCTTTAAAATGGGATGTTCTCTTTCATCTGGCTCAGGACACACTCAGGCATGCTGTGGGCCGCAGGCTGTAGTATGTCTGATACCTCTGATCTAGCCAAATTCCTTCCCTTTCCAGAGGAGGAAGGCCAAGGACATGCCCAAAGTCACTCAGACAGCAAGTAGCTCTGCCAGGATTCAAGGGCAGGTTTGTGGATTCAAAATCCAAAGCTCCTTCCACTAAAACTAAAGGATACAGTGGTAAATTTCAGCTATACAATCTGAGTTATTTTAAAATTTTAAAATTATCAGGGGCGGCTAGGTGGCGCAGTAAGAGCGCCAGCCCCAGAGTTGGGAGGACCGGGATTGGTCCTGGCCTCAGAAAATGAGCACCCACACATAAATAATGACTGGCCATATAACCTTGAGCAAGTTACTTAACCCCAATTGCTTTAAAAAAAAAAAAGAATTATGTTGGTAAGTTTCCATTTTAAAATAGAAAAACATTAGACAGTACACAAAAAAGAGTAGAAACTCTGAAAAGTTTTAATGTAGTAAAGCACCATCCCTTCAAGAAAGTTCAGTGAAAACCTACAGGTTTACAAAGGGCAGAGCCACACACGGGCACCCAGGTGGGTAAGGAGTGGCAGGGACAGACAAATGGCCAAGGGAAATGTCATCCTGACAGCTTGAGTTCAAATCTGGCCTCAGAGAGTTACCAGCTGTGTGACCCTGGGCAAGTCACTTCACCCTGCTTGCCTCAGTTTCCTCATCTGTAAAATGAGCTGAAGAAGAAAATTGCAAACTACTCTGGTATCTGCCAAGAACACCCCAAATGAGGCCACAAAGAGTAGAACATGACTAAAATGAATGAACAGCAACAGCAAAAAAGGAGTATTGTGGGAGAAGAGCCCGAGGTGAGAATGCTCTCAGTTAGCTCAGGTAGTTCTGGCCAGAAGCTACAGATGGAGTGTGGGACAGCCAGAGAGAAGACTGGGCTGGATGACAAGCTGCTGGCCAGCATGCATGGCCCAGGAGGCTAGCTTCAGGGCTCATTTCAGAGGGGAGCAAGCAGGGGCCCAGATAGGGGGCAGAACCGGCCCAAGACCACACAGACAGCACGAGGTGGCTCACCCTGCCCCCTGACGCCAGGGGAGAGAGTCTCCACACAAGTCCCTGTGCTGCGCGCTAAGGAAAAGGGTTCCTGGCCTCAAGGAGCCCATGCTCTCCTGGGGACAGAAGGCAGATCTCAGCAGCTACAAGGGCCTGCTGGGCAGGAGGAAGAGGAGGCCAGTGATGTCAAGGCGGTAGGAAGGCAAGGAGGGAGCCACCATGACCAAAAAGGGGAAAAGGGGCAACCAGTGCAAATGTAACGCCATGCTTTGGCAGCAAATGCACCAAGGGCAGTAACAGAAAATGAATCACACAGAGCCAGAGCCAGGAAGGAACCGAGCTCAGCCTCCTTTTACTGAAGAGCAGACTGAGGTAAAGAGAAAGGACTTGTCCAGGGTCACACAGAGAGCCAGTGCCCAAGGGCAGGATGTGAGCCAAGGCTCGGATTGCCCCCATGCACCACAAGGCTCTGCCGCTAAGGGGTGGAAGGTAGGCAGGGGGCTTCAGAGGTAGGGTAGGGGCCTGCCCCTGAAGACTCTGGAGCAGGGAAGTGACGCAGTCAAACCCATGCCTTGGGAAGATGGCTTTGGTGACTGAGCATAGGACAGGATGGGGCCGAAGGCGGAAAGGCGGAAGGCCAGGGGCCTCTCAGGGAGCTGCTATCACAGTCCAAGTGAGACAGGATGAAGACCTGGATTCCCCGAGAGGCAGCTGCGTGAGGGAGCAGGACGGGATAGACGCAAGAGGGGACAGAGACAGAGCTGACCAGACTGTGGCAGGCAAGGGGCCGCAGAGAGAAAGGGGCAATTCTGAGCTGACTGCCCCTGAATGACTGGAAGGTGATGTCCTCCAAAGAAATGAGGCAGCTGGGTGGGCAGAGGCGACCCGAGCACAAATCTAGCCTCACACTTGCAAGCACTTACTGTCCCTGGGCAAGTCATTTCACCTTTGTCTGTGTCCCCACCTATAAAATGGAGATAACAGCACCCCCATAGTAGAGCTGTGAAGCTCTCTGCAGAACCTTAACACCCTATATACATGGGAATTCTTATCAATGATGATGGAGGAGGGCAGCTCCAGGGGAGGCAGCTGCTTTTGTCCTACACAGGCTGTGCCTAAGAGGCCAAGAGGAAACCCAGGCAGCTTGGTCTGAGAAGCAGGCGGCAGGGAAGTAAGAAAGGGGAGGGCGGGAGGAAGAGCTGAATGAGGAGGGATGTGGATAAAGGCTGAGCTTCCCCAAGGGAACGAGCCTAAAGAAAGGAGCAGAAGGGCCCCGACACAGAGCCGGGGGCATAATCCCTGTCAAGACGATCCAACAAGCAAGCATGAAGTGCCTGCTGTATGTTGAGTGCTGTAGCTGATCAAGGAAAGTGAACCAGTCCAAAGGAGACCGAGAAGGAGAGAGCAGGGCCGGCTCCCCAAGCTTCCGCCCTGGGCACCACGTTTTAGGAAGGACACGGCTAAGCCAAAAGGCATTTTAAGTGCTTACTCTGTGCCAGGCACTGGGCTAATCACTAGGAATACAGAGAAAGGAAGAAGCCGTCACCGCCTGCCCGCTGGAGCTCACAATTCTAACAGGGAAACCACAGAAAACAAGCGGACACAAAGGAGATAGAGACAGGGTCGTAACCTCTCAGGGACCCCCTGGGCAGGAGGTGTGCCATAGAGTGCCAAGGATTAGCAAGGAAATCAGTTGTCTTAAAACACAATTATCAAAATATTTCTTCTAAAACAAGTTCACAGGCCCCAGGCTGAGAAGCCCTCAGACAGCCGGGGTAGCAAGCGATGGCCTGGACAGGCCGTAGAGAGATCTTTTAGGTACAGACTGGACAAGAGGCCTACTGAGGCAAGCAAGGAGAGTGTCCAGGTGGAGGAGGCGGTCAGCAGCATCAAGAGCTTTGGAGAGGCCCAAGAGGACGAGGAATAAGAAAAAGCCGGGATACAGCAGAGAAGGGATTGCTTCAGCCAAGTGCTGAGGGCAGAAGGAACCCCGAAAAGGGTCAATAAGCGAGAGGGAAGGACCTGGAGGAAATGAGAGCGTGCTCTGAGAGGGAAGAGAAACATGGCCCCATTGGCTGAGGAAATGGCTCAGTCATGGGAAGATCCCATCAGGGTGGAAGACGCCCTGATCACCTCGGAGGGTCCCTGCTCCTCCAGGTCTGCAAGCAGGGCTCTCCCCTCTCTGTGTCCCCCCCCGCCTTTCCCAGCTCCTGCCCACTCCTCCCGTCTGTCCCCATTCTCTGAGCTGTTGTCACCTCTGGCTTGAACTCTTTCAAAAGCCAGCCCCGATGGTCCAGGGCCTCAGTCAGCCCCGCTGACCACGAGTGTCCTCTGCTCTAGAGGCTTCAGTGGAGCCCCAGCACCACCAGGACAAAACACGAGCTGTCCAAGGGGCCATCTGGCCCTGGCCGGCCTCTCCAGGCCCTCACATGCTCTACAACCAACCAACCAATCAGCTAACGAGCATTTATTAAGCACCTACTATGAGCCAGGCACTGTGCCTGGGAAAAAAGAGGCAAAAGGCAGCCCCTGCCCTCAGAGAGCTCCCGAGTCAACCAGACAGCCCCCAAACAAGCACAGATGCAGCAAGCTGGAGATGGGATAAACACACACACACACAGATACACACAGACACACACACATACAGAGATACACACAGAGACACAGACGTGCGCACACAGAGACACTCACACACAGATACAGACACACACACACAGAGATACACAGAGACACACACCCACACACAGAGATACATACCTACAAGATACACAGACACACAGAGATACACACAGACACACGGATGTGCACACACAGAGACACTCACACACAGATACAGACACATACATACAGAGACACACACCCACACAGAGATACACACACAGACACACACAGATTCACACACACAGACACAATCACAAACACACACTCATTTTTTTCTGGGATCACATTACAGAACGTAAGCTCCTTGAAGGCAGGGACAGTGCCTAGGGCGCCACCTGACACAAAGCAGGCCACTGACCAAGGCTTGTAGGTGGCAGGAGAGAGAGAAGTCAGTAGACAAAGAGAAGAGAGGAATGAAGGGCAAACTCCCTGGAAGGGGCAAAGCAGGTTCAAGCCACAAGAGAGCACTGGGCTGGGCTCCGGAGAAGGTGGTGGGTGTGGCTGCAGAACGTTACCCGGGGATGAGAAACCACAGAAAAGCTCTCCCTCTGGGCAGGCCTGACCCGTCCAGCAGAGGGCCAGCCATGGATCATGAGGAGGGCAGAAGCACAGCAGGCCTCTAGCACACCAGCCAGATCCTCCACAGGGATGGATAGCAGGGCACAGGCTCTACCCAGCTGAGATCGCAGAGTTGGCAGGGTCCTCAGAGACCCCTCAGGTGCTGGGGAAGGGATGTGGCCAAGATCACAAAGGAAGGAGTGAATTCTGTACAAGCCAGTTAGGTCTACCTGATGAGAATGAGAGGGGAAAGGAGCAGACTCCCAGGGTGTGTCCTTCTTGACCTCCCCCTGCTGCCCCTGCTACCCAGAATGACCTGTGATTTGTCTGGCCAGTCACTGACTCCGTGGCTCTCCTCCTCCTCTTGGCTCCATAGCACAATTGGTACTAGAGTTAAATGGAAAGGGGGAGAGGTCTTGGGCAACAGCCAAAGCCGGCTCATTCCATCCATAGGGCCCACAATCAGCCAATGCCATCACCAAAGAGCCTTGGAGAACTGGGTCATTCCAGCCTCAGTGACTCCAATGAATTGCCAGCCTAAGAAAAGCCCCAGTGTGCCTGGTGACCTGTGAGACCCAGAGAACAAAAACCAAGCCTAAGAAATGGGGGATCTCAACAGGTCTGAGAGGCGTCCATTGTCCCCATGGATCTGTGAGTGCAGAAAAGTGCTTTCCACATGCCCAGGTCCTTCTCCACCAGCAGGCCGCCAGGTGGGAATGCCCTACCCCCAGCTCTGGTTCCCCCCAAGTTTCTGTACCACACATGCATTAGCACTGTGCTCACGAAGGGAAATGTTTTCAAACCTTCACTCCAAACACAGCCTGGAGTCTCTGAACCAGCCCCTCTCTCTATGGTACAGCTGCAGGGTAAATGGGCCCTGGTGCAGTGGGGAGCGTTCTGGACAACAAATCAGGAGGGATGGGCCCCCTTCTCAGCCTGGGACCTTGATTGAGGGAGGAGCCACACTCACTGGGCCTCAGGTGCCCAATCTATGAGAAGGTGACAATGAGCCCCACCTTGCCTGCTTCCCACAAGAGTCCCGGTGATCATCATATGAAATGATGTCTGTTAAAGTGCTCTGAAAATTCCCAAGTGCTATATGCAGTCAAGAATAGAAGGAAAGCAGAAAACCGGGAGAGCGAGTTTTTACAGCAAGTTTCTCTGGGAAAGGCCTCAATTCTCAAAATACAGAAAACCGTGTCAAATCTGAAAATATGAATCATTCCCCATTGACAAATGGTCAAAGGACATGAACAGGCAGTTTTCAGAAGAAATCAAAGCTATTTATGGTCATATGAAAAAATGCTCTAAATTACTATTGATTAGAGAAATGCAAATCAAAACAACTCTATCAGAAATGACAAGTGCTAGAGGGAATGTGGGAAAAGAGTGACACTAATGCACTCTTGGTGGAGTTGTGAACTGATCCAACTACTGTGGAGAACAACCTGGGGCTATACCCAAAGAGCTATAAAACTGCACACCCTCTGACCCAGCAATACCACTATTAGGTCTGTTCTCCCAAGAGATCGAAGGAAAAGGAAAAGGACCAACAGGCACAAAAATATTTCCAGCAGCAATTTTTGTGGTGGCAAAGAACTGGAAACTGAGGGAATGTCCATGTACAAGCTGTGGTTTATGACTGTGATGAAACACCATTGTGCTGTGAGAAATGATGAGCAAGCTGATTTCAGAAAAACCTGGACTTAGATGGACTGATTCAGAGTGCAGTGAGCAGAACCAAGGGAGCTCTGTGCCCAGTAACAGCCAGACTGTGTGACGATCAGCTGTGAATGATCTCACTATCCGGATCAATACAATGATCCAGGACAGTTCTGAAGGACTTAGGATGAAAAATGCTGCCTTGCCCCTAGAGAAAGAACTGAGAGTCTGAATATAGACTGAAGCATAATTTTTAGACTTCCTTTATTTTTCTTAGATTTTTTGTTTTGTTTTTGTCTGTTTTTTTTCTTTTGCAACATGGCTAATATGGATAAGTATGTTTTGCACATACATAGGTTTATATCAAATTGCTTGCCTTATCAGAGAGGGGGGAGGGGAAAGGAAAGGAGAAAATGTGAAAGTCAAAAAAAATTTTTTAAATGTTTAAAATTGTTTTTACATATAATTGGAAAAAATAAAATGTTATTTAAAAACAAATTCCCAAGTGCTATTCAGGTGTCTGGGTGTTTGTGTTCTGACCTATGGCTACCTTAGCATAGGAAACTACCCCTGGGGTAGCGCTGCCTAGGGCCAGAGGGGGCACAGCCCCAGAGAATGAGCCCACAGGGGTGCCTGAACCAGGGCTTCCTGTCTCTGAGGCTACCTCGCTCATACAAATAAGGCCATGATCACTGTTACCTTTATCAATGTGGATTATCAGAGTGAGTTTACATCAGATTTGGACTGAGGAGGAGATGAAAGGGATTAAAAGGAAAAGAAGAGTTAAGTCTCCATAGGTCACCTGTCATCACCCACAAATGGCCACACAGAGTACACCGGCAGCACTAATGAAGCATTCATGTTCAGGGAGTGGGCTCTATCTAGGCAGTCCACAGCTCTGGGCTTGTTATCTGGGGCCCCGGGATCTGAGCTGCCAGAACAGAGCAGGCCTGTGAGAACGCTACAAGGACAGTACCTGAGCAGCCATCAGACACTCTACCACACAGCTTCCCCTCTCCCCACCCAACAATTCGGCCCTCTACATGACCCCAGAGGCTGACCCGCAGCAGGAGGGGTATGCCCTGCAGAACACTCCCCTCCAATCATGGGGAAGTGAGGGCCAGCAACACCAGGAGTGGCTGGTTTTCTTTGCCTTCTCTTCCCTTTTGGTCCTGTGTATGTTCCAAAAAGCTGGCTACTGAAGGTCCCCAGGGGGGAAGTTAGAAAACTTCCCAGGTCCATTTGTCAAAGCTAATTCACAGAAGCGGGTGCCAAGCACAAGGGAGGTGGGGGAGAGGAGAGGGAGGCTGGACCTGCTGCCACAGAGCACAAGGCGGGCCAGCAGGGCACTGAGGGCAAAGCCCCGCTGTGGGCAGCCTTGAGCAACTCGTCACTTAACTTCTCTGAAAGTGCGCCACCTCATCTATCAAGGAGGACACTGGTCCCTGCCAGGTCTAGGCCTCTGAGCCTCATTCCCTTAACTGTGAAATAAGGATAACAATCCTGAGGCTGTGCAATACCCCAGAGCTGTGAGGAAGTCCAGAGCCAGCCCCCAAGGGTCAGCAGATTAAAGGGAACCTTTGGTTACAGATGAGGAAGCAATGCCTGTAGCCCTGGAGTGACCTACCCTAGTTCACCCCGGCAGTGACTGGCAGAGCCAGGATTGGAGGCCAAGAGAAATGGCGGGGCTTATAGCAACTCATCCAAGTGGGGAACAAGGCAGAAGGAACTCAGCACAGACTCGCGACGTGGCCAAGCCCGCATGGCAAGGAGGGTCCAGCAGACCCCGGCATGCTTTACCACGAAGTCATCATATTTCTGCCCCAAGCAGGTCTTCAAAGAATAAAGACCCCCCATGCAGAGCCGTGACTTTTGTAGGCAGACTATTTGGCAAATCTGGTCAACAAAAAAGGCACAAGAGACAGATGAGGAGCTCACCTTCAGGACCCTGGTTTGCTCTTTGAACTCCTCATCTTCGTCAGAGTCGGCATCAGGCAACTGGTAAATCCGAATGCCGTGTTCGGAGATTTCATCCAGGATCTAGAGTGGAGAAGGGGAGAGAGAAGTGGGCACCATCACACACCAGTGTGGAGACAGACGGCACCAGCAGGGCGCTCACCCCCAGGGAGAAGCTCAAAGGAGGCTCAGCCTCAAGCGCTGGGCAACAGCAGAGTCTGCGGAGATGAAGAAAACTGCTGGGATAGGGTGGGATTCTGAATGAAAGCAGCCCAGAGAGAAGGTGTCCCCCAGCCCCTACCAGGGACAGCCCGGACTACTATGGTGACATGGGAGAGGCTGTGACAGCCCCTACCTAGGGAAGCCTGGCCTACCCTGGAGAGGTGAGGAGAAGTGAGGAGAGGCTGTGCCAGCCCTTGCCTGGGGAAGCCTGGCCTACCATGGAGAGGCGAGGAGAGGCTGTGCCAGCCCCTACCTGGGGAAGCCTGGCCTACCCTGGAGAGGTGAGGAGAGGCTGCACCAGCCCCTGCCTGGGGAGGCCTGGCATTTCAAGCAAAGCTCCAGCCCCCTCTTACATGCCTACCACACAACAGTTTTCACATTGTATGTTCCATCCAATCTGGCCGACTGGGAGGCGGCTGCCTGCTTCTCACCAGCTCTCCACCACGCCTGGAGCGCCCTCCCTCCATCCCTGCATTCACCCCGCCTCCCCTCGTGCACCAGAGCTAGTGCCTTCACAACCTGGACATGACTCGAGATACCTTGCCTTTGATTCTCTACAGAGATGGCTCGCCCTCATCTAGACACATGTCTCTCCTTTATGTGAACCTCTGGAGAGCAGCAAAGATTTCTTTTTTATCGCCATGTCCTCACTACTGAGCATGGGGCCTGGCCTATTCTACATACTTCATAAGTGCTTGCTGAATTTAACTGAAAATGAGAAGCTGCATTTTCTTGAAAATGTTCATTTACTCAGACTTTAAAAAACAATTCACCCTAGCCCTCCCCCAGTGGGCCTGCAGTAGAAGAGGCCATTTCCCATGTGTTTCTTTTTCATTCTTAGCAATATTTTTTACATCATTCCTTTTTCAAAAAATTTTTTCAATTAAAAATTTCTTTTCCCTTTCTCCTCCCTTTCCTCCACTGGGGGAAAAAAAAGGAAAGAAAACACTTGTGACAAGAATGAACAGTCAAAGAAAACAATCTCTGAGGGTTGATTGTAAATGATGCTGACTTGGACGGGCTGTTGTCCGTGTTCAGTAAGTCCTCACGATCCTGGGGACCACAGCTTGCCAATACTGTCCATGGGGGTCGTCTTTTTGGCAAAGGCAGTGGAGTGGTCCACCACTTCCTTTTCCAGTGGATTAAGGCAAACAGAGGCTAAGTGACTTGCCCAGGATCCCACAGCTATTAAGTGTCTGAGGTTAGATTTGAACTCGGGATTTCCTGACTACAGACCTAGTGTTCTATCCAGTGAACCACCAGCTGCCTCGTTTTGGACAGGTACAGCTTTAGATAGATGATTGGACAGAAGGAAGACCTGGTGGATGGAGCAGCCCCATAAGAGATTGTACTGTCCCTCGGGGTGAGGGAGAGGCAGCCAGGAGCACCAGACCGAGGCAGTCAGTTACCAACCCACGGCCTGAGCACAAGAAGTAGTGAAAGACACGCAGTCACAAAATGAGTGTGAGAAATATCCGAGTCACATGGTAACCCCCTAAAGACCTGGGGGAAGGTCCCCAGGATTTACACAAGATGAGGGGGGCAGAGGTCTGTGACCTGCACTAAATGACCAGGGCCCATGAGAAAAGGCTGGACAGCCATTTCCTGGAGGACAGCAAGCACCAAGTCTAAAGACAAGAGTGGGACCAGATGATCTCCAGAAACCTAAGTAACAACACACTCCTAAAGGACAGCCAGCCGGTGAAACAGTAATATAGCCAAAGTCACAAGAGAAGACTGAGATGAGCCTTCCATAAGACAGAGGCACTCCTTTAAAGAAGGAAAAGGAAAGCCTTCCAGTTACCAGAATATGAGCAGTCAGTCACAATCCTACACAATGTGTAGGATTAACATTCTTTCTCTAATGAAATGCCTGTAGGGGCACAACCCAAACTTAATTACTGGACTCCAATACTTTAGAAAGGAGAAGCTCTTTGCTGTTCTTTTCCCTAGGGATAGGGGGATCCCTTCCATAATGACAACTAGTGAGCCAGACCTTTACTGGGAGGGAGGGGGCACTGTGATTCTGTGGCTTCTGGTGCTAAAAGCTCAAGGGCTGAAGGTTTTCTCAAAATGTATAAATCCCCAAAGATGAGAAGGTCTGCCAGCCTTTATCATCCTAAAAGCACTGTGATACTTTACAATGTCCTTTCCTGGAAGCCTCGTATCTCCATAAGGTTTACAGGGAACGAGAGATTTATGATCTGTCTAGAACCCTAAGTGATTTTCAGCCATTTACAGCTGTTCCTCTTGAATGGACTAAAAACATTTCCCATGCAGACTAAAGTCGATGGCCTGTCCCTTCCCAGAAAGTGCATGGCCATCACCCAGAGACTATGGAGTCTGCCCAGAAGCTCCAGCCCTCTCTTCCCAGCAGCCCCAACCCTGTCACACACAGCTGTCCTTTTTCAGACACAGCTGTCTTTTGTCCTGCTCTCCCTCCTACTCAACGGTCTGTTGTTCACACAAAGCAGCCTATATAGCACCACATCCTCCAACTGACAAATGGTCACACAAAGAACAGGTGCTGGTAGCCACATACTTCAATATTCTAAGGGACCATGCACTATTTACTGGTGTGAACACTCAGTCACCCAGGAGGACCCCTCAGTGACTAGACATGATCTTCCAAAGTTGCTGCTGCCCACTCAATGTCGAGCTAGACCTAGAATGAAACCACAGTCACTCCATCCTGGGACCACTACTTGAAACCTTTCCAGTTTGGGTAGAACATGCCAAAGTAGGTCATCTGAGGTGAGCCCATCAGCATCTTCATGCCAAGTCATGAAGGGAGGACTTTAGCAGAAGAATTTATTCACCATGGTCTACGATAAATTCAATTAAAGTAATTTATTAATAATTACAAAAACGCAAATTAAAACCATTCTGAGGTACCATCCCACACTCAATCAGACTGGCTAACATGTCAGAAAAGAAAAGTGACAAATGTTAGAAGGGATGTGGAGAAACTGGGACACTCATGCTGGTAGAGTTGTGAACTGACCCAACCATTCTAGAGAACAATCTGGAACTAGGTCCAAAGGGGCTATAAAATTGTGTATATGCCCTCGGAGCCAGCAACACCACTACTAGGTCTGTACCCCAAAGAGATAAAGGAAAAAGAAAAGGACCCACATGTACAAACATATTGATAGCAGCTCTTTTTGTATGGGCAAAGAACTGGAGATTGAGGGGATGCCCATAAGTTGGGGAATGGCTGAACAAGCTGTGGTATAGTATTATCATGGAATACTATAAGAAATTACAAAGGGGATGGTTTCAGAAAAACCTGGAAGACTTTTATGAGCAGATGCAAAGTGAAGGGAGCAGAACCAGGGGATCATTGTACATAGTAACAGCAATATTGTTAATGATGATCAACTGCAAAAGACTTAGCTACTCTGATCGATATAATGGCCCACCACAACTCCACAGGACTCACAAAGTAAATGCCATCCAGCTCCAGATAGAACATTGAGACTCAGAGTGCAGACTGAAGCATATTTTACCCATTTCTTTGTTTTTCATACTTTTTTATTTTTCCAGAACATGGTTAAAGTGGAAATATATTTGCATGACTTTATAGGCATAATGGACATGTATTTCCTGCCTGCTCAATGGGTTGGGGAGGGGCTGGAATCTGGAACTGAAAATAAAGATAAAATTTAGAAAAAAAAAACAATTTGCAAAATTCAAATAACCAAGGCAACTTCACATCTTGCAAAGGACAGTCAGTGTCCTATTATCTCAGAACTAGAAAAGTTCTCAGGGTCATCAGACCCACCCTACAGCTAAACAAGGGTCTCTTCTATAGCCCACCTAACAGGTGGCAGACCAACCTCTCCTTGGAGATCTCAAGGAAGCAGAGCCCACCTTTCCAAGGCAGCCCATTTCCCTTGGAGCTGTATCTCACAGTTAGAGGGCTTTTCTTGACATCAAGCCTAATTGGTCTCTCTGCCACTCCTCCCTCATTGCCCCTAGTTTCTACCTCCTGGTTGACTTCATGCTTGAAGAAGACCAAAATGACGTTATGTTAGGGTCTAACTGATCAGACCAATACGAGCTCAGAAAGCTCTACCACAAGTCAGGTACAAAGAGTCTACATGGACGTTTGGAGGAGAGATGTCTCTAAATTTGCCCATCTCACATTTCTACTTCTCAGACCAAAGAGAAGAAGGCTGATCCCTCCTCTGTCTGAAAGTCCTTCCAGCATTTGATCAGAACTGTCTTGTTCCCCAAGCTTTCTCTTCTCCACTTCCTTCCCATCTGACATGGACTTCAAGTCCTTCACCATCCTGATAGCACTCCTCTAGATACTCTCTAGTTCATCAACATCCCTTTTAAATGGCAGCGCCCAGTTCTGCACACAACAGTCATGGCAGAAGAGAGTGGGAAGGCCTCTCATCTCCCTACTCCCCTCGTCCCAGATAACACTGGCTTGTGGAGATACTACATCACGCCGCTGACTCACGTTAAGCTCAGTCCATTCAACTCCCCAGAGTCTTTTCTGAACTGGACGCTCTGGGCAGGGCACAGATGCTGAGATGGACCAAGTGTCTGCCCACCTGAGGTCTGGGATGAAGCACAGAGATGCTCGTCACCAGGGGGCTTTGTCCCCGGAGTGTGGAGGGGTCTGTGACCTGTGCCAGTAAAGAGCACACACACAGGGAGGAAAACCAGTCACTGGAACGCTGAAAAAAATGCAGTCATACAGAAAAAGCCTCCTAACAGTAAGGGGAAAACATGGTCAAGAAGAGATTTCCATTCTTTCCCCACAAAATCATACACCTTTCAGGGTGAGATGAATCCTCATTTTGCAAAATGAAAAAGGCCTTAATTGAGTCCCAGGAAGCCTCGAAAAGAAGCATTCCACCAGATTAGCGAGAAGGATGGACTGTATCTAATGAAATGAAACTTAACTGGGATAAGTGTCAAGTCCTATACACAAACTCAAACTATCTAGTGTATTGCTCCAGGCTGGGGGAAACCTTTGGCTGAACAAAGGTTTCATGGGGAAATGGCACCGGGGCTTTCATGGCCTGTGGGCTCAATGTTAGTTGACAGTATGATCTGGCCAGTTTTTTCTGTAACTAAAGTATGTCTTATGAAATCACGTTCTGTTTTGTTCCAGAGGCCAGAACTAGGAACACAGGTAGAGGCTACAGAGCAGAAAATGTCTTAACATAAGGAAAGGCTCCTTCCCACTGGAGCCACTGGGCTGGCCATTTGGGAGACAGGAGGGGCAGGCTGAGCTCCAGCAAAGAGACATCATGGGGGGCCCATGGCAGTCCAATTCTACAGAAGCCACAGCTTGTATCTTCTCCAGGAGGAATCAACCCTGACTTACTGAGTCCAGGAGAGCAGGCAGCATGGCCTTGAGTTAAGTTTCTATCCCATGGAAGACATTCAGGAAGGTGCTGGAGCTATACAAACAAGGCAGTCCCTGCTCCTGAGAAGCTCACCTTCTTCTAGGCATAAGGACACACAGACAAGAGGAGAAGGTGAATGTAAGAGGGTGAGACTAACAGGAAGAGTGGAGGATGGGGGGGGGACAACATTCTAAGCATGGGGCACAGTTGATGCAAAGGTGTGGAGGGAGGACAAGGAACTTCAGTTTCAGGGTCTGGTTTGCACGTAGGGGCCCAGAAACAGAAACAGTAAGAGACAAGGTTGTAAAGGGAGGCAGGAGTCCAGGTGTCCAGGGACTGGATGCCAAGCTAAGGAGCGTGAAGCCTTCCTCACGGAGACAAGTGGGTGTCGACTGGTTTCTCGAGCAGGGAAGGGTCCAAACAAAGCTCAGAGACAAGGCAGAGCCAACAGCCTCGGTGGTCCCTGGGCTCTGGGACACCTTGGCAGCGCTGCTGTCTCAGAGGGAACAGGAGGCAAACCCATGAAACACGAAGCCCATTTAACTTGTCAGCGGTGGCTGGGATAAAAAGGCAGCAGGAACAATAGGGGGAAAGCCAAAACCAGGGGTGCAAGATAACACAGCCCAGCTGCTGAGCCCAGGGCCTTCCTGAAGGATAAAAGAAAGGCAATAAAAACAAACTCTATTTCATGGCTCAACAATGAAGCCCTTTTGCTTCTCCTGCCGTCCACTTTATTGGTCTCCTGAGGTTCTGTGTTTCTGAAGATTAGCTTCCCCTGGGAAACGCCAAGCAAGGAACAGCGCCAACACCCAAGTGCCCGCTCCCTCCCATGAAGTCATGCCTGCAGGCAGGCTTCCTCCAGAGTTTCCCATTGCGGGGGGGGGGGGGGGGGGAACTTTGGGGAAAAGGGCTTTGAATTCCAGCAAGACCAAACAGGAACGGCTCCGAGCGGAGTTTCCTTCTCAAGGACTCTATGCCTGATTTAAAAAATCAAAACAAAAAGTCCCAGGCTTCAGATTGACCGCCAAATGGCAGCGACTTCTAAAACCTATCAGCTCTTGTGATCATGACGGCAAACCCCCCGACTCTCACCATGGATTAGTCACCTTCTCACTGAGATGTTCTGAGCTGAAATAATACACAGTCACTTCCCCTGAGAAAACACACTGGCTTTTTTCTTGGAACTACTTGACACACTCCTTCACGAAGCAACGAAGCAACGTATACTTGGAACGACATAACACACGTCTTTCCTCAGAAAACCTATGCGTACAAATGTGTCATCACCTCCCAAGGAACAGAGATGACTCCCCTCATTCTCATTCCTTCAGCCCAACAGGAAGTGGCTCAATGTCACATCAAGACAATTTTGTCCTTGGGGCCAATCAATCAGCTTGGTGTCCTGGCTGTGACCCAAGGCCTCCTCAGATCCTCCCAGAAGATGGTGGCCTCTCATCAACAGGCCTGCTGCCCCCCACCTCAGGACATGGTGAGGCACCTTGGAGGACCCTTGGGGTGGGTCTGGTACCTTAAAGTAAATTAATCTTTCTTTTTTCTATTTGGAACTGAAACGAGGCTGGTGCCAAGGGATAAGGCATCAAAGGGGCAGGATTAAGTGGCATTTCACTAAGAAACGTACCCCCTCATGACAGGATGCCACACTCAAAGCCTATGACCACTTGCCAATATTGAAAAACTAATCTGTGGGGAGAGACTTCCACATTAAAACAGAGAAAATCCACAGAAGCTGCTAATGTCAGCACACTCTCAAGACACAACATTAAATGCCAAGATGTGGATGCCAAGTATTTGCCCCAAAAATGACAAGAACAAAATAGAAGGGCCTCACGTGCCCCAAAATGTTTATAGCAGCACTCCAAAGACATGGAGGCAAGCAGACGTCCAGCACCCAGGGGATGGCCAAACAAACCAGTCCATAAAGCTTCAAGAAGCCATAAGCAAAAGGGATGTGGAGAAGGATGGAAGAGCTCGTTAGGAACTGATGCAAAGCAGAGGAAGCCACCAAACCCCAAGCCTGGCCCCACTGGAGAGCTGAGAAGGCCCCTCCCCAACATCTGCAGAGGGGAAACCACACTGGTAGGACACAGCATTTCTCATCCAATTTCCTCAATATGTGGCTTCATTTTGCTCAACTTTTCCCCTCTTTTCAGATTTTTTGATAACAAGGGATGGTTCTTTAGGAGAAGGATAAGAGGTGGGACATAGTGGGAACGTAGATGTCGTAAAAACAAAAGGTATTACTACCAACCTATTTTGAAAAAAGGGTAAAATGAGAGGGAGAAAAAAGAAGAGGCAACTTTTTTTATTTTGGTTAAGAAAAAATGCCCCATTTCACAGCCTCCCTTAGCGTCTCACCAGGGGGCTGCCCATCAAGACAAGAGTTCTCCGACTGGAGAAGTAGATCATAGATAAGGCTCTTTCAAGGGTGGCTCCGCCCACTAGCACTGTGTGCCTTCTCATGAAGGGCAACTCCAATGGCAACAGTGGGGACCTTCCACTGGATCCGCTAACACTTCACAGATGTGAGAGCAGCCTTTGCCGTGCACTGGGTGCTCCTCCTTTCCCAGCTGCCCTTGTCTCTGGGCTCCACTTACCACTTCTCAGGTATGACTCATCTTCAGGAGGCCCTGACGGTGCCCTGACACACTCCCTCAGCTGTCTCTTAAGTGGCAGCCTGTCCCGCATCTCCACCTGCCAGCTGGGCCCCTCCCCCTATAGGGCATGAGTGTCCCTGTCCTCCCACATCCTCTCCAGCATTTGCCATTTCTTTGGCTGTCATGTTAGCCAATGTGATAGACATGAGGTGGTACCTCAGGCTGCTTTAATTTGCATTTCTCTAACCAATAGTGATTTAGAGGGGGCAGTTAGGTGGCGCTAAAGTGAAAAGAGCACCCGCCCTGGAGTCAGGAGGAACTGAGTTCAAATTTGACCTCAAACACTTAACACTTAGTAGCCATGTGACCTTGGGCAAGTCACTTAACCCCAACTGCCCTACCTTCCCCCCTTCAAAAAACAAACAACAAAAAAAAAAAATAGTGATTTAGAGAATATGGGTGTTTTTTTCCATATGACTACAGATGGCTTCTGCTGAAAGCTATCTTCATATCCTTTTGACCATTTGTCAATTGGGCAAAGTCTCTTATTTTTATAAATTTGGCTCCGTTCCCTATATATTTGAGAAATGGGGCCCTTATCAGAGAAACCTGCTATAAAATTTTCCCCTAGTTTCCTGTTTTCTTTCCAGTTTTGGCTGCATTTGTATTGTCTGTGAAAAACTTGTAAACTGCCTGTCACCCCAATGATCCACTTTACCTCCCATGATCCTCTCTGTCTCTCCTCTGCTCATAAACTCTTCTTTTATCCAGAGATCTGACAGCTCGTTTTTCCATGACCCTCTAATTCGCTCATGATACCATCCTTTATGTCTAGACCATGTACCCATTTGAGCTAATCTTGACCTATGGCGAATGCTGGTCTAGGCCCAGTTTCTGTCAGACTGCTTCCCAGTTTTCCCAGAAGGAAAGCAGGGCTTCTTTACCTTTGCTGGGTCTGGGCTCCCCTGGCAGTCAGTCTGAGGAAACCCACAAGCCCCTTCTCAGAATCTGATTTGCAAATACATAAAATACACAGGATTACAAAGGAAACCAATTCTACTGAAATAGTTATCAAAACATTTAAGAAACAAGTTCCCAAACTGAACATTAAGACCTTCTACCCTTAAGGCAATGTCAAAAACATTGTTATAGTTAACAATCAACTGACAACAAGTTCATCAAGACATAATCCAAAGAAACCGGCCTGCTGCCTGTCAAGAGGGAGAAATGACTCATGGACAGACCGTATGTGTGGTCTACTGGCATCTATGTGATGTCAAGAGAAATGGAGGAAGGGCCCAACAGGAAACAAACAGAAAGAACTCTATAGAATAGGCAGGCAAGTCTGGACGGGGTGATCCTCAGCCAACTGTGAGAAGGCCACAAATCCACTTGAGGACAGGGATGGAAACTCCACTGCCATTCTGTAAGGAGCAAGGACAAAAAAGAGTCCCACGGCCAGCTCTGCCTAAACTGAATTAGCAAGGGAAAAGAAGGGCTCCAAAGACAGCAGCAGGAAAGAGGGTCTGCATGCAGGCAGTCCCCCCATCCTTGTCCCTTTCACCCTACAGGCTTCCAAGTGTATGTCTTACTTGAGGAACTCTAACTTTAGGAAGGGGACTAGGGAACATTTCAGATGAGGATAGTGGGGTTGGTGATGGGAGGTGTTACAGATGCAAAGTGTAAATGGGACACAATGGCATCCCATTTCCTCTCTTACTTATAACTTTAACAACAAATTATCAGGTAAAAATTTCTCTACTAAGAGTTAGCAATTAGGCATTAATAATCACGCTAAATCATGAGCAAAGTGCTTTATGTATGTTAACTCACAGCCCTGTAAGGTAGAGAATGTTTTTATCCTCATTTTTCAAACAAAGAAGCTGGGTCTGAGAAAAGTTAAATGGTGAAAGGTAAAGTTAAATGACTGACCCAGGGTCACAAAGCCACCAAGTGCCTGAAGCAGGACTGGAACTGGGGTCTTCCTGTCTCTTCATCCAGAGCCCATCCACTAGGAAGCCCAGTGGCCTAATTATGGCATCAAGAAGAAGGACTGACGTGAGCAGGGAAGGAAGCCTACTGGGATGGATCATTTCCTATAAAAATCCTTATGAATCACAGCAATGGGGCTGGGTACTATGACATCTCCTTCTGCCAGACTTCAGAGCTCTTTATCCCCAATGCTTCCGGGAGGTCTTGGCAATGTATCATCATGTCCGACTGATACAGAAGCAAACTTGGGCTAAGACAGGCTGAGGGATCTGCCCAGTGTGGTACAGCCACTGTGTCAGAAGCAGGGCCCTGGCCTAGCTCTGACATGCTGCTACCACACATCCCAGGCCCTGGAAACCCTCCCTCCCCATCTCAGCCTGGTGCTTCACCACCCATTAACCCAAGCCCTGGGCCACGTGGACCACATATCCCCCTCAAGTTAGAATGAGGCTTCTTCTAGAAAAGGACATGGAGCTCCCCACCCACACCTTGAGAAGGACCAACCCAACCATGAAGGCTCTGCTTCTACACCCACAATGGCCAATGCTTCAGCCTACTGCCATCCTGCAAAAGGGACATCAAACTCCTACATCTTCCCTGAACCTGAAAACAAGCTTGGTCCACCTGCGCGCTCACAGCCGGCCCCATTACAAGACTCTCCCCAGGAGGGATCCTGCACCAAGTTTCTAAAGTCTCTTACCGCCCAGCACTCCTGATGGCTCAGCCCTCGGGCTGACCAGAGGCCCGAAGCTCCCACACATGGCACCTACCCTATGCTTCAGCCTTTCCCGCTCCTTCAGCGTCAGGGTGTCTGCCTTGGCGATCACTGGCACGATGTTCACTTTGCCGTGAAGCGCTCTCATGAACTCCACGTCCAAGGGCTTCAGCCTGGAAGGAAAGCGACAATTTGGCCAGTGAGTGACCCACAACTCTGAGAGCTCTGGCCACCCTCTAGGTCTATATGAGGAAGAAAAAGGCACCTGGGGGCAAGAACCATCCTTCAGATGCTTAAGTCGTGGCTGAAAGGGCTCCGGGAGGAACTATACATTTCCCATCAACGTTCATCCTTTCTGCAATAACTCAATGCCGCTCTTGAGTAAAATTAAATTGCTCCAAGAATTCAGACAAACAGGGGCAGCGTTGATCCCAAAGAGGCTTTTAACGGAGCTGGCCCGCTGGCAGCCCAGGAATGGCCTAGCCCCCACAGAAGGCTCACCTCAGACCAAAGCCTCTGCCGCCCCTACTCACCCATGGCCGAAAGGGGAGATGAAATAAAAGCAGCAGTGGACACGGTTGTCCACGATGTGGCGCCTGTTCAAGCCGCTCTCATCGTGGAGGTACCGCTCAAACTGACTGTCGATGTAGCAGATGATGGTTCTGAAGCTGCAGTGTGAGAGAGAAAAGACGTTTTCAGGATCTGTCTGACGAGCAGCCCAGGAAGGAATACTCCGGCGTGCCCCCGACTCAGTGGCTGCAAAATGGGGCTATGACACTGCAGAGAAAGGCAGAAAACTGGAGGAAAAGAGGAATACTCAGAAACACCACCCCCCCAGATGGAGTGACATTTGTGATTCTGCAGGAGACAGCACAGCATCACAGAACCACAGGCCCAGCAGGAAACTCCTGCCACGTCCTACGCCTCTCCTTCTGTTGGTGTGAGAGCTTACCACCACCGCTGGGCATTCATGGCCACAGGGAGACAGACCAGCCTCATGCTGAGAGATTACAATGGGGTGGAAACAAAGAAGACCACCCTCTGACAAATGACTGGTCCAAGGTATCCTCCCAGTTAACAGCCAGGTTCCTGGCTAACGGGGGTCTGCAGCAGAGCCACAGACACAGAGGGTCTCATGAAAACAGAGGTGGATGCCAAGGCATGTGCCCTGGTCTCATCTGGCCCCCACACTTACTATCCTACTAACAGGCTGGTCACTGAGGGATGCTGATGGGCATCCCCACATCTATCCAACACGGACCTTCTGCCAGAGTCACTCTACAGTGTCACAGCCACACAGAACCAAAGCTGGGCGTCACTCAGAAGGCAATGGAGAGGTACAGGGTGGGTGGGCACAGGTGCACCCCAGACCCAAGGAGGGAATCCCAGAGAAGAGCAAGCTCCTTGTGCTTTGCTGTTTTTCCAGTTACAAGGAGGACAAGGAGGGGCAGGTAGGGAGAGTGACTGAAAAGAGCCTCAAGGAAACACGTCTATAATGCCCAGAAAAAAAGCAGCAGCAAGTCCTGCCAAGAGGAGCAGCTTCCCACACAACCCTCTCTTTATTGTGCCTGGGCGATTGAAATGTTTGCTTTGTTGGGTTCGGGATGAAAAAGGACATTGTGAAAAGAAAACGCAGAGCTGAACTGAAGTCCCCAGGTCTGTGACCTTCCCTCGGCCTGTTTCCTCATCAGTAACACAGAGCCCAGGGCAGCCCCTCGTCCTAAGGCCTTTCCCCACTCAGCCAGTTCCAGTTTTCAGGTCACCTCCTGCTCTGACATTCGGGGTTTTTAGGCCCTTCCCAGCTCCAACAGCCTAGGAAATACCTCAGCCATGATCATGCTCCCACGCACTTTCCAAAGCCACGTGAGACACGATTATCGACGTCATCTGTGACATGCTGCGACATGCTCTCCCAGCAAGGCGGTGGGGTAAAGGTCAGACAGTCCCTTTGGCTATCGATGGGCTTACTTCCCCAGAGGGCTTACCACAGCCGAGATGCAAGAAAGCAAAGCTCCAGCGGGAAGGCTCCCAGGCCTAGGCTGCCTCTAGCCAAGACCAGGAGGGTCGACATCAGGACGGGGCCTGTCTCCTCGGTCACCAAGGGGGCAGTGCCCACAGCCCCCAAAACCTCAGCTCCTTGAGGCACCAAGATGGCCGCCCTGGAACCTGAAGTCCGAACAATGGGGGAGAAACAGGCTCAGCTCCCACGTCCAGTGCTGGCCTGGCTGCTGTAAATCCCCTCCAGAGCTGGCCGGGCAAGCAATGTGCAGTGCTGCCTAACTTCCAGGAAACACCTGCCTTGACATCACCCTGCCGTCCACACTCAGGAGTGGGGGCAGGTGCTGCGCTCGTATTCCAGAAACATCCACGCAGATGTTCCAGCTTGGGGAGTTCCAGCTTGGGGAGAGATAAAACAACCCCTGATGCTAGAAAAACACACATGCTGAGAACAGAGGCCAGGAAAACCCGAGTTCTGCTGCCGGGAGGGGCAGCAAATCTGCCAAGGCTACCCACTCAGGCCACAGAGCCCTGCGTTCATGGTCTTGTGCCAGCCCAGCTCCACCCACAGTGATACAGAGTGGGCTACTCTTTGCCTGAAGACTTCCAGAGAAGATAAACCCCCAAGTCACTAAGAGGCAGCCCATTCCATCAAGGACATGCTTCCTCCAGTAAGGCACATCTGCTTACTGTACTCTACAATCCAGCGGCACCAGCCATCCTGTGGGCCCTTCCAGGGCCGCCTTTCACTGGCCGTCACGCTCCTCACTCAGCTTCCCTGGAGACTCAGCTCAGACCTCACCTTCCTTCCTGGACTCCCCACTCCATGGCCTGCCCCAAGATCACTGCCCAGTTGGGCTGCTCCTGACCTGTCCACACACAGCAGTTGGCATGACCCCTCTCCTATCAGAAGGTGAACTTGAGGATCCCTAACACTTGGTACCTGCAGGCATACAGCAGGTGCTTAATCAATGCTTACTGACTGGCCAAAAAAGAAAATTCCCAGAGTACCAGCCCCAGCACCTGCCTGCCCATGCACCAGGTCAACCCTTCCCCCACCACCCCTCCCCAGGCAGGAAAGAGCAATTTGCTCCCATAGCACTTGAACAACCTGCAGAGCAGAAGGGGAAGCTGGGAGCCAAAGCGAGAGGCACTAACAAGTGCCAGCATGGAAAGAGTGTTTCACAAAGCCACGCCACCATCCTGGAAGGGAGGCCCTGGCACCACCCCCATTCTACAGTGGAGAGAACTGAGGTATTCGGCATGCAGGTGCCTCACCGGGGTGCCACAGCTGGGAACTGTCAGAGGATGGATCTGAACTCAGGCCTGGGGGCACCCCAGAGCCCCTGCAGGCTCACCAGGCACTTTTAAAGCATCGTCCGGGTACCAGCCTTGGCTCCATCATGTAAAACAGAGGTAATGCTGCCTGCCTGGCTGTAGGAGCACTATGACCAAGTGTTTTGGAACCACTGTGTCCTACCAATGCAAGGGGCCCAGGAGGGCCTCTGGGAGGCAGGTGCCTCCAACATGGCAGCCCCCATTGGCTCTGGCACAGGACCCAGCATGCCAGTGTTTCACAGGCATCTGTGGCTGAGCTGAGGGGTGCCTGGGGGCCCTCCTCCTTGGACAGAGGTGACCAGTGACTGCCTGGTTACTGTGGATAGACAGCCCAGCACTCCCCAGAGCTCCCAACGTGGAGCTGCCTCAGCCTCTGGGCCCCTCCTCTCAGAAGCTCTGCTTGAAGGCAGGCCCTTCGTCTCCCACCCCACTGCCCACCTCAGAATGGAAGCTCCTCGAGGGCAGGGGCTGTCTTCCTCCTTCCCACGGCCTAGCTCAGGGCCCAGCACAGAGGAGGTATTTAATAAATGCTGACTGACCACTACCCAAGGCCAGCCAACCTCATCACCAAAAGGTCAGCCTCAGGAGGGATGAACCTTTTCAGAGACTCCAATGAATGCCACCTACTGAGGGGGTAGAGGATGCTACCAGCGCTGGTGAAGGGGAGCATGGCTAGATACCCAAAGGTCAGCTTTCCTCCTGCATATGCCCACCAAGGACGGCCACACTGAGGAGCGGGGTGGTCCCGGGGAGAGCTTGGCCATAGAGAGAGCAACAGCGCTTCCTTTGTCTCCATCTGTACCAGGAGCTAAGTGAGCCGGACATCTGGGGCCACCGGTGAGGGGACGTGGGAGAGAAGGGAGTATTCGATGGCAGATGCCCTTGCATGAATTAAATTTCCTAACAAAAAAATACATGCAATTAAGCCCCTGATGATCACAGCAACTGATTTCCTTTGAAGACACACTTCTGAAGGACCTGCCAGAGAAGGCTCAGCACTGAGGACACTGTCCTATTTACTCCCCATAATGACCTCTTAGAGGCTTACCAAGCACCACCCTTAGGACCTCCCTGTGAGTCAGGCCACACCATGGTTATCAGCCCACTTTACACATGTGCAAACCAAGGGTCACAGAGTATCTGCACCAAGACCCCAATCTGGGTCAGCCAGACCAGGAGGCCAGCATGCTTTCTCCTCACCCACGGCACCTTCCTAAAAGCTGGGGGGGGCATTTCATAAGGTAAGGGGCCCTGAGCTGCTGTGATTCTGTATCTGCAGTCCTGCTCAGCATGACTGTTCAATGCCAGCAGGCCCAGAACAAAGATGCAGGAAGGGCAAGCACACTCCTTAGGACACTCAAAAGCCCAAGTCTCATTCACAATTGCAAAGCTGTCCTTCCCCTTGACCCTCCCCACATTTTCCTGTCCAGCCCCTCTCCCCCCACGCACCATCTCGCAGAGACATCTGCTCCAGAGGAAGCGGCAGAGATAAATAGAGAGGCAGAGAGGTCGCAGGCTTGAGGCCCACCCACCCCTTGGACACACTCCCAATGCTGACACTGCAGAGCTGGGCCGCCCGCCGGGCCTCAGCAGACACAGCCTGCGCTTGGCCTTCGGGCACGATTCCTGCCTGGACTGCCCGGCACGTGGGGACTCTGCCCATCCATGTGGGCGCTGCAGCTAGCCATAGCAACTGTGCTTCAGAAATGGAAATGAAAGCACCCAGGGAGCAACCCCTCCTAAGAACACCTTCGGGGGGAATGACCTGGCTCAACCCCACTTACCAGGAGAGGGAATCTGGGGGCTTGAGCTACCGGCAGGCCATGGGTAGGTCCCATCCTGTGCCCTCCCTCTCTCGCCCTCAGCAGCAATGGCCTCCTCAAACCCCAGGCTCTCTGATCCCAGTCACTCCCTTTAGGGACAGGGGAATAGCCCCCCATGAAAAAGCTCACTTTGATCTAAGGAGAGCCAATGATGGGGGATAGTGAGAGGGGCCCCAGAGGGGCCACAAAGAGCTGGCCTCTGATCCTTCCACGTTGTGTGGCCCAAAGCAAGGGGCCCAGCTTCTCTGGTCCTCAGGACCTCCTCTGTAAAATGGGCACGGCACAGGTTCACTGTCCACCTCAAAGGTCTGCCCAAGACTAGACAAGCCTCAGCTTGATGTGGGATGTCCAAAACTGAACTCTTCCACCTTCTTTCCAAACACTTCCCACCTCCCTGCCCCCCCCCCCGCACCCCCACCACTTCTGCCCTTCCCTGCTGCTTTTGAGGCTGCCCCGGCCTCACCCTGACTCCCGTCTCGCTCACATGTGTCCTTCACATGGCTGATCCATGGCCAAATGATGACATGTCTATCCCAACTCAGACAGAGCTTCCTGTGTCACCAGTACTAGTGAGGGGTGTCCTCACTGGCCTCCCTGACCCTCACATCACCCTCCGGGCCTTCGTGGCTTCCTCAGAGCACTAGGGCCATGTGCCACGGGAGGCCTTGGCCAGTCCTTGGCTCTTCATGCCTTCCTTGCCAAGGCTGCTCTGGACCTGACTTATATGCCTTTGGGGAGCGTGTGTGTGTGTGTGTGTGTGTGTGTGTGTGTGTGCTGTACCAATGAATGGGTAAGGGTTATTTCATTTTTGCCTCTCTATCCCCAGCACTGTGCCTGGCATACACTGGCCACTTAATAAGTGCTTAGGGCAGCTTGGCACTCTTGAGCACTGCGGAGGCCCCCAGGAAGGCCTGGCCTCAGCCCCCCTGCCCTGTTCTCCACCTCTCCTCTCATTTTCCTCAGTGACACATGCACAGTTGTGGCACCTCCAAGAAGACAGAATCAAGGCATCTCCAAGCTGGAAGGAACCTCAGGGGTCTCTGGTCTATACTGGCCATACTGGCCACACCTGGACAGCTGGACCAGGGACCCTATGGGCTGACAGATGGAGCCATAGAAGCATTTTCTCCACACAGCAGAATCTGCCACCCTGCCCCTGCTCCCAGTTCCGCCTTTCTGAGCAAGCAGTCTGAGTCCAAAAAGCTCATCAGAATGGAGCGTCCTGGAATGCTACGCTCCCCTCACAAAGCATGGCAAGGCCTTTGTACTGGCAGAGAAGGCTAATGGGAACAAAAGGAGACAAAGATTGAACAGAAGTGTGACACCCACCTAAGCAGCTGTCATGGCCCTTGGTGATCCCCAGTGAGGGTGTTCCTGAAGGCAGCCAACTGGAGGAGGCCCTACATACAAACCTGCCCGGCCTAAAAATCTCCCTTTTCATCAACAATTTGTCTTTACCCACTCACTTGTTAGACTAAACAGCCAGGCCAAACGGTTGAGAAATACTAAACAGTGAAATGGGAGGCGATCTGTTCAGTGGAGAGACTCCCCTCCTGGGGTGGAAGCTCCTTGAGGCCAGAAGCTGGGTTCTGTCCATCTTGGTGTCCCGGCCTCACATCCATCGGAGACCCAGAGTCGGCACCCTCCACACCACGGCAGAGAATATCATCACAGGTCTGGCACCCACCAAGCCCAGCTCAACGTACCAGTCCTGACTGTTGATGGCATCTCCATAGCCTGGCGTGTCGACCACCGTCAGCCGGAGCTTCACTCCTCGCTCCTCAATTTCCACTGTTGAAGCCTCAATCTCAACCGTTCTCTCAATTTTCTCTGGGAGAAAAAATGGACAGTTCACATGTAGATGCCCTGCCAAGGTAAAGGAACTTACTCTCCAGCAGGCTACCCTGCAGGCCCTGGAGAAGACCCCCCAAGACGGGACCCGCTCCCTAGAGCCTCAGCAGCATGGACCTCAGGGGGCATCTGGGCTGGCTGCCAGCCATCCAAAGATGAGCCCCTGGAGCGAGGCCTCCAGGGACAGACAGGGAGTCCAGCGCCAGGCCGGGGCTCACCAGGCTCTGGAGTGAGAGCACCCCTCTGGAGGCTTGAGGCACTCTGCACAGGTAAAATGCCTGATGATCCAAACAGCCTGGGGAAGTCTCCAAGGCACTAATGTTCCCCTTTAAAGCATGCTGCATGTGTAAACTCACTTGATCTTCACACCCATCCTTCGAGGTCTGTGCTATTATTACCCCCATATACAGATGAAGAGATTGAGACCCAGAGAGGGGAATACTGGCCCAAGGTCACCCAGCTAGGAAGTCTCTGAGGCAGCATTTGAACTCAGAGCTTCCTGACTCCAGGTTCTGCACCACCTGGGGCCCACAGTAGAGAACTCACTGAGCTTTTCCTTAGGTGGCACACGGATTCTAAGGACGAGAGGTGACAAATCAGGGGCCGAGTGGGAGAGTTGACCAGTCCTTCTACCTGCTCCAGGCAGCCAATGAGTCTCCCATCCCCCCCATCCCACCCACACACACACACTCTTCTGGTCCCACCCATAGCCTGGTCCTAGCCAGAGAAAGGGGCCAGAGCCAGGCTGCAGGGGACCCTCAGCTACTCCCCCCCAACCACAGTAAACTCCTCAAGAGCAGAGGGTGTCCAGGCAGCTAGGTGGTGTACTGGGGCCCTGGGTCAAACCCAGCCTCAGACACTTACTCACGGTGTGAGCCTGGATAAGTCACTTAACCCCAATTTGGATATTGCAAGGGAAGGGCTGCCTGCAGCCGTGCACATCCCTAAGGGGCTCCCTCCCACAACCCAGGGGCCAGGCCTTTGCCTGAGGCTGGGTGGATCCCCAGAACTTTCGCACACACATGCACATATATACACACATATACACAGTTGGCCTGACAACTGGCCACACCACTGGAACCCTGGGCAGGGCTGGGACTCATTCTGCTCTCCCAAGCCCTCGTGCCCACTGGCCTGTGTCCCACATACCTGCTGCTCCAGGAATGTATCGTTCTGGATAAAGATCAGTCAAAAACAGGCTGTTAATCAAGGTGGATTTTCCTAAGCCAGATTCACCTGGAAGTAAAGCCAGTGGTTCAGCATGCTGCTTTCTTCAGTATGCCCCAGCACCCACCCCAAGCTCCAGGAAGGAATGCAGCCCCCCCCCACCCGCCCCCCAATGGAGGGCTGCCTCCACAACTCTGAGGGAGACCCAGAAAAGGGGGAGAGCTTTGAGTGTGGAGCTAGCCAGACATTTCACCCAGATGCTTGGTGTAACTGATTGCACAGGCGCCCTCCAAAGGCCTAGGTCGTGGAGGCGCCTTGTTCTAGGACACCAGAAGCCCCATCACTCACGTGCACCTTCACCGTGGGCTTTGAAGTCTCCCCTGGCCCGGCCTGCACCGGCAGGAAATCAAACCTAAGCTTTGATTCCTTTTCATAAACCATCTTAAACACAACTGGCAACGTGACTTCCTCTAATTCAGGACAAGGTACAAACAGACCGCAGAGCTCAGAGGTCATGGCCACATCAGCACAGCCCCCTTCAGAATAGCCCACCTGCCTGAAGGCCCCCCCACCCCCGAAACGCAGAGCTCACTGCCCCTGACTCAGCCCCCTCAGCCCTGGGACCTGCTGCATGCTGGGGCCTTTTCCTTCTATTGAGCTGAAGTCAGGGGGGCCACAAAGCCTCTGGATTCTCGGCCAAGAGCTTTCCTCCCAGCCTCTCTTCTCTGCACTAAGCACCCTAAGATCCCCTAATTAATCCTTGTGAGATGTTTTCCTGTATGTGATTTGTTTTTTAAACAAACAGACCAGAATTCCAGTGTCCATGGCCTGCCGTTTTCTGAGCCCTGGGGCTGAGCTCAACCCTTAATTCTAACAAGAAGCCACAGCCTGAAGTATGTCTGGAATCCACCTTGGGAGCCCATGCAGGACAGAGAGAGGAAAAACAGTCCAGTTACTCCTGGAGCCACACCTCCTTCTGAAAAAATCATATCTAATATTGCCTCCTTTGATCCCCAGTCTTGTTTATCAGAACTGATGATGGGCTATTTCTGACTGCCTACAAAGTAAACTCTCCCAAACAAACAGGAAGAGCAATTGTGCCCCCTCCAAGGCGATTCAGAAGCAGGTGGTGCATGCAGTGAGAAGCCAGTCCCCAGGGAAGAGGCCCCCCATCTGGAAGGCCCCGAAATCTGGCCCAGGCATTGGGTCCTCCCTGAGGCCCAGGCAGCCCTGCAGAGGAGCTGTCCACCGGTGCCTCTCCTCACTCTGTCCTCACGGTATAGCTGGCACAGATTAGCCCAACCCCTCTCTCCCTCAGGGAGCAAGCCCTGCACCTAGGTCTGCTAAAGGGGAGGCTGCCAAGAGAGACCCGGAGACTGGTCTCAGCTCAGTAAGATGGAGTCTCCTGAGGGCATCCTTCTGAACAGGACCATGATGTTCGTCTCTCCACAGGGGTGACTTCTGCTGTAATGTGACCAGAAGACACAGACCGCTGGACTCCCCCTTCAGCTCCCACCATAGTGCCCAGGCAGCATGGCCAGTGGATGTGGTGGAGAGCAGTGCACTCAGAGAAGGTCTCCATGAGGCCAAGGCCAGGACCTTCTTGTGCCTTTCTGTGTACTCTCATTCCTTGGCAAGAGGCCTTGCACACAGTTGGTGCTTACTAAATGTTTACTGACCAAGAGAAGTGTTGGTCTATGAGCTGCTGGGCCTTCCCACAAAGGGAAAGGATTCCACATACTGGTATATCAGAGCAGTCTTACACATTGTCACCATTCCCATTTCCTCAGGGATTTACTCCCATACAGCACAGGACCCAATCTTGGTGGCCAGGTGGCACAGCGGGTAGGGTACTGGGCTTGGAGATGGGAAGACTGAGTTTAAAGGCCAACAGTGCAGGAGGGTCAGAGTCCACAAGGCAAACTGAGTTGGAGGGAAATAAAGTCAAGCCAGAGTTTCTGGAAACCAAGGGTCTGAGTGGGTATGAATTCAGACAAAAGATGTATTGCCCACTTGACTCATTCCAAAGGCTGGCTCAGCTACTGTGTTCTGGAGCAGGAGCAACCCCTGCCCTGCCAGACTTTCTGGATGTGCTGTGGCTGTGGAGAGCGTCCTCCCACTGCCGGCCTCTCACTGTGTTCCCACAGTGACCAGAACTCTTCCTTGGGAAGTTTTACAAGTTTAAGCAATTCACCATGACCTTCCTTTGGACTTCTCCTTTAACTCGGTAAAATCCAAGAACCGCTGCATCGGAGATAAAGTCATGATGCCAAGGTCAGTGGGTCAGAGTTCAGAGAAGCCTCCCTTCCAATGCTAGACCTGGGATTCTGGATCTCAAGAGTCACGGCTGACTGAAGGTGATGCTGGTGCGTCCTGCTCCTGACACCAAGCAGAGAGACCAGACTCCACCTCCACCAGAGCGGACCGAGCACTATAAAATCATCCCACGGGGCTGATGGGCCACTTCTTCAAGAAACACAAAATGAGTGAGAACTGAAAATATTCACAAGAACAAGTCTAGAGGGCAAGAGTGCCAGGCTTCAGTCCAGGCCCTGCCACCCACCAGCTGGGACACAAGGTGGGGGGCGGGGGAATCAAATGAGATCCCAGGGGCTGGGCAGATGGTGGCTTCAGAGTGAAAGGGCAATCTGGAATGAGGTGAAGAGCTCTTCAACACTCTCTGATCCAGAGAACCCACTGTTGGCTGTGAAATACACCAAGCACACCGACATCCCAACAGCCACACTGCCTGGTGCCTCTGACAGGGAACCAGCTAGAAAGGCCACGCCACAGGAATGGGATGGGTGGGATCCTACTGGGGCACTAGGAGAACTGGGAAAACAACCATGACACAAATGGAAAAAAGGAAAGTCTCAATGACCAAGCTTGCTCTCACTCTTTGGAAGAAGCCGGGGACTGTGGCCTTTAAACTGTGGAAGAAGCCGGGAGCCAGAAAGTGCCATCAGACTGGAGCTGTCCCAGTGACACTGCTCTCTGTGGGAGACGGTGAGCTCCTGGAGGGCAGTGGCCTTCAAGCTGGCCTTTCTTGGCATGCCCAGAGCTTGGCACATAGTAGGCACTGTTTAAATGTATGGTGATGATGATGATGGCATATTGGTTAATTCTGATGAACTTTTTTTTGCTCTTTTTCCTTTGTCATAAGATGTGACTGCATGAAGGAGGGGACATTTGGAAACGAAGATGATATAAAAACGAAAGATCAATAGAAAATTCAAAAATACGGGGCGGCTAGGTGGCTCAGTGAATAGAGCGCCGGCCCTGGAATCAGAAGGACCTGAGTTCGGAGCCGGCCCTGGAATCAGAAGGACCTGAGTTCGGAGCCGGCCTCCGACACTTAATCCGCACAAACAAAAAAACCTAGCCGTGTAACCTTGGGCAAGTTACTTAACCCCAATTGCCCTAAAGGGGCGGCTAGGTGGCGCAGTGAGTAAGAGTGCCGGCCTCGGAGTTTGGATGACCCGAGATCAGATCCGGCCTCAGAAAATGAGCACCCAAGCATAAATCAAAATGACTAGCCGTGTAACCTTGAGCAAGTTACTTAACCCCAATTGCTTTAAAAAAAAAAAAAAAAAAAAGAAAATTCAAAAATACACATATAATAAATGTGAAATAAAGCCTCAATTTCTGTAGCAGAAAGACAAGGGGGATGGGAAGCCTGCTCCATGGCAAACCCCTCAGCCCAGCTGCTCCCAAGGTAGCAGAGTCTGACGGGATCTCAGCAGAGTTCTGAAATGATTCTTCCATCCTCCACAGACATGGCGAACCAGCAGAGCGCCTGGCAACACTTTTGGACCCCGTTTAGCACCACATGGTAGGAAAACCTGCTTCAGAAATCACATGACAGAAGTGCAAGGTCTAGCTTCGTTTCCATTCTGAAGACAGGTCCTGCTGGACTCCGGCTCCCGCTTAGGACCACACTGTGCCAATTCCCAGGATCTACTGGCCTCAATACTTCAGCTCTTACTGTCCTGGCTAACCAGCTCACTGCACTCAAGTCTTCACCTCCGTCCAACAGAAATCCTGTGGCTCCCATCAGCTGGACACAGGGTTCTACTAGGGCCCCAACTCTGCCTTCAGCCTCCTATGGCCCAACACACAGTCCAAGTGGGGACATGGGGAGATGCTGGCCTCCCTGAGGTGCTTAGCGCTTCCAGGCCTCTCGCCTCCCCTCTGGCTCCTGACACCTCCTCTGTGCCACCTGACTAAGCTTCCTGCTGCACCTTTGCGGTCACAGGCACCTCTGCCAAAAGCCCTGTCATACCTCCATGGCTGGCCCTGGCATTCAAGGCCTTCCTCAACTGACCTGCCATCTACCTTGCAGCCCTTACCTCATACTAGTCCTCTTCACATCTCTGGGACTGCAGCCAAGCAGGGTCCCTCTCTCCATCCCCCATCCTCATCTGTCCCTATGCTGTCTCTCCACTTCTGTTCATACCTTTATGCCTGCTCCCACCTCACAACCCCATGTCCAGCTGCTGAAATCCCTAGCTCCTTCAATCAAGATTCTCCTCAGACGCCACCTCCTCTGTGAGCCCCCCGAGTTCTCTCTCACATCTTAAACTTCCCACCCCGCTTTTGCCTGGACCTCCCCAAGACAGTCCAGCTCCCCCACCCCCAACAGACCTACCCCCTCCCACGGTGAGCCAGGCCGGCTCACAGGGGATCCGACACCCAACAGCCAGCCCTGGGTGAGGTATGTCCGCAGGGCCTTTCCCTGCAGAACAGCTGCTGGGGTTAATACTGGGGGGCCAAACCACCTCCAACCCAGCACAAAGCACAAAGGGAGAACCTCAGTGGAGCCCAAAGTCAGAGGAGACCCAGGATCCCATATGAATGCCTCTGCAGGCTTTGCACCACTTCCCACCTTTTCAGTCTGTTTGCACATTCATGCCCTGTCCACACTCTCCGACCCTGCCATCCCAGCAAACTTGCTGCTCCTCCCATTTCCACACCTTTGCACGGGCTGCCCCCCAAACATGCACATACTCCTCCTCACTTCCCCCCAGCTGCCATCACACTCCTTCCCCAAATCCTCTATTCGTGGTGCCCAGCATCTCTACAGAATTCTACAAGTGCCTGTGGTCCCCCCATTCAAAGGAAAGCTTCCTGAGGGCAGACTTTAGTTCACTTTTGCCCCTACACCTCAGCTGCTGTGTCCTGTGTCACTGCAGGCATCTCATACCATCAGGTCTTGGGATAAGTTTCGTTCTAATTAGAACTGAACCTAACTTGGTACTGAAAGCAGAAGGCCCCCTGGAGTCACAATAAGGAGAGATGCTCACCAACCACCATGAGGGTGAACTCGAAACCCTTCTTGACAGACTTCCTGTGCACCTGGTTCGGCAGATTAGCAAATCCCACGTAGCCTGCTGTCTCAGAAGGAAGCTGGAAAAGAGGACTCTGAATTACTTAGATGGAAACAACATACCCAGTACACGGAGATCAGTGCAAGGGGATACCCCAATGCACCCAAAAACATTGGTCCTAAGGACATTCGTTCCATGTGCTATGTGAGTGAGGCCCCACCAAGCCAAACCTGTGCTCCTCACACCAGGTGAGGCATGTGGGGGGAAGGCACAAGCCCCAGCCCAGGGCTGTCCCAATGCTCACCTCATGCCCGCGCTCCCCTGCCAGCCTTCCCAAGGCTCTCCCCCCACTGCCACCTCAATTTCCAACCCCAGCTCTCCCTGTTCCATTCACCAAGCATGACTCATTCCATAACCACATGGGCAGGGAAGCCACTGGTAAAACAGAAAATTAGGGGGCATGTGGATTTCAGTCACATAATGCTCAAAATCTGTACTGTACAGCAGGGCATTATGGAAGGGAGCCAGGGAGCCAGCAGGTGTGGGTACAACATTCCAGCTAAGGGGGCACTGGCTGTGGCAGTGAGAGGCACACAGCCTCCCACTCCTGCCCCCTCCCCCCCCCAGGCTCAGAGTCCCAGGCCTGCAGGGTCCTCAGGGGAGAGCCAGGTTTCTGCAATCGCAAAGAGATGGACAAGGATGAGAAGGTGACAGTTTGTTACCAGGAGGGCAAGGGTTCCTAAGGCACAATGGGAGGGCAGGGTAAGGTGGGAAAGGGACTTAGAAAAGAGAGGGTAAGTATAGGGGGCAGAGAAAGGACTATCCAGGCAAGATCCTCCCAGGAAATAAATTCATCAACTCTCCAAAGCAATCTCAGGGTCCACCTGAAAAAAAGGAAGCTGTGAGATCTATAGTTACAAAATTCCTTGTACAGGATGCCCATCAAATGGGGAATGGCTGAACAAGCTATGGTATAGGAATATAATGGAACACTGCTGTGCTATAAGAAATGAGGAGCAGGCAGACTTCAGAAAAACCTGGAATGACTCAGATGAACTGATGCCGAGTGAGGGGAGCAGAACCAGGAGAACATTGTACACAGTAAGAGCCACAGTCTGCCAGGGCTGACTTTGATAGACTTAGCCCTTCTCAGCAAGGCAAGGAACTAAAACAACTCCAAAGGACACATGATGGAAAATGCCAGCCACATCCAGAGAAAGACCTATGGAGTTGGAATGCAGAGCAAAGCAGCCTGTTTTCTTTTTTGTTTTGTTTTATTTTGGTTTTTTCTTTCTCTTGGTTCCTCCCATTTGTTCTAATTCTTCTATACAACACAACTAATATGAAAATATGTTCAATAAGAATGTATATGTAGAGCCTTTATCAGACTGCATGATGTCTTGGGCAGAAGGGGAGGGAGGGGGAGAAAATTTAAAACTTACAGAAGTAAATGTTGAAAACTAAAAAAAAATTAACTAAATTTTTAAAAACCTGGAAAGGCTTCCGTGAGCTGATGCCAAGTGAAATGTACTGTGTACAAAGTAACAGTGATCCCGTGGGCTGATCAGCTGTGAATGACTTGGCTATTCTCAGTAACAAAGTGATCCAAGACAGCTCTAAAGGACTTGGGATGGAAAACGCCATCCATCCCCAGGGACACCACTCATGGCATCTCAACACAGATTGAAGCATAGTTTTTTTACTTTATTTTTCTTGAATTTTTCACATGATTAATATGGAAATAGATTTTCTTTTTTTTTTTTTAAAGCAATTGGGGCTAAGTAGCGTGCTCAAGGTTACACAGCCAGTCATTATTTGTGTGTGGGTGTTCATTTTCTGAGGCCGGATCCGATCTCGGGTTCTCCCAGCTCTGAGGCCAGTGCTCTTACTTACTGCGCCACCTGGCTGCCCCTGGAAATCTATTCTCAATGACTATACAAGTATAACCTATATCAAAGTACTTGCCTTCTCAGTGAGGTGGGTGGGGAGAGAGAAGAGAATTTGGAACTCAAAATTTTAAAAACAGATGGCAAAATTGCTTTTACATGTAACTGGGGAAAAATAAAATACTAAATAAATTTTTAAAAATAGAAAAAGCAAAAAAAAGACTTCCTCATATACTCCATGAGAGATAGGAGGGCATCATGGACAGAGGAAAGCCTGGAAGTCAGGAGCCCTGGGAGTGAGACTGGGCTGCTGCCCCCAACCCAGTGAGCTGCCCTGGGCTAAGTCCCCAAGCCTCCTGGGGCCACAACCTCCAGATCCTGGGCAAAATGGAGGTGATTCGAAGAGAGAAGATATGACCTGAGCTGCCCTTTGTCCACAAGGACAAGTGCAGGAGAATTTAAAAGCATCATAGAACTGCAGAGGCTCCAGGGATTAATCCTGCAAATAAAAACCGCAAGGCTCACATGGCAAGGGTCTCTCTAAAAGCTTGTTCAAATGGTAAGCCACAGTCCACTACGCCTGTCCTAACAGGTAGGTAGACAAGTGGACGGACAAGAATGGTCGTTCACATTTCCACCTCGATTCAAGGGTCACGTAGCACTTTTGTCACTAAGAACTTCTCCATTTCATGGATGAGGAGACAGATTCTGAGAAAAGGTCAAAGACTTGCTCATAATCACTTTGCCAGTGTTGGAGCCGGAATTTGAACACAGATCTTCTGACATGAGTCCCATTATTCTGTACTGCTTCCTACAATTCAGACTGTTCCAGGAAGAGCTCTCACACCTGGTGAATACACTCAGAAACAACAGCCACTGGGAGCTTCTAGCCTGAAAGTAAGGAGCTGGATGCTCTATTATTAAAAAAAGCAAACAGGTGTGTGGGAATAGCAATGTACTTAATTCATAAAAAAAGACAAGATTCCCTCATTCTCTTTGGGGAATGTCTAAGATCCTTTATCTCAAAAAAGTTTTTTTTTCCTAATCTTTCTAACTTTACAATCTATAATAACTCTACCGACTAAAGGAAAAGGAAAGCTGCATTTCTCTGCTGAATCCCTATCATTCCAATAACATACATCAGAAAGTTCTAAGTTTGTTATCAGAATCCCTGCAACTGCATGGATTAGTTCACATCAGTGAACTTCTCTGGAAGGTATTTTTCCAACATTTAAGCACAAAACAAGGACTTTACCTTTTTATCTCCTGACTGGGACATGGTGAGTCACTCAGAGCTCTGGCCTCTGGAAAACAAAAATCATGAGTCACCTTCAGGCTCCTTCCCAGACATTAGGTACAATGACCTCAAGCAACATCCAGGACAATCCACCAGAGAGCAAAGACTTACCTTTCTTCCTAGCATCATTTACTATTACCACCCAAGGGAATCTTTCCCCTAGCAAGACCAACAATTGGGGGAGGGGAGAGAAGCAAGTTTCAGCTGTTGTTTCCTAGATCACTGGAACATCTGCTTGCCCAAAACAGCCGACATCGGGAACCACCAGCAGGCCTCCCCTTTCTCATAAATCCAAACCACAACAACTGGATACTACACGTTAGAGGATCAGGAAAAAGTCCCATCTCTGCCCTCCCCCCCCAAAAAAAATCCCAAAACTACAAAACAGGGCCAGGAAATGAAAAAGGAAGAACATCTGGAAGCTGGGCTTTTTTTTTTTTTTTTTGACAATTCAGCTACAGGCCAGCTAAGGGAGGAAATGCCTTCTTTAGGACACCTGTGCCTGTATCCTACAGAGGTTTTCCTGTTCCTTTGTCCCAGGCCCTCTCTATTCTCCATCAGCCTCAATATAAACAATCCATACAACTAAGCACCCAAGAACTAACAGGCACCAAGAGAGCATTGCTGGAGTGAACAGAGGAGATTTAGGCTCAAGCCTGGAAATTCAAAATAAAAAATTCCCAGCACTAGGCAATCTCCTGAGCACCTCCTGTGTTCAAAAGAACGTTTGTTCTGGCAGACAGGTCTGAGGACTAGGCCGACAATTTAATCAGTCTGGGGAATGAACTCCCAGATGGAAATTCCCTCTGCCAACCCAGAACCACAGCTTAGTGCCCCCAGACACTGCCCTGGGTCCAACTCAAAGAGAAACAGGCTGCTGACGGGCACTTAGGGGTCTTTGTGGGCCACATGTTGGCTGATTTTTAAAATGTAACCTTACATGTTTTATTGTATTTTTATTCATTTTGTCAAATAGTTCCCAATAGCATTTTAATCAGGTTCTGGCAGCACTCAGGAGCATTACTGGCCGCCCATGGCCCCTGAGCTGTGGGTCTGAGCCCTCTGGCCCAGATCTCCCCAAGTCACAGATAGGTAGGCCTTGAACCCAGGCTTTCCTGGGGCAGGGACCAGGCTTCTGCCTCCTAAGTCACTTCGCTGCTCACACTGGCAAAGAGATGGTTTAAATCATATCACTGGTCTGGGAAAGGTCTGAGCAAGGTCTGGGAAGTCACACAGCCCACGCCCCTACCTTACAGATGTGCTCATGAATCGGGCCAGGGCAGATAAGGAGTGAGCATCAGAAGCAGATTGCAAACTGACATCCTCAGATGCCAAAGCACTGTGTCAGGCTCCTTAGCCATGGCCCTGTCCCCATGGAGCAGGAAGTCTGCAGAAGGCTCACTATGTCACCATTTTTATTCATTTCCACTCTAAAACCAGCAGTCTTTTCCCCACACCCATTCCAGGCCTCTGGCAGCCTTGGGCCTCTCCTCTCTAGTTTTTAGTGACCCTCTCTCCTGGCTCTTCTCCTACCTCTCTGACCACTCCCTCTCAGGCACCTCTGCTGGATCTTCCCCAGGGCACACCCACACCCTGGCAGCTCCCCCAGGTTCTGGCCTGGGCCCTCTTTTCTCCTCCCCTTAGACTCCTTAACTAACGCTGTTCCTGAGAAAGAACTGATGGAGTCTGAACCTGAAGGCAGACTGAAGCAGACTATTTTTTTACCTCCTTTCATTTGTTTTTTTGGTTTGGGTTTTCTTCTGCAAAATGACTAATATGGAGATGTCTAACATGATTGCACACATATAGCAGATTGCTTACCGTCTCAGGGACAGGTGAGCGAGTGGAGGGAGGGAAGGACAGAATCTGGAACTCCCAACTTTTCAAACAAAGCCACACACCAGACTGCTATACTTGGGGATCTCGTCAGCTCCCGTGGCTTCCATTCCCACCTCCACGCTGATGATTCTGAGACCAACTTGTCTCACCCCAAACTCTCCTAATCTCTAGGCTCCTGGCTCCAGCTGCCTCTTAGGCATCTCAGACTGGATATCCTGTAGGGAGCTGAAACTCAAAGTCCAAAACTGACCTTGTTCTCTTTCCTCCAAACCCTCTCCACTTCCAAATCTCCCTATCACTGCCAAGGGTTCCACCGTGCTCCTGGTTACCCAGGCTCACTGCCCCCCATCTGGTCAGTGGGCAGGTCTTGTCGATTATACCTTCCCAAAATCTCTCCAATATGCCCATCCTCTCCTCTGCCCCAGCCCCCACCCTGGTGCAGGCCCCCCTCCCCTCCTGCCTGGATGCAGCAATGGCTGCAGAGGGAGGGGGTCGGCTGCCTTACATCTCTCCTCACTCCAGCCTATTCTCCACTCAGCTGTCAAAGCAATATTTCACATACAAACCGCCCCCCACCCCATTTGATAAACTCCAACGGCACTCTGTTACCTCCAGGATCAAACACGAAACCCCATTTGTCTCTCAAAGCCCTCTCTTTCTACCTTTCCAGGGCCGGTTAAAAGGAAGACAGGAACATCATGGCAGACCAAAGGCTGCCAAAAGGACACAGTGGAAGTGACTCCAGAAGTAACAAAACTGGTGAGCAGAAGCCCTCCCAAAAGCAGGAACTGAAGGCCAAGTGCCCACCAGTGACCCCAGCCCCGGCCGCACCAGTACAAGGGAGAGACTCCTGTCACTGCTCTGGAAGCTGCAGATCCTGAAGGGCTGCTAGCTAGGAAGAGGGACAGCTGCACCCCACCCCAGAGGGGCAAGAACCTGGGTCCTTAGACCCAGAACCTGGGCTCTTGCCACCATCTAGGTCTCCTTGGCCTCTCCAAGTATGCATTTCCCCTCTGGAACGCCTCCCAACAGGAAGATTTGGGGTTCTGGTCTTAATGCTGGGCTGAATTCCTGCCTCCTTCACACTTGCTGCTGAGGTCTGCCCTTGCTAGATGTGGGGTGACTCCCCAATAACTCAGAGATACCAAGTTCCTGAGCAGCCATTAGCTTAATGCATCAGGGCTCAATGGGCACCCCAGTCTTCCCAGCCTGTGCCAGGCTCTCCAAGAGAGGATGCCAGACCCACCTATTGGACCCACCGCAGCTTCACAAAGCACCTGTGTGTAACTTTGAAAATCTCCCAAGGCAAGTATGAGGGAAGGTAAGGAGATGGGCAGAGAAGAGGGGGCCATCATTTCCAGTGTCTGCCCTTCCAAACTGAGGATGTTAGCTGCAAGAGACTGCAGATGACCAGAAGATAAGACCCTGGAGATGTGCCAAGCAGTGAGTCTAGGAGAGACCTCGTAAGCCACACACCCACTGGCTGCCCATCCCAACAGGCAAAACACCAAGTGGTGGGAAAGTAAGAGGACAGGGAGGGGAGTGCCTGCTCTGAGGTTGGGGGGAGGGTGGCAATCACTCATATGCCCAGTCCCTGTCAGTGGCATGAGACTTCTCATACTAAGTAAAGGGATGAGCAGAGGCCCCCCACCAGGCCCCAGCAAACAGCAAATCAAATCTTTCTGTACTTAATCATGTCCCCAGGGCTCTGCCCAGGGTGAATCACTTAAATCAACTAAGCACTAAGAGATCTTCTCATGACAAATATCCTAGGGATGTATTACTCATTGTCAAAGCAGAGCTCAATCAAAAAAAATGAAAGGTCATTCCTGGAGGCATTACAAGTAGTGGAGAGCCTGGGCTCCATCTCCCTCACAGAGGCTTTCACTTGTATGACCCTGGGCAGGCCACTTCTCTTTAGGCCTCAGTTCTTCATCTGTACATGGGAGAAGGGTGGACTAAAACCTCTCTAGGGTCCTTCCTTCAGATTGAACCTTTGATCCTGTGACTGAGCATGAAGGAACTGACAGCGCTGTAGCCGACCCAGGAAGGGGCCCAAACCTCAGAAGACGCCCAGATACACAAACGGCATTTATCACGGTGCCAAGTGCAGGACTTGTCTCTACTCTCAGGAAGACAAGACGTAAAGGGGAGCTGGGAAAGGGCAAGGCTGGGGGCCCTGCAGGGATGGAGACTCCAGGCCAGGCCTCAGCCATCAGCCGCACAGCCCAGCTCAGAGGCCTGGCCATGTGCAAGGCCAGACAACGCACACCTACTGCGGGCTGGCACTTGCTCTTCTCACCTAATGGGGCTTCACAGCTGTCTCTGGACTTGTGTCTTATTTTCTATTAGACCCTATGCTCTCTGAGGGTGAGGGCCTTAGTATTCCCTTCAGACCCCAGCACCTTGAAGAGGTCACACAAGTAACTGAGAAATGCTAGCTGACTTGAAAGGGCTAAGATTTCCCCAGTTCAGCATTTATCAGACACCAAGGCTCAAGACACCCACATCACGCTTCTAACGGCTAGGATGTTAGAGCCTAGGATGGACTGCAATCAGTCCCCATGGCATCAGCAGAATCCTTGGAGGGCAAAAGGAATAAAGAATAGCATTTCTGTGAGATTCCTTATGGAATAAGAGTAAGGATTCACGTTCATGTTTGAGGAACCCCAGGGAAACCATACGCACTGACTGGAAAATTCAAAACTGAACAAGAGTTGGACAGGAAAACAAAAAACCACAAGGAAATATATGTGCATGCATGCAGAGAGGAGGAGCTGACTGTATACAGGTGTCAAAAGGGTCCAGGAGCCAAAACTACTCACCAGGCATCACACACAACGACTAAGCGTTGTTTTCCTACATAATTGGTTTCACAAAGTTCCGGATTTAAAAACTCCAGGAACGTATTTCTAAGGAATTACCTCACAATTTCAGGTGGTAAAGTTATTTGGCTCCCCGCCTACGTTCTCCTTACACATTGTCACACCCTTCCCGACATGAAACAATCACCAAGAAATTCACCTCATTCCGTGACCCAGTTGGCTGAACTAGACATCACATAACCTTCTCAGACCAGAAGCGGCCCTCGCTGGAGTTTCTATCAGTCCCCTGCAAAGCCCAACTCAAAGAGAGAGTTGGTTGGTAGGAAAGATAATGAGAGTCCCCTCTTCCGCAAAGCCCCCAGCATTGTACCACCATACTGACCACCCTCATTTCAATGAAAAACAAAATGGCAGCTGCATTCCAGTGTTAAATATACACCAAAGGGAGGAGAGCCAACAGGGTAAAGAAAAATGCTGCCAAACTTATCAGGTGAGAACATTTGGTGAAGGGGAGGGTGACTTCATTGGTGTGGAAATGCCTCCCACCCGTGCAGAGCTGGAGCTCTGTCCATAATTTATAGTCTTAGAAAGCTATCCAGTGACTACCTGACTCACACAAGGTCACCTCACTACTATAGGCAAGGTGGAATTCCAACTGTGGTGGGCTCAACTCCAAAATCAGCCCTCCATCCTCTACTACCTCAATAAAATAACCAAAAAAAAAAAAAATCAAATATCCCTGAAACGTCCAAGAAAGAGTTCAGAGTATTCACTCGAAGACTCAACCAATATTTATTAAACACCTCCTGTATATGGAACATTCTATTGGGAAAGTCACAAAATTTAGATAAAGCATACCTCCTGCCCTCATGAAGCTTACAGTCTAGCAGACAGTGATAACTCTAATATGAAATGGGCCAATATGCCATGGTCAGTGCTTTAAGGGCAAGATGTGAGGTGAACAGGGTAAGGCTTCTGATTGGAGAGGACAGTGGGCAGGTGGTCACACTCACAGGATCAAGTCCAACTGACAGTGTAGCTGAGGGGAAACAAAGAATGGGGGCTCCATCAGTACTGGGCACTCTCTACTTCCAGGCTCCCCATCAGCTCCATGGGTTTTGCTGCTTCTTCCACCCTCATATCTCCCAACCCCTCTAACCCCTAGTGGGCCCTTCTCGTGAGTCCATGTAACCAAAAGCCTCATCACATGCTGGTCAACCTTCCAAGCTTGGCTAAGGGGGACGTAAGGTGACCACCCACTGCCAGGCCCAGCTTGGCAGGCCCAGGAAGACCAGCACTCCACAGGCCCAGCCTTCATGGTACTTCAAAGTAGGGCACATGTCAGAACCCAAAGGTGTTTTCCATACGTTCTATGTACCCATCAGTCCAATATGCAGTGTTTTCCCTTCAGCTGGTACCACACGTGCTAAACTGCTACCGTCCCTCCCCTCCTGGGAATCTTATCTTCAATCATCATCGAATTGGCCTCTCGAGAAGCAAAACCCAACGCTAATTACAGCTTCCACTTACGCAAACACAAAGGCTGCAGCTTGCCATAATATCATCCTCTATTCTGAACTAGTCTATCCAATAAATTAGGGAGGAAGGAACCTGGATCATTTCCTTCAGGATATAAGGAGTAAACTTCTCAGGGCCAGTGTGGGATTTTCCTAATGTCAACTACAACAAATCAAAACCAATTATGGGAAATGTATGAGGATTGCCCCAACATAAAGCATTTCAAGGAAAGAAAGAGTGGGGGAAGAAAGGAGAATAATCTAAATTTTTGAAAATCATTCCAAAAGATGACTGTCTCTGCCAATTCTCAGCAGTCAGAGGCCTTAGAATAATAAGGATGATAATGGTATAGAGTTTTACAATTCAGAAAATACAATCTTCACAACAATCCTGTGAGATGTGCATATTATCAGGACCAACTTACAGGAAAGAAAATTGAGGCCTAGAAAAGGAATGTGTCCGAGTTCACACAGCTAACTGGGATTCATACAAAGGATAATCTGGTTAAGCAAAGAATCTGGCACAGCCAGCTAAAGCAAGTCAAGGGGGCTAAACCTGCAGAGGTGAGGGCCTGTGTAATAGTGCATATACCATCAGATGTGCTGGTGGGTTAATAATAACTGTCCCCAGACAGCACAAGCTCAGGGATGAGCAAGCCTGCTCTGGGGTCAGTCAGTCACTCCTCCAACCAAAGGTGCTGAGCACTCCTTCTGTAGGGGACCCTAGGCAAGGCCAGGCGGGGAATTCAAACGAAAGAAAAGCCTGGGCCCTCAATAGCCTCTGAGCCTGTCAGGCATCCACATAACTAACACAGACCAAATGAGACATGAATGGAAAAAAACACAGAAGTGTTTGGGAAAATGAGAACTTCTGTCTGCTGACAGTCCCTTAGCTGCCCACAGCTTTACTAAGACCTGCCAAGAACCCAGATGTCTCTCTCGACAAGCCATTCCTCCTTTCCCCAAGCAGGTCAGTGGAGTCACAGGACCCAGCTAGAGAGGAACCAGGGCCTGATCACTGCTGACTTTGCTCATTTGGACACCGTGACCTGGACCCCAGGCACAGGCTGACCACGCCAAAGGTTTGCTAAGTTAAGAGGAAGAACAAGGAAGCTGATGTGATGGTCTGGCATCCCAATTCAATACCCTGCCTGGCACAGATTCTCGCATGTGGCTGACATTTAATGTTAGAGCCACTGAACAACTAACTCACATTTATTATCTAACCCTTTAAGCACACTGGGCACATGATGCATCCACAAAGGCGCTTTACAGGTGACTCAGGACTCCTGGATGCTCCCACTTAATTGTAATGCTAATCACAAGCCAATCATCCTCAGCAAAAAGGGGCTATGTATGACAACGAGTGTGAGCACATGTGTCCTAGGACTCCAGGAGCCTGGCGTCTGGGAGCGCCAGATTCTCCTTCAGATGAAAGAGAATGTTCGTCCAGCTGCATCTTCCATTTTTTCCTTTATGATGACCACAAGAAATAGATTTACAAAGTACTTTGTGGACACTTGGCTCAAATATCCAATGAGTCTGCGCATTAACTGACTGGGGGGTCCTTCCAACAAGGCCCAGCCTGGGAGCCTCCTTCCACGTCATCAGAACACACTGGTGCACTCTGGCCATACCCCATCAGTCATTCCTCTGCCAAGGGCCCACCCATCTTCTTTTTCCAGTCCTGATTCCATGATATCTTTACTCCCAGTCTTTTTTTTTTTTTGCTTTTTGGAGGTCAATTGGGTTTAAGTAACTTGCCCAAGGTCACACGGCTAGGTTTTTGTTTGTGTGTGCATTAAGTGTCTGAGGCCAGATCCGAACTCAGGTCCTTCTGACTCCAGGGCTGACACTCTACTCACTGCGCCACCTAGCCGCCCCTTTACTCCCAGTCTTGCTGGGAAATGTGCTTCCTCGGACAAGGCTCCTCAAAGTGAAGAAATGCTTCATTTCCCCTTGTTATGGCTGTGGATGTGAGAATGCCTACACAGAAGTGATGCCTGTGTCCCCTGCTGGACACATCCTTTAGTCTGACCCCATCCCATCTTTCCAGGCTGATTACATCTACAGTGTCCCTCACAACCACTAGGATCCAGTCAAATTGTCCTCCTCTCTGTATTCCCCTACCCAACATTCCATTTCCCATCTCGTGCTTTTGCCTAGGCCATTACCTCCACCCCCCACTCCAGCCCTGCCTAGCAGGGTTCTCCCCTTCACCTTCACCACAGAAACCCTAGCTCCCTTCCAGACTTAGCTCAAGCACTGCCCCCCTACAACAAGTCCTTCCTGATCTCTCAGGGTGCCACTGCTAGGGCCCATCCAAAAACGGCCCTGTGTTTATTTCATATGGTTATATGCTTTTCCCCACAAAAGGATGAAAGCTTGTGGAAGGCTGGCATTATCTCACCCCAGAGCCTCACCCAGGGCCTGGCACATAACAGACATTTATCAACTACTTCCTGACAGAGGGAGACAAAGCCCTCGTTGGAAATCGAAGGAACAAAGGAATAAAGGGGCTTACGCACAGTTACAGAACAAGGGCTAGGGCAGCTTCTCTGAACAGCCGGGGCAGCCAGGGAGCAGAGGTGTGGAAGCCTGAGACCACGGAAGATACTGCCTGCATGAGCCAGATCGTGCTATGTGACCTCTGTGGGGGCATCATTCTGGGATGCCTCCAGCTCCAAAACTCTGCATCCTGGGGCAGTTAGGTGGTGCAGTGAGTAGAGCGCCGGCCCTGGAGTCAGAAGGACCTGAGTTCAGATCCGACCTCAGACACTTAACACACACAAACAAAAAAAACCTAGCCGTGTGACCTTGGGCAAGTTACTTAACCCCAATAGCCCTCCAAAAAAAAAAACAAAACAAAACTCTGCATCCAAGGCTTGTATCCTTTCTAAAACATGTTCCTGCCCCTCACAGAATGAAGCTAAATGCTGGGCCCAGTGCAAGGCACACAAACATGTATGAATGAAGGAATGAAGCATTTGTTCTGTGATTCCCACATACAGAAATGCCAGACAGGCCCTACCTTCAAGGAACCCACCCACCCTCTGACTGGGGAGACAACATATGGGGAAGGTTTCAGGGGCAGGGCAGGTAGAAAGGCCCCAGGGTGCATGAGGCTGGCCTCTTATGGAGCAGCCTTCCCACTGATCAAAGTCCTATCCATTCCTGATGCTGACCCTTTTGATGGTGCCAAGAACTAGGGCACAGCACATAAAGCACTGGGCCTAGAGTCAAGAAGACCTGCCCTAGACACTTACTAGCTGAGTGCCCTGAGCAAGCAGGAGCGCTTCCCAGGGTGATGGCTGAGGGCACTGAGCTCGAAGGAGTGCTATGCCCAAGGCTCTCGGTTCTAGGGCCTGGGTCCTGGGTGGTATCTCCATCATGGTGGAAGGGAGACAGTGGTCAGGCTAGGAGGCAGAGGGGAGGGGAAGGGCTTGAAGTGCCTGGCCCAAGCCACCTCTCGCTCAGGCGCCTTGCTGTTTCAGCCTCCTCACCTGTACAGTGAAGGGATACCAAGTTGCCGGATTTGCATTGTTGAAAGCACATGAATTACACTCACAGTTTAACCTATTTCTTCTAAGGCCCATTCTCACCCAAATTCCTGCCATGCCAGGATCCTGAAGGTAGGTGAGTAAAGAGGAGGAGCTCCTAGACAGAAGCTCCTATCTCTGGAAGTCCATGGAAACGAAGGTCCAGTTTAGAAGTTGCACAGGGAAGGGACAGGCGGGTTGCAAACGGTGGCTTCTTGCCCATGAAAGGCCCAGGGCCACAGTCTCAGAGGCTCCCACCTGACCAATAATTTCTCCCTCTAGCCTCAGACTGAAAACCACCAGTAAAGAAGATCTATCACCTCCCCCAGCAATCCTCTCCCTTCTGGCCACCTCCGATGGTGATGGAGTTTTTCCTCAAATTTAGCCTCTTAGCAACTTCTGCCTCTCACTACTTAACTCTGTCCTCACTCAAGACAACCAGGTCTAGCAGAAGTCTTTCAAGGATGTGAAGCCACCTCCATCCCCACCACCTCCTCTTCTCCAGGAGAAATCTCCCCAGATTCTTCTCCTGATGCTCCTAGCGTGTGAACTTGAGGCCTGTCACCATCTTGGATGCTGCCTGGGATTCAGTCTTTCTTAAATCATGGTGCTCCCTGCCCGCCAGGACATAAGGGGTGCTCTGCTCCCCCCAGACTGTCTATCATCACAGGGTGTGACAGAGGAGTCATGATCTCACCGAGGTAGCTGTGTGGTCCCTCCAGTGATGTCCCCTTTGTTTCCTCTCCACACTGTGAAAGCACCAATGGCACACACATTTGTTGTTCAGTTCTCCCTCAGTCACATGGCAGCCAGCTCCCCTTTTTCCATTGCTACACTTGTGGGATAGCATTCTTCCCACAACTTCATCCATTGGACACTGCTGGCCCTAAGCCACCCAGGTCAGCAGTCCCCACACTCTCCTCCCTTCCTCAACTTCATTCACCTCAAATGTCTAATCTGTCAACTTCTAGGATTTCCCAAGAGGCGATGAATTCCCTGCCATCAGAGTCTGTTGCACTGTCTTCTATCCGCAGCACCCAGTGGAGGAGAGGGCCTGACCGGGAGAAAGGACATGCATTCATTCATTCCATAAACATTTATTAAGCATCTACTATGTGCCAGGCACTGTACTAACAGCTGGGGATACAAAAAGAGGCAAAACCAGTTCCCGCTCTCAAGGAGCCTACAATCTGATGGGGAAAACAGCAATCAAACAAATATACACAAAACAACACAGAATGAAATATATACAAAATCTGCTTCCACAACATCTCTGCCACACAGGTCCCCTCACCTCTGGTCTCCTGCCTAATCCCTCCCCTCTTCACAAAGCCACCAGTGACTCTCCTGAAGGCAAGCGTGGCCACATGGCTGTGGCATACAAAGTTCCACAGCACCTCTCCTGAGACCAGCCCCTTCCCGATTCAGCAGCCGAAGCTCCTCCCCCTTCAGCCTCCACCTCCTTCTCCAGACCCATCATACCTTTGACTGTCCAATTAAACCTCATCCATGACTCCCCAGATCCCATCTGCAGCCTGTGTCCTGGTGGTCCCCCTGTCTGACGTGCTCTTCCTTCTCCCCATTATCTCAACCATTCAGGAAAACAATTTGGAACAGCTTGAAACTGCCCTTTGATCCAGCAACACCACTCCTAGGCCTGAATCCCAAAGAGATCCAAAAAAAGGGAAAAGAAATTATTTGCACAAAAATATTGATAGCAGCTCTTTTTGTAGTGGCAAAGAATTGGAAATCAAGGGGATGCCCATCAATTGGGGTATGGCTGAACAAGTTGTGGTATATGAAAGTAATAGAATACTATCATGCTATAAGAAATGACAAGCTCCAGAAAAATCTGGAAAAACGTTCTGGAAAAACGTCCATGAACTGATACAAAGTGAAGTGAGCATAACCAGGAGAACCTTATACACAGTAACAGCAACATTGTAACAAGGCTCAACTGTGAATGACTTAACTACTCTCAGTAACACAAGGACAATTCCAAAGGACTCAAGACGAAGAATACTATCAACCTACAAAGAACTGAAAGAATCTGAAAGCAGACTGAAACATGGGGGGTTAGTCTGTTTTCTCTTGTAACATGACTAATATGCAAATGCTTTGTATGATTGCACATATATAACCTATACTGAGTTGCTCATTGTGTCAAGGACGGGCCAGAGGAGGGAAGGAGGTAAAGAATTTGGAACTCAAAATTTTTAAAAATGAATATTAAAAACTGCTTTTACATATAATTGCAAAAAAAAAAAGTTTAAAAAATATTTTTAAGTGGGGACTTATTTCTCCAGGGAAGGGCCTTTTTCATTTTGGTCTTTGTACTCTCAGCGCCTGACAGAGTGCTTCCAAAAGGCTTGACTGATAAATTCAAATCGCCCCACCCTGAAGAACCATGTCCATGTCGCTGGCTAGGGAAAAATGAGCCAATGTGACCACTGAGCCTTCCACTACCAGTGAAGCTTCAGAGACCATGGAGGAAAAGAGCAGGACTTCAAGACTCTGGGTCAAATGTCCCAATTTTCTAAGAAGGGAAAACAAGCCGCCAGTGAGCAAGGCCTCTAGCAGATGGCTGTCTGACAGCTAGGAAGGGAGCAGGTGATTACAAGAAGCAGCCAGCCTCCTCCAACAGATTCTCTCCATTTCCTTTCTTGAGAGCGATGTGAATGTGTGGCAACTAGGCCTGGACTTTGGTCTCTCTTTTCTGCTTTGCCCCAGACAGAAAATGGAAAATGGAACATTGTAGCAGCAAGCACCCCAGCATCCCCAGAGTGACTGCCAACACAGGTTCTTAAATCCGCTTTTCAAAAGGAAAGCAACTCCAAATGGGTTAACAAGCTTACTTTAATCAAACAAACATATATTACCTAGTTCAGGAGGAAAAGGTCAGCACCCCGAACTTCAGAGTTACAGAACTTACAGATCAAGCAGACAGGCTTCCAAATGTCCAACCATTACATCAATACCAAATCACAGTTACCAGAGAGGGAAGCATCAACATCTGGGTTTTCAAAGCCAGGGGGCTCTCAACAACGGCTTCCCAGAGTCTCATCTGGTCAAATCACACAACACTTCTCAAAGTGAGCCCCAAAGCAAAGCCTTTCATCAGGGTTATATAGCCTTCTCCTGGCTCAGAGAATATAACCACCCTCTTGACCCACTGTCCAATCACACAGCATCAAGGTGTGGTCATTCCTGAAAACCAAGCCTCCTACCACAGGCTCCATGTAACCACATTCAGCCTATTAGGAGGCAGAGTACATTTTCAAATCAAAGATTTTCAGAGTCTCTTAAAGCCAATCAAAGTCTCTTAAGCCAATCAAAGGGGCTAGGGGCAGGGAAGATCTTCAAATCTGCATTTCCATTACAAACATTTAGAGGAGATGTCAGAAAAGCTTCCTAAGGAAGGAGAGCCATGGAGAAGTCGGCTGAGTCGGCCCAGGGTGATGGGCACCCCCTACACACACCCATCCATGCCAGACGCCCACTGTCCAGGGTGCCAAAGACAGAATTTTAATCCAGGAAGGACCTGCCCCATTGGCCTGGAGCTTCCTCCTACCCTGCTTCTGGGAGGTGGCATTGCAAGAATGAGATTTCAGCAATTAGAACTGGGAAAGGGGAGCCAAAAGGATACAACCCTGTGGGACCCTGGGCAAGTCACTTCACCCTGTCTGCCTTAGTTTCCTCATCTGCAGAATGAGCTGGAGAAGGAAACGGTAAACTGCTCCAGTAACCTTGCTAGGAAAACCCCAACAAACAACAGACACAGGAACTTTTTTAAAAAACTTTTATAATGCAGAGTTTATGGAGATCACAAAAGCTTGCTCCTACATGTCTTGGTGACTAACAACCTTGATACCAGCTTATTCATAACCTCTGTTGATTTTCTTTTAAAATGTTACCAATAATCTTTTGTTTTTACATTACCTTTATTTCCCAATATTCCCCTCCCTCTTCCCTTATAACAAGGAATAGAAACAAGGGGGAGAAAGTAGTCCAGCACAACGAATCAACAATCAGCTGAGTCTGGTGTATTTCACACCCACAGCCCCCAATGTCTACAAAAAAGGAAAATTCTCCTAACTCTTCTTTGGGGCCAAGCTTGGTCATTATCATTATACTTTCTTTTTTTTTAATACACTTTCCACTTATGTTGTAGTTATCCTGGTTCTGCTTACTTCACTGTATATCTCAGTTTATAGAAGTCTTCTCATGTTTCTCTGAATTCTTCATATTTTTTGTTTCTTAGGGCACAGAAAAATATGCTCACATTTATGGGTCACATTTGGCTGAGTGACCAGGGCTGGGGAACCTGTGGCTTCAAGGCCACATGTGGCCCTCTAGTCCCTCAAGTGCAACCCTTTGAATCCAAACTTCTCAGAGTAAATCCCCTTCATAAAAGGTTTTGTTCTGTGAAACTTGGACTCAGTCACAAGGCCGCACCCCAGGACCTAGAAGGGCATACATGGCCCCAAGGACACAAACTCTCCACCCCTTTAAACTCCCCAGCTGATGGACATTTGTCTGGTTACCAATTCTTAGCAACTACAAAAAGTGCTGCCATAAATATTTTTGTCTTTATTAGACCTTTTTTCCCTTCTTTGACTTTAGCTTTAGATATATTTCTAGCAGTGGAATCTATGGACCAAAAGATATAGATATTTAAGCATATTCTTAAAAACATATATCCACCTAGAGCATCTAGGTTCCTGAGTGAACAGAAGGCCCACTGGCCTGGAATCAGGAAAGCTCCAGTTCAGATGTGGCCTCAGACACCACTAGCTATGTGACCCTGGGCGACTCACCCAACCTCTGCTTGCCTCAGTTTCCTCATCTGTAAAATGGGGACAGCAATGGCACCCACCTCCTAGAGCTGCTGAGGTTCCAACAAGATATTTGCAAAGCACTTAGCACCATGCCTGGCACACAGCAAGGCTATATAAATACTAGTTTTTTCATTATTATTATTTCCAAATGTCCAGAATGGCTGGGCTAGCTCCTAGTTCCAACTCCGTAATCATCTACCTGTCTGTCCTTCACAATTCCTTCGCCAGTAACTATTCCCATCTCTGGCCACCTCTGCCAATCTGCTGGGCAGCTGCTTTATTTCTACTGCTTTTCATGCTGATTTAGAATAAGCTTTCATGGAGCTGCTGACAGTTTGCAGCTTCTCCTTCGCGCCCGTGGCTGTGGGCACCTTAGCGTTCCAACGGGCCTGTGCAGTGAAAGGCAAGTACTTGGGGTAGAACTGAGAACTTTTTCAAAGTTTCTTTCATCCTCTCCATCATCTTAACATCCAACCTAAAAATCTGCTTCCCCAAATTCCTCCCTCCCAACTGGGAGCGCTGTATATGTCGTTAGACCAGGTGGATATGTTGGTTATTTTTGCTAGATGGGCTTTTCTCCCCCCTTTTTTGTTCTTTGTGGTACAGTCTTAGTACATAGAGCATTTGGCTTGGAGTCAGGAAGACCTGAGTTTAAGTCCTGCTCAGTCACTGCCTAGCTGTGTGACCCTGGGCAAGTCACTTCATCTTGTTTGCCTCAATTTCCTCCCCTGTGAAATGAGCTAGAGAAAGAAGTGGTGAACCACTCCAGGGTCTTTGCTGAGAAAACCCCCAGTGGGGTCCTGGGGAGTCTGAGAAAGGTGGGAAGAATGTGCTTGGAAAGGATGGTGCTAATGGAAAAGAAAGGCTGTCAACAAAGTGTTTTCCAAAAGAAGCTGGATCTTAAAAGTGGGTGAGTGTGGATGCGGGTGTGGCCGGCCCATCTGCAGAGCTGGGAAATGGAGACAACAGCTAAGGCGCACAAAGGGGCCAGGATCTGGAAGGAAGGTGAGATTGCACTATCACTTCCAAATCAAGCCAGGCCAGGCATTGTGCAGGAGCCCTGGCGCCCAGGCTTTCCTCGGCCTTCGCCAGCACCACTCACCAAACACTTAGTAAGCACTGGCTGTGTGCAGAGCCATGAGCCGGCCAGCGGCTCAGAAGGGTGGGTCAGCTGCAGTCCCCCCTGGGGCCCAAGAACTGCAGGGGGGGGGGCGGGAGGAAGCCTGTCAGGGGAGGTGGGGGGGCAGGAATGTCCAGCAGGGAGAGAAAGGGGCAGGGGAGGGGGGGGGCAGGGGCATCCAGCAGGGAGAGAAGGGGCAGAACAGGGGCCTATGCTGAGGACAGACTTTCAGAAAAGGGGAATTCCGGGCACAGGCCTGGGGAGACCCAAGTTTGTCTGGAGCCTGATGGGGTGAGCTGGGCAAGGGCGGCCTGCAGAAGGTAGGAATGGGATCGCTGGCACAGGCAGAAGTCAGCAAAGGGCATCCTGGTACAGCAGCAGGTGGGCACAGCACAAAAGCCTTCTCATCTGACAGAGGTCCAAGGCCCTGGGTTCGAATCTCAACTTGTCATTCCCTACCAGTCTGACCCATAGTTGAACCTCAGTTTCCCCACCATTAAAGTGAGAGGGCTGTAGCAAGTGGCCCTCTGACTGCTCTTCCTTTGAGACAGGAGCAAAAGGCAACAGGGGAAGCTGGGAGGAGGAAATCTGGGGCAGCTGCAACCCAAGCCCAGGCCTTGTCAGCCCTCAGCGTCCACACCTCCGGGGGCGTCCACACCTCCGGGGGCGTCCACACCTCCGGGGGCGTCCACACCTCCGGGGGCGTCCACACCTCCGGGGGCGTCCACACCTCCGGGTCCGAGGCTCCTCCTCTGCAGGATGATGAGCCCAGGCTGGGCAAGGGGAGCTCACGGGAGAGGAGGGGGCCGACCCGGCCCAAAGGATGGAAGGCACCGAGGTGGGAGGCGGGAGGTGGCGGGGCACTCCCCTCCAGGGGCCTCGGCCTTCCCGGAGCAGAGGCCGCCCCCTTCGTGGGTCCTGGGGGCTCTTCCCCCTCCTGGTTCCCTTCCCAAAAGGCCTGTTTATTCCCGACCCTAAACTACGCCTCAGACCCTCGCACCGAGAGAATGGGGGGATGAGGGGGAATGGACCCCGCCCCAGGCGGACCTGCCCCTTAGTGGGGAGGAGCGCTGCCCGACCCGGGTAGCTTCAGCCCCCCCACCCGTCCCCCCCAACGCCAAGCTCCATGTGCCGAGCTAAGGCCCCGCCCCTCCCCGCCTCCCGCACTTCCCCCGCTCCAGGCCCCGGGGCAGGCTTCCCCTCTCCCCCCTGGGGACCTCCGAGGGGCCTGCCAGGTAGCCGCTCTCTCGCCTCCGCACCTTTGCCCAGGCCGTGCCCCTCGCGGGCACCTGGGCCTCTCAGGACCCCGCCCCCGCCCAGGTGCTAGGGATGGGAGGGGTGGGAAGATACTAGGGGGCCATGAGGGGCTGACCCCCCCCAACAGGCCGGCAGCTCCCCGAGGACGGCGGGACCCGCCGGGCAGAACACCCGCCCGGCCCCGACCTTCCCTCCGCGCTCACCTTTCTCGGCTCCGCGGCAGCTCCTCAGGGGGCGGTGGCTCCGGACTCCGCGCCTCCCTCCGCCCGCCGCTCCTCCAGCTTCCCACAGGGCACCGCGCGCGCCCAGGCTGCCCTTCCCCCCTCCCACCCGGCCTTCACACCGCGCACGCGCGTGCACCCCCTCCTCCAGAGCGGTCGGGCACGCGCGGGCTCCCCAGCCCCTGCCCTCGCGCCCCCGCGCCTGTCACGTGCCGCCCCGCCCAACCGCCCTTCCCCTCCCCCCCAGGAAAACGCACAACCGCCCTGCGGGAGGCCCCCCCAGTATCTGCTCAGCTTCCCTAAACTGTGAGCCCAGAAATTACCTCCAGAGACTCCCTGAGCCGGAGAGACCTTGAGCACAGACCTGGAGCCCAACCCTCCATTCTGCAGATGGGGAAACTGAGGCTTGAGGCGGGGAAGGTGCCCTGCCTCCCTCCAAACCAGACAGCACCCCGGGGCCCCCTCTTGGCCACATCTCCTGGGGGTGAGGGGGCGCTGGAAGGGATGGTCACAAGGTAAGCCAAGGGAGGTCGCGCCCCCCAGAGTGCCTGCCCAGAAATGGCCTAGGAGGCCAGAAAGTGTCCTCCAGGGAGCAGCAGGGATCCCCGACATCAGTGTTCCGGTGAGCACTTCAGGAGCCTCACCCCTTGGTGACCCCTTCGCTGGTGCAGGCATCCACCCCTCCAGTTCAGGCCAGGGACTTCCACCAACTAGAGGGTGCAGCTTGGCAGACTGAGTCCAGGCTCAGAATGGGCAGCCACAGACAGGTGGTCAGCAGTCACCTCCATGTCCAGAGTTCTGCCCAGCCCAGGGGTACAGCCCTCTCCTCTGATCATCATCCTTGTGTTTGTGTCCAGGGAGACAGATGGATGCCAGGGGCAGCACAGGATGGAACGGAGGCCAGTCAGACAAGAAGGGAGGCTTTGAAAGGTCCCTGTGAGATGGACTGTTGAAAAAGAAAAGCAGGCTGGGTGGGACAGGTCATTTTGCCTAGAGCCTCCAGCCACTTTTTCTACACCATTGTGCCCATTTTGTTTGACAAGTGTTTGACAAGTTCAAAATTAAAACTCCTCAAGCCCTGGCCCCTCTCTGGGTGGCAGATGCAGCTTCTCTCTTTCCTCCCCTGGGGGTTCCTTCCAGCACTGACATGGCAGGGAGATGCCCTCTCGTGCCACCCAAGGCATCCCCCTGTCCTTGGCGGGGCCTTCTCAGGCTCCTTGCTGCCTCCTCCCCATCCTGCACCTAAGTGAGGGGCTTCCCCAAGGCTCTGACCTAGGCCCTAGTCACTCCCTGTGACCTCATCTGTGACCCCTTCAGGCTGCTGCCCTGGGCACTAGCTGCCCACTAGAGACCTCAAACTGGCCTCCTAAGGCATCTCAGACTCAGCAAGTCCCAAGCACACTTTGTTCTCTTTCCGCTAAATCTTCCCCTCTGTCCCCTTCCCTGTTGTCACAGACCTCTGCTTGGCCTTAACTCCTTACTATGCACCGTACCTCATGACAACCAACACACCCAGCTGTTTGGTGTCCACATCTCTCCATAGTTCAATTTAATTCCATATTAAGCACCTACTGTGTGTGCCAGGCACTGGAGATACAAAGAGACAAAAGACAGTCCCTGCCCTCGGGGAGCTCCCAGTCTAATGGGGGAGACAGCCAGCAAACACACACTCACACACTCACACTCACACACACGAGCTTCATACAGGATAAATAAATCAGGGAGGGAAGGTCCTGGGATGCAGAGGGGCAGGGGAAGGCTTCCTGTAGACAAGGGTTTGGATTTGGGACTTGAAGGCAGAGAGGTCAGAGGTTGGAGCAGAGGAAGGAGGGTGTTCTAAGGCTTGGGGGTCAGGCTGAGAGAATGCCTGGAGCTGAGAGAAACATCAGGGAACCTGGTGTCATTGGAGCAAAGAATATTCGTGGGAAAGGAAGGTGGGAGACGACTGGAAAGGACAGAGGGACAGAGTGGCAGGTGATAAAGGGCCCTGAAAGCCAAGCACAGCATTTGGCCTTCACTCCTGGAAGCCTGAGGGAGCTGCTGCTGTTTGCCTTTCTCAAGACTCAAGCAGCTGCCACCTTCATTCAAGCCCTTACCTCTCACCTGCAGGGTCTAATTGATTTCCTTGCCTCAAGGCTTTCTCCAGTCCATCCTCCCTTCCTTAAGACTTCCCTTAAGAGTCACTCCTCTCCACAAGAAATGTCAGTGGCTCCCTGTTGCCTCTAAGATAAAAAAAAATAACCCCCTGGGTTTGACTTTTAAAACCCTCTGCAGCCTGGCCCAAGTCACTGGATGCCCTCCTCCTTCCCATCCTCTTCTGGTTCCCTGTTACTCTCCCAAGTCTCTCCCTGTCTAGCCTTGACATTTTTGCGCCAGCTCCTCCCCTCACCCTGTAGTGCCCTCCTCTCCCCTCCTCCTTGGAGAAGATTCAGGTGCCGCCCTGTCTTTTCCCATATTTCCTGACCACTTTTGCCCTCCCTCACCCATCATGTATTTGTTTTTTACTTTATTCTCTTCTAATTGGATATTCTAAGAGAATATAAGCTTCTTGAAGGCAGGGACTGTCTCATTTTAGCCTGACCCCTATCCTTATTGGAGCTCCTGGTACACAGTAGGTGCTTAACATACACTTGCTGATTTTAGAAACAATCCTGTGTGTCCTCTCTGCTAAGTCATGAGCTCTGCAGGTGGAAACCACGCTGTTTGGCTGTTTGTGGCCTTGTATCCCTGAAGCCCTCCACACAGGAAGCACCTACTAAGCATCTGCTGACCAGGCTGCATCCTGAGCATAAGCCACAGACCTTGACAAAACCCAGTGGCTCTGCTCTTCCTTCGACACTGGGTCAGAGTTAGCCAGGAGTGCAAATCCACATGGATGGAGGTTAGAGGAAGTCTTATAGACAGCCAGCAAGCACGCCATAGAAGGCCAAGACAGGACAGGAATGAGAACGAGTCTCCATTAGTCTACAGCTACGTGAGGAAAAGAGCATGGAAGAAAAGGGAGAATAATATTGATAAGACATGATACCAGCTTAAATGAGATTAAAGAAAGCCTTCTTTAAGCTCTTACTGTGTGCCAGTCATTTTTCTAAGTGCTGAGGAAGGAAGGAAGGGAGGGAGGGAGGGAAGAAGGAAGGAAGGAAGGAAGGAAGGAAGGAAGGAAGGAAGGAAGGAAGGAAGGAAGGAAGGAAAAGAAAGAAGGCCCCTGTTCTTCTAGAGCTTACATTCTATGGGGAAAGACAAAAAGGAGAATTGAAAAAGTGAGGGGAGGCAGGTCCTCCATCTCCCCTCTCTGCCTTTGCATTGGCCAGCCCCACTTCCTGGTGTGCCTTCCCTCCTCACCTCTACCTCTTAGAATCCCATTTCCTTCCTGCTTTGCCCTCCCCCCTCCCAAAAAAAGTTACCTTGTATCTTATGTGTACTTATGTGAGTACACATTGTTTCCCTTGATAGAGGGAGGCAGCAGATTTCATTTTGTCTTTGTATCCTTAGTGACTAACACAGTGCCTAACACATAATAGGTGTAGAATAAATGTTTTTTGTATTTAATATATGCATTATGGCTCGATGGATGGATGGATGGATGGATGGATGGATGGATGGATAGATGGATGGATAAAAGGATGGATAAAAGGATGGATAGAAGGATGGATGGATGGATGTATGGATAGATGGATGGATGGATACACATCATCTTCCATGTCAGAGTGAAGTAAGCAAGGACTGTTTCATTCTCTGTACTTGTATGTTCATAACCTAACATGGTGCCTTTATAATAAAATAAAATAGGTGCTTGATAAATTAATGCTTGTTGATTGATTAATTAGCATGTCAGGATTCTAATATTTGAAAAGTGTGAGTCATTGAGACACAGAGGTATGCCATTATTTCTGCCCATGCCTTTAACTCAGCTAATAAAAAATATATGGGGACAATTTCTAAAATGACCCTCAAACAAATGTCATTTTTTAAAATGCCCAGGGGTGGTGAGTTCTTTACAGCTCTTGGGGTCTCTTGCTGCTGTGCAGTATGCCTGACAGTCCTGAGCACCAGCCTCCCACCCATCCCCCTCACCCTGCCCCTCCCACCACCACCCCCCACCCCTACGGGGCAGAGTTCAAAGGTGTCAGGGAAGTCTAGGACCCGGACCTAAGCTGACTCTGCCTCCTTCTTTCCAAAGTCCGGAAACCAGGAAGGAACTTTTCGCTTGTTTACTTACCCTAGGAGGGAGAGGGAAGAGAGGAATATAAATCTACCCTGACATATGTACACACACAGTCACCAAGCAAATTACTGAAAGGGTTGGCCAAGGGACAAGGCAGCAGAGGGGAGAAGGAGTCCTGGATCTGAAGACAGAGGACCAGGGTTCAGGTCCTGTGTCTCACTGCTTGCTCTGTGTATGATCTTGGGTCACACTCCTTTCCAGGAGTGTGGAAAATCCTTTCCTTCATGGTCCTGTTAGCCCTTACAAAAACCATAAGGAAACTGCCATCGATAAAGGAACGTTACTGAAAGCCTATTAAGACCTTTGTGCCAAGACCCTGCCTCTATGCCTCAGTTTCCACATTTGTAAAATGAGATGATCAGACCTGGATGATCTCTAAGGGGACATTCAGCTCTAAATCCCGTGGTGGTGGTTGCTGTTTGTCCTTCTTCTCGAAGAGGAACATGACATCAAGGAGGTAATGCCATGACGTGCAACTAAACAGGATTTAAGTCATGCAGGGCAGTGCAAAGTCACCAGCCTCACTTTCACCTCGGGAACCATCTGGGTCCAGTGGCCAGATATCATTCAGGATGACTGGAGATGGCCCAGGATGCAGTGGGAGACCTTGGCCTTTTGGAGCTAAGGGCTTTCCCAGTCTCATTCATAGCAGTGCCAATTCACTTACATGTCATGGAATCCCTTCCTGATGTCACTGTCCTCTGAGAACAAAGGACAGACAGCACCCTCTGTGAGCAGAAAAGGAGCTGCCCTTTTGGGGGGATTGAACTGTAACTGGCCAGCTGGGCAACACAGCTTTCCTTCTTTCCTTCCTTCTTTCTTTCTATCTTTTCTTTCTTTCCTTCTTTCTTTTCTTTCCTTCCTTCCTTCTCTTTTTTATTTCTTTTCTTTCCTTCCTTGCTTTTTCTTTCTTTTTCTTCCTTCTTTCCTCTTTCTTTCTTTCCTTCTTTCTCTTTCTTTCCTTTCCTTCTTTCCTTCCTTCTTTCCTTCCTTTTTTCCTTCCTTCCTTCCTTTTCTTCCTTCCTCTTTCTATTCCTTCCTTCTTTCTTCCTTCCTTCCTTCCTTTCTTTCCTTCTTCCTTTTTTTCCTTCCTCTTTCTTTCTCTCTTTCTTTTCTTTCCCTGTGTCCACATAGAGTATCACACCCTTACATATGGGTGTTCTGCCCAAAGGGAATGTAAATTTTTAATCTCTGAAGCTTTTTTTTCTTCCTTCCTCTTAAATACCAGCCTTAACTCCAAATCACCCTGGTTCTCGTTGATTGGCCAATAATAGGTCCCAGGCTAAACCCTATTTAGTCATTGTTTGAGCCCTGATTGGCTCAGGATGAATGTAAATAATTGTTTCCATTTTGGCCAGAAACCCTGATGGTCTTCCCTCCCAGATCCTTTTTTTTTTTTTTTGGAGGGGCAATTGGGGTTAAGTGACTTGCCCAAGATCACATGACTAGTAAGTGTTAAGTGTCTGAGGTCAAATTTGAACTCAGGTTCTCCTGACTCCAGGGCCAGTGCTCTATTCACTGAGCCACCTAGCTGCCCCCAGATCTTTTTTTTTTTTTTTAAGGAAGCCATTCTTTGCTTCATTTCTCATTAAGCCTTAAACAGCTTGAAAGGGCTAAGGATCCCTACTGCATCCAAGACTATCTCCAGTCGTCCTGATCGATACCTGGTCACTAGACCCAGATGGCTCTGGAGGTGAAAGTGAGGCTGGTGACTTTGCACAGCCCTGCCTCACTTAAATCTGATTTACTTGCATCCTATGGCATCACTTCCCTGACATTAAGGTCCTGTTCAAGAATGAAGGACAAATGGCCCACTCAGTGATTAAGGCTAGGTAAGAAAGGAGGCAGAGAATGTTCTCCTTTGCTGAGTCAAAAAAGAAATCCTATAAACACCTGTGGTAGGGAGTCTAAGCAGTACTGGTGCCACTTTACAGATGCAGAAACTGAGGCATGATTAGTGTGTGTGGTTATGGCAGTCAAACACAGTTCTGTCCACAACTCTGCCCTCTCCCCTGGGGACCCCTCCCTCTGATTAGAGGGTGGAGTGCTCCTCCCAGAAGCTCCTCCACCAGGCTTCACAGCTCTGGACAGAGCATCCTGCTCTCCCTCTGTCCCCTTTGCAGCTTCTTCTTAAGTGCTGTCTCCTGATGATTATTTAATATCAATGTAATAAACTTCAATAAGGGCCAGAACCTGAACTAATCAACCAGAAGAGCCTGGACCTAACAGCTTCTTTGTTCTCTGAGTAAACTCAGAGAATCCTTCTTCCTATGTCAACAAAGCCAGATGGGGCTGATTTTATGACTGACTTTAAGGATGAGACCATTGAATACTGGAACTTTTTCTTATCTTGATTTTGGGGGGCATATACTATGTGAGTGGGATAATAACTTCTCAAAGATTTAATAATAGATTGCCTGGACGCCAGACTTAAGTTTCTACTGTACCCTAAGATCTAGCAAGGTTTGCAACCAGTAGCCAGAAGCCCAGGCTTGAGTTTGGGAGCTGGGGACCCTTGCCTTACTTCCCTGCTCTTAAGTTGAAGCTTTCTGCTAAGCTAAGCTAATGTGTAGGAGGGGAAAGTACAGACCCTTCAGATTTAACCACAGGCCCGAATGTCCCAGACTTGTTTCCACTGACCACCATCTGACCTGTACAAATATAAAATTGGAAATCCTGTTGCAAAGGGCACTCTGACCTAAGATGCATGCAATACTGTCTGCTCTCATATCTATATTGATGCTGTTGGGACATTCATCTTCTGCTTTCATATCCAAGTTGATTCTGATGACATATTTTCTCTGCTTTCATGTTCATATGGATTCTGCTAGACATATATCTTCTGCTTTTATATCTATTTCTGATATGGACATTTCACTTTCGATGCCAAGATTTTTGTGGTCAAGATTGTGAGGCTCAGTTCCTAATTAATGGGAACAAGACAGAGGAAGCGGGGGAAGGGGTGGTCTTTTGGATATGTAACCAAGCTTTACATTTTGTATTTGGGGGCCTATCTCACCAGACTGCTTCTGGTGGTGATAACTCACCCCCCCCCTTCCTGCGGGAGGTAATAAATCTCTGAGAAACCTCTGAGTTATTGAATTTATTTTGGGTAAGGGTCTTTTGTCACACACATATATGTATGTGTTGTTAATGGTAAAAAAACAAAAACACAGATATCTTGGGTCATGATTTCAATTGACACTTTGTCAACTGCCTTATTTTATTATATTTACCACTTAGTCAATTAAGAAAATTCCTTCCTGTGGCGGCTAGGTGGCGCAGTGAATAGAGCACTGGCCCTGGAGTCAGGAGGACCTGAGTTCAAATTTGACCTCAGACACTTAACACTTACTAGCTGTGTGACCTTTGGCAAGTCACTTAACCCCAATTGCCCTGCCCTCCTCCCTCCAAAAAAAAAAAAAAAATGAAAGAAAAAAAAATTCCTTCCTCATACAATGATTAAACAGTTATAGAGATCATAAATTTGAGTGACATAGCCACCCTGAATTGGGACAGTTCTAAAATGTATTTAAGGTTTCTCGTTCTTTTGTTCAGGCAGTCAGATTTTATCTGGCTCCATACATGTATGTATTTGGCTAGCTTTAAGGGAATAAATAATATGGATTTACGTATCATCTAGCATGTTTGCCCTCTTTAACCAAACTTTCAGGCTGACACTCCCCCTTTAGACTATAAATTACACTTTGAGGTCAGGGACTGATTTTCTCTTTGCTTGTATTCGTGTTACCAGAATTTAGCACAGATATTAATTAAGAGCTTAAATGTTGACTGACTGACTGACTGATTGACTGACTGACTTCCAGCTATCAGTGTAGGAGAGTAGCATAGGGAGACTTTATGGAAGATATGGGACTTGAAAGATGGATTTGATTTTGACAGGAAGGAGAGAAGAGGAAAGAGGTATTCCAGATCAGGGATGCAACATGGACAAATGTATAAAGGTTGGAACTAACTGAGCATGTTACAAGTGCATACCAGTGAGGCCAGCAGCCTGACTGGAGCAGAAGGGATATGGCATATGGACCAGTGGAAAATATTTCCTGATCATTAAAAGCCAAAGGACAGAAGACTTGGCGTTAAATGACAGTAAATATTTGTTGAATGAATTAATGAATTTGTAAGATTACTGTGATCTTGATACTGATCTAATTATGTGTCTTTGTTATTCTCAATTTTTAAAAGTTTGAGACAAACAAGCATAGTAATTTCTGTACTAGGGGGGAACCCAACAAATCAACATTGGCCAAATACCTACCAGGAGTCATTGTCTCATCCTTTTGTCTCTTAGCATATCAGGAAAAAGCCCAGTCTTCCATTTCCTTCCTTTCAATAAGGACTAAAATAACTTCTTCATTTCATTTCTGATTACCTGTCCCAAGGAAATTCTGAACTTGGAAATAGGGTGCCAGGTCCAGAAAGGTATTTGGGGAGAAAAGAGAAACCCATCTGTGTGAGAAATATCCCAGCCTGCTGGCTCCCAGGGTTCTCCCAGCCCTGGCTACCCCCAGGTCCTCTCCCTACCTCCCTCCACCCAGAAGGTTCCTGGCCCTTCTGTAGCTAGAGATAACCTTAGAAATGTAAACGAATTCATTTTGTATTGTCTGGAATCGTGTGGACTGGAACAATAGCAGGGACTGGAGTCCCACTCTTCATCCCCTGGGTATAGGAGCAGTGATGACCAGGGAGGGTCACCATGATGGCATTGCCCAGTTTAGATCTGGGTGCCACTTTTGAGGAAAGTTGCTGACAAATTGGGCAGCTTCCAATCGGAGGCAGTTAGTATTTTGAGGGGCCTGCAAAGACCAACTGAAGGAACAAGGGAGGATTTGAACCAAATGGGATCATTGATTCAAATTCAAGTCACATCAACAAGCATTTATTAAGGACCTACTCTGTGCCAGTCACTGCCTTAAGCACTCAGGAGATGTAAAGAACTACAAAAAGCAGGCCCTCCTCTCAGGGAGTTTACAATCTCATGGGAAGGAAAAGATGGACAAGTTACTCAAGCTATTGACAAGATAAATTGGAGATGAGCTATGGAGGAAGGGTGCTGGAATTAAGGGGAATTGGGGAAAAGTTTTTTGTAGAAAGGGGGATTTGAGGAGAGTTTTGAAAGAAGTTGGGGAAGCCAGGAGGTAGAGATGAGGAAGTAGGGCTTTCTAGGGCTTTCAGCAAGTGCAGAGTCATGGAGTTGGGAGATCATGTATGAGGAACAGCAAGGAGAGCATTGTGGCTGGATCATAGGGTTCATGATGGGGAGAAAAATATAAGAAGATTGGAAAGGTAGGAGCAGGCCAAGTTGCAAAGGGCTTTGAAGGCCAAACAATGCATTTTATATTTGATTCTGGAGATTGTTGAGGAGAGGAGAGACATGGTCAGACGTGAGCATTGGAAAAAATCACTTAAAGTATCACATAAATATTAGCTGTTGTTATTATTACTGGTCTTTGAAAGAAGAGGCTCAAGGAGCATGATGACTTTCTTCAAGTATTTTTGATTTGATTTGTCCTACTTGGATAAAAGTCAAAACTAAGAAAAAGGGGTAGAAGTTAGATAAGTCAGATTTAAGCTTGATGGAGGTGGGGGGAAGGGGACTTACTAACAATGAAAACTCTCCAGGAGTAGAGGGGGCTGTCATTGGAGGCAGTGAGCTCTCTCCCTTGCTGAAGGGCTTCAAGCAGTTGCTGGATAGCCAGTTGGAGGAGGCATTGGAGAAGGGACTCTTGGTCAGGGAAGGGTTGGACCCTTGAGGGTCCTTCCCATCTGGAGGTCCTGTGATTTCAGATTCATTCCTCCCAGACTTTCCATTCAGGAAAAGCCAGAAGTCAATGAGCAGAAAACCATTCCACCCTTCTCCGAGGCCATTGCTTAAAAATGGAGGCCATGGCTGAGGGGTGACTAAGGGAACTTCCTCACAGAGACCCTGCTCCGGCATGATCAGTGGTTGGTTGGTGGTTGTCCTTCGTTCTGAAGAGGACCAAAATGCTATCCCTATGCTAGAGTCAAGCTTCAGTGTGGCCGACTGTGGCCGACCAGACCAACACAAGCTCGGAACACTCCACCACAGGCTGGGCACAAAGAGTCAATGGGAAAATCTTGGGGGGATTCTCTAAGTCTGCACATGTCACATTTCTTTTGAGCTATTTCAGTTCTGCTTTGCTCATAGAGCTCAGCTCCTTCTCTGACGTGGGCACGCCAGGCTGGGCGGTCCTGTGCCAGTGTCTCCCATGTCACACAATCAATTCCAGAGTTCTTCGGAGAGACCTTGAGAGTGTCCCTGTATCACTTCTTCTGACCTCCATGTGAACGCTTGCCCTATGCGAGTTCTCCATAAAACAGTCTTTTTGGCAAGTGTTAAGTTTTGCATTCGAACAACATGGCCAGAATTGCGCCCTCTGCAGTAGATTTGAATGCTTAGCAGATTAGTTTGAGAAAGAAAGACTGTCTGGTGCCTTATCCTGCCTGGTGATCTTCAGAATCTTCCTAAGACAATTTGAATGGAAGCAATTCAGTCTCCTGGCCTGGCACTGGCAGACTGTGCAGGTTGTTTTTTTTTTTTAAGCAATTGGGGTTAAGTAACTTGCTCAAGGTTACATGGCTAGTCATTATTTATGTGTGGGTGCTCATTTTCTGAGGCCGGATTTGATCTCCGGTCATCCCAACTCCGAGGCCGGAGCTCTTACTGCGCCACCTAGCCGCCCCTTTAGGGCAATTGGGGTTAAGTAACTTGCCCAAGGTCACACAGCTAGGTTTTTTTGTTTGTGTGGGTTGTCTGAGGCCGGATCCGAACTCAGGTCCTTCTGACTCCAGGGCCGGCGCTCTACTCACTGCGCCACCTAGCCTCCCCAACTGTGCAGGTTTAATAGGCATACAGTGAGGTCAGCACTAGGGCTCTAGACCTTCAGTCTGGCAGTCAGTCTAATGTGTCTTCTCTCCCACACTTTCCTTCCAAGCCTCCCAAACACTGAGCTAGCTCTGGCAATGTATGTATCAGCCTCATTATCAATGTGTACATCCCTGGAAAGTGCACTGCCAAGGTGAGTGAACTTATCCACAGCATTCAGAACTCCTCTGTTTGCTGTAACCGATGGTTCCACAAATGGATGGTGTGGTGGTAGCTGTGAACAGAAAATCCTGCACCAACACTCCCTCCCCTTTGGTCTTGGCTTGTGGCCTTTTCAAGTTGAATAATTGACCATCAGTGCAGTAGCTGACCTTGATGCCTTGTTTGTCCTCATTCATGAAGGGGAGTATCCAAGGCCAATAGCCTGAATTTTCCAAAAACACCAAGAGAATTTTCCCACTGAAGCCAGGATCCTTCCTCCCATCCTGGAGCAACAAAGGACCAAGAGCAAGGTCTCATCAGAAGAGAGGTGGCCAAGGGGGAAAGCCAAGACATTCCTAGCAGGGAGGGAGTTTCCCAGGCTAAGATGGGACGTGCTCTACAGGGATCACACCAACCTTTTTTGTCCCAAGCAAAAGGCAGTTGGGCCTTTTTTAAAGGATGTATGTATGTTGGGGGGCAGTATGGAAGAGAGAGAGAGTATTGGGGAATTTTTCAAGGTAAAAAAATAAATTTAAAAATAGAAAAGGCTATAAATTTTATGATTAATCAATTTAAAACAAGATAGAAATATCTCAAGCCACAGAAGGAGTCATAAGAACCTAGGATTTGGAACTTTAAAACTACCTAGTCCAATACCATCTTTTTACGGAGGCTGAAGAAAACAAATGATTTGCTCAAGGTTGGGCAACTGTAATTAATAGAGGCAGCAGTATTCCAGCCCAAGTATGTTGACTCTATATCCAATGAGGTTGGACTACATAGTTTACCTTTCTGCTGCCTCATATCTGGACTTGGAAATCCCACTTCTCCCACCCCACAACTCTACTCATTTTCTCATCCCCCTCCCCAGCCCTTACTTCAGAGGTGCTAATTCATCCTCCTTGAACATTGCATATGCCCAGCAACAACTGGTTGGTGGGGGCTCATGGCAGGTAGGCGCTTATGATCTCCAGTGTTAGAAAGAGACAGTCAGAACCTGAGAACCAAGAACCTGAGGGAGCATCCATTCATCTAGAGACCCAACCTATCAGGGCTGATGAAAGCTGGAAAGTCCATCTGGCAGAGGGCTATCAGGAGAATATACAGGTTTGAGATTCATCTGCTTAAAGACTGGGTATTAATGAGATCACCAAGAATGGAAGAGCAGGGAGAAAGAAGAGAAGGGGTGCTGGGGCACACCCCCACTTGGGGGGCACAACTTGGGTGATGATCAAACAAAGAATACTGAGAAGAAAGAGAAGTCAGAAAGGAAGAACAAGAAGGTGGGTGCCATGGAATATAGGAATAGCAATAATTCACATTTCCATGATGAGAGAAATGATTATTTCTCTCTTGTATTAGTAATCAGTTATTGAATTAGGACCAGGATTTTCTCAGAAACCTGTAGGGCATTTAGGATATTGAACTGAAGGACATTGTTGATGAATGAGATTGCCCCAATTCCCAGGGAACCGTGCTTTTTGATCCTGAGTGGGAGACCCGACCCAACTAGAGAACCTGACAAAGAATTTAATCTAAGGCAAATCCCAGCTCATTGTGTCAGGCTTAGGTGGGGGTAGAACCTTTGTCAAGATTGGGTATGGACTGGGAGTCATGGCCCCCAGCACCTCATTCATCCTCATTAATTGTTAACCCATCAGAGTTGTTGCCACCCTTAGGAACACCCTCTCTTCCTAGGGCATATAAGTGTTGAGTGGGTTCTATGAGGGGTCTTTGGCATTTGAGAGTGCCACTGACCCTTTTACTAATTATCTCTAGCATGATTAATAAATAATTAATTACCCAGAAATTATGTCTCAAACTTTTTATACATCACAGTAATGATGCAAAATTAACAAAGTGTTTTCTTCACAAGTGGGAGGTGTCGTGGTGTGGTGGAGAGGGGGCTAAACACTTAACCAGAAAACCTGGGCTTGAGTCTAAACTTTGCTACTTACTTCCTGTGTGACCTTGGGCAAGTTGCTTAACCTTTCAGCTCGAAATCTATGACCCCATGACTTTGTGAGATAGAAAACACGAAGATCATTTTCAAAACCATACCTAACATGTCAGAATGGTGTTTCACCTCAAGGCACCAACATCTAGTGGGGTTCACCTGGGCCTGGACTGCCACGCCCAGTTACCCCCTGACATCCCTCACGGCCCACCGCAGGGTGCCAGATCACTCACCCCAGTGATGGTCAGCCCATCCCCTAAGCTGCTTCTCCCCAAAACACTGTCTTTGCCCCAGATGCGAGGGTTTCTAGTCCCCCCCCCAGACCTCAGTTTCCTCAGCTGTAAATGGGGGGGCTGGCATTGTCTCCTCTAATTTCCATGCTTCCATGACTAGAATCCAGCCTGAGGCTGATGGGCTTTCTGGCTGTTGTTCCAAGCTGTCTCTCTTTGTCTCAGTCAGTCCCTTCCTCTGTAGCCTTGCTCACATTCCCCCTCCTCAAACCATCCTAGAGCTCTTTGTCCAGATCACCCCTTTGCCCTGTTACACTCTCACCTCCTTCATCCTGGGTATTGGCTAGTATCCCTCCTGGCTTTGTGTCTTCTACCAATTGGATGAGCATGCCCTCTATGCATTTATCCAAGTCACGGGCAAAAAGATCTCCAGGGCCCTTCAGTAGAGACCTTCTTCCAATTCAACATGGAGCTACTCTTTGAGACTGGCCATTCTCCCAGTTCACAAGCTACATGGGTAGAATGTTCCCAGCCCTCATTTCTCCTTCTAATCCACAAGAATTTAATGAGAGACTTTAACAAATGCATTTCTCAAATTTAAGGAAACTGTATCAGCCTTCCTTCTCCTACCTCTTAGGGATAGGGTGGGGACCAAATGTTAATATCTGTAAATGATACAGCACAGTGCCAGGCCCATAGTACATGCTTAATAAAATCTTGTTTCATTCCATTCTATTCATTTCATCTATAAGGTTACTGTAGAAGATGCTGAATAAATATCCCCTGCCTCCTTTTGGTCCTAAAGCATCTCAGTGTTAGACCAGAAGACAGGTAAATATCTATACATGGTTCAAGGATAACCCTATTTAAAAGGGGGGGGTGGAGATTGGATCATGGTATAATCTACTATTTAAAATTTTTATTGATTTTTTTGTTTTTATATCACTATAATTTCCATATATTTCACCTAATCTCCTTCACCTTCCCTTAATACAAAGAAAACCACTAAAACCAACCACTGCCTTGCCTGACGGTGTATGTCATACTGCATGACCTGCTCTTTTCCTCTCTAGGAAAAGGAAGGAGGCACATTTCTTCATCTGTCCTTCAGGGTCAAGATTGACATTATAACTATAGAGTTGGCCTGCATTTGGGGAGCAATTTTTTGGTATTTTTCATTTTTGTTTTTGTTTTTTCACTTTAAAAAATCCATTTTAGGGTCGGCTAGGTGGCGCACTAAATAGATCACCAGCCCTGGAGTTAGTAGGACCTGAGTTCAAATTCAGCCTCAGACACTTAACACAAAAACTAGCTATGTGACCTTGGGCAAGTCACTTAACCCCAATTGCCCTGCCCTCCCCTCTCAAAAAAAAAAATCCATTTTCTCATCCCCTCACCTACTCCAGCCCTTGGGGAAATAAAGCAAAAGAAAAGTCTTGTACCACTTATTCAGAGTCAAGCAAAATGCTAGCAAATCTGAAGGACAGGTCCAAGAAAGGTCTTGTTCTATGTCATGAGCCTATCAGTTGAATCAGGGGGCAGAAAGAGGAGGAGAATAAACATATATAATGTGCCTATTATGTGCCAGTTGCTCTGCTAAGCATTTTATAGATATCTCATTTGATCCTCACTATAACCCTGGGAGATAGGTGCTTTTTATTACCCCCAAAATGGTAGGAAGCAGGCTTCATCATCAGTTATCTGAAATCTGTTTGGTTGACTTAACATTGACTTAAATGCTCCAAAGTTGTCTGTCTTTACACTGTTCCTGTTCTTGTTTAAATTGTTCTTCTGGTTCTGCTCCCTTCACTTTGCATCAGTAATGTAGATCTTCTCAGGTTTCTCTGAAACCATCCCCTTCATCATTTCTTACAACGAAATAATATTTCGTCACAATCATAGACCTATTAATATTTTTCTTCTTACAGGCCATTATACTCTATTTTTTATCTCTTTAGGATATAAACCAATTGCTCAAAAGGTAAGCTCAGATTAGTAACTTTTGGGGAATAGTTACAAATTTCTCTTTTTTTAATATTCATTTAAAATATTTAGTTTCAAATTATTTCTTTTTTTCCACTCTTCTCCCAAGCAATATGCATATTATACATATGACGTCATGCAAAACATATTTCCACATTAACCATGGTGGGGGGAGCAAGAAAAATAAAGTGAAGAACATTGCACTCTGCACTCAGAATTCATCAGTTCTCTCTGCAAATGGAGAGCATTTTTCATCAGGGGTCCTTCAGAACTGCTGTGGATCATTGAACAGATAGCTGAGTCTTTCACAGCTAATCATAGTTACAATGTTGCTGTTACTGTATACAGTGTTCTCCTGGTTCTATTTACTTCACTTTGCATCAGTTCATATAAGTCTTCCCAGGTTTTTCTGAAGCTATTCCCTTGATTGCTTCTTACAACACCATAGTATTCTATAACATTCACATACCACAAGTCATTCAGCCATTCCCCAGTTGATTGACTTGCCCTCAATTTCCAATTCTTTGCCACCACAAAAAGAGCTGCTATAAATATTTTTGTACATGGGGTCCTTTTGCCTTTTCTTTGATCTCCTTGGGCTACAGACCTAATCGCAGCATTACTGAGTTGAAGAGTATGCACAGTTTTATAGCTCTTTGGAAATAGTTCCAAATTACTCTCCAGAACAGTGGGACCAGTTCACAATAGGCTTGACCATATTGCCTCCCTCATTCAATGAACTCCAGTGTCTCCCTATCACCACCAGGATCAAATATAAAATCCTCTGTTTTGCTTTTAAAACCCTTCATAACTTGGCCCTTCTCT
>WOXC01006948.1:292500-322464 GCA_011680675.1 Gymnobelideus leadbeateri
CTGTTGGGGAGTTTACTTTACACAGGAGGAAACAGAGCCTGACAGTGGTTAAGTGACTTGCCCAGGGTCACACAGCTAGGTCTGAGGCGGAATTTGAACCTGCCTTCTGGACTGAGCATGATGCTCCCTAGACAGAGGGAAACTGGAACCTGCATGGACAAGTTGTACTAACAGGAGGGGAAGGAGACTAGGGAAAGCTCCTGGAGAAGGCAGGGGTGAATTGGGCTTTAAAGATGGGGAGAAATTCTCAAAATGCTCGGGCTGGCAGAGCCCTCGGGTGCCGGCGAGGTCGCTGCATGCCTGGCTACTCCCTTGGACGACCCTCCTGACCGGGCATCCTTCCAGCCTTCTCTTGGAGACCTCCCCCACTGCCCAGCTTTGGAGAACTGGGCTGGGAAGCATCTCCTGACAGCCAGCCTACACAGGTCTCGGTGCAGCGTCCCCCACAGCTCCTGGCTCTGCCCCCAGGACAGCAAGAATAAGACTGACCTCTCCTCTAAGGACAGCTCCCACGTGTCATCTGCTCTTCTCCACAGCCTTCAGCCGAGACCCCCGGTCATGGATTCAGCCTTCTGCTGGCCTGGCTGCCCTCCCTGACCCTTCCCAGCTCACACACGCCCCCTATAATGTGGCAGCCAGCACTGGTCGCAGCGCTCAACCTCTGTTTGCCTCAGTTTCCTAAGCTGGAGAGCGTCTGCCTCGCAAGGTTGCTGTAAGCATCAAATGACATAATATTTGTTTTTGTTTTATTTTTTAAAAAGCACTTAGCACAATCCCTGGAACACAGTAGGCACTTCACACATTTTTTTTCCCTTCCCCTTCTTTCCTTCCCTTCCCAACACTCCAGGTAGAGACAGACTAGGGCAAAGGCCAACAGTATTCTGAGTATGTCTGTGATCGCTGAATCTGAGATTTGGATCCCAAAGGCATCTCGTCCAGCGCACCTCAAGCCCCATCTTACGGGTCAGGAAACTGGAGGGTCAGAGAGGGTGCGCCATTCACCCCAGGTGACCCAGCTAGTAAGGGGCAGAGGGAACCTGCTGAGTGAAAAGAGGGGCGGTAAACGCCACTGGAGAAAATGAAGCCAATGGACCTACTGATGTCCCCAGGGACAAGAAATTACCTTGGGCTGCTCAGGAAAGGGAGTGCACAGTTTCTGGGCAAAGCCCTGCCAGCTCTTTCCTTTGGCTCCTCAGCCCTGGGGCGGAGGATAGGTGTGTGGAGCTGAGCCCTGATAGATCTGACAATGGCCACATTGTGGCCAGGCCACAGCGATAGGATCTGATGGGAAAAAGTCTGGGGGCCCGCTCCACAGTGGTTCCTGTTGTTTATAGACTGTTTCCTGCCCCCTGAGCTAGGCGGGAAGCCGCAGAGGGCCATTGTGTGGAGGGCACAGCAGGGACTGTGGTGAGGAAAGCAGGAGGGTGAGCCCTGAGCAGGGGTCATAGGACTCTTGACCCTCAGAAAGAGCAGCCCCAGAAATCCCCTCCTGCCTCTGGAGACCCCCTTCCTCCACACTGGAACACCTCCAGTCTAATCCCTTCATAAAGATCACTGAGGACAAGCCCCCTTCATTTTACAAAGAAGGAAACTGAGGCTCCACAGAGGCTAAGTGACCTACCCAAGGTAACACAGATAACAAAGGGCGGGGATGAGATCTGAACCCAGGCCCTCTGCCTCCAGGGGCAGCACACTTTCCAGAAAGCGCTCACGATCCTCCAGGATAAACAGCCAGATCGGACTAAATGATTTTGGGAATCCCTTCTCTACCTATAATAAATCAATCAGTCTGAGTTCGGATCCGACCTCAGACACTTAACCCACAAACAAAAACCTAGCCGTGTGACCTTGGGCAAGTTACTTAATCCCAATTGCCCTCCGAAAAGCAAAAAAAAAAAAAAAATCAATCAGTGAACATTTATTAAATACCTATAGTGTGCCAGGCCAAACACAGTCCCTGCCCTCAGGGACTTTCCGATCTAATACACCAGATGGATTATTTCATGCTTTGTTTTTGCATTCTAGGGCCAGAGGCAGAGGCATTTAATGAACCCCTGCTGATTGATTGACAAATCTATGATTCTGGGGAGGCAAGTAATGATTATGGTCTCTTCCCTCCAGCCTGTCCTACATATACATTCCCATGACACTGCAGCCCAACCACTGGCCGTCCCCTGACTCAGCTCTTCCTGATTCCAGGTCCAATGTCCTATCTGCTGAGCTGTCCCCTCTTGGAAGCCTTCCATGATCTCTCCACCTCCGATCCCCAGTCTGGCTAGGACCCTTCCTCTCTCTGAAGTCCCCTGGTGCACTGGCTTTGCACTCTCAGGGCAATGACCAGAGTCTATTCGTATCAATGGAGAAGTATTTATGGGAGGTCAGAAGATCTGATACAAAAATGGACCTGAGAGACTATGTGTACAGACCTTTTATGTTATGAGCCCAGATATGGCAAGTGACTGGTCCCAGGTCACAAACCAAGGAAGTAACTGGGCAGGAGGGGGCCAGTCCTGTCTTCTCCATCCAGGCCCTCTTTATGGCACATTTGTTGGGAAGGTGGCAGACTGAAAGACTTCCTTCTTGGGTAAGCAGCCCCTAAAATGCTTTCTTCCTGCTCCCCAAATTTTCCTAGATCCCTCTGTCGGGATCTCTCCTTGACCCCCAGCCCCTCCTTACTGTGGACTATCCTTAACTCTGTGTAGGTTTCATCCCCCTGGGGAAGATGTAAGTCCTCTGAGGGCAGGAGCTGGTTTGTTTTTAGAGCAGGGGGTGGAGGAGTGGGGGAGAAGGGATACAATGAGACTAACATTAAAGGGCTTTGCAAACATTAAAACACCATCTAAATGCTAGTTGTTACTATTATTGTTCTTATTAAGTACACCAAAAAATAGAGTAGGAGGAAAACTGGGGGTGCGGGATGTGCTAAAGCCAGCTTGACTCGCTGAGGAAATCAGTTATGGCCTCGAGCATTTCTGTAAATGCTTCAAATTAGGGCTTTGTTTACAGCTTTATTGATTGTCTGGGTTTAAAGAAAGTGACTGGGGCAAGTGTTAATAATGCCGATTAGACTTCAAAGTTCAGAAAGTCAGTTGTTAAACATATACCCGCATCTCCCAGCCAAAGAGGGTTAGCAACTAGGGAGAGGAGCAGGGAAGGCCCCAGAGAAGCAGTAACATCCAATCTGACTTCTGGAGTAAGATAAATGGCTTTCACCTTCAAGAAGTGGAGATCCCTAATTAATGTGGGTTTAGGAAGCTGCTGACGGCCTGACCGAGTCTAGATTCTGGGATTCTGGGAATGGAGGCTCCCAGACGGTGACCTTGTCTTATTCACTCTGGCCAGGGTCACACAGGTCCGATTTGAACTCAGGTCCTCCTGACTCCAGGCTGACTATACCCCTTAGCTGCCATGGGAGCCATGGTAATTAGTCACAAAATTGTGTTTTCAATGGAGCAGTGAGAGTAGAAGTCCACAATTCCTAGGCTGCCACAGACCAATGGTACATAAGAGAAGCATTGAGCTAAGACTGGAGGAATTGTTGGGAAAGAAAATGAGCCAGAGGAAAGAAGGATGAGGGAAAGGTTTTCTGAGCTCAGATGAGTGACGGCAGCAGCAACAGCTGTGGAGGCATTCGATAAGCCAAGAAGCTTCCTGAGTCAAGGTGGGATCTACGGGGGGATGCAAACAGTGACCTTCCCTGAGAAATCATAAGCATGGGCTCCCGAGCCAGGACCAGGGGGCAACCTGAGCTGGCAGAGGTAGAAGAATGGAGTTCCTTCAACGTTTTAAAAGCAAATGCTTAAAAAATTGTTGTTACATGCAACTGGGAAATAAGATATACAGGCAATGGGGTATAGAAATGCATCTTGCCCTACAAGAAAGTAAAAGGGAAGGGGGAAGAGGAGGGATGGGGAGAATATAAGAGAGGGCAGACTGGGGGAAGGGGTAATCAGTAGGCTTGCCACCTTGGGGTGGGGGGTAGAGGAGAGATGCGGAGAAAATTTGGAACTCAAAATCTTGTGGAAATGAATGTTGAAAACTAAAAATAAATATCTTTTTTAAAATTTCAAAAATTTAATTTAAATTAAAATTTTTTAATTTCAAAAAATAAATATCTTTTTTAAAATTTCAAAAAATTTCAAAAAAGAAAAGAAAAATGGAGTTCCTGGACCAAGCAAAACTATGGAGAGGCTGGAGCCAAGGACAAAGGCTAAGAGGAAGAGCCGGCTCTCCCTCTATTGAAGGAATTTCCCTATTGGTGTTATGAGTTTCTTCCTTGAAAATGAGTCTGAATCCCATTAAGTCCTTCTCTGATTTGTAAGAAATAGGTCTGTGTCCAAAATGGCCGTTGGTGGCCTTGCTCACTAGGAGACAGACTTTTTGGATGCTCCTAGATTAGCTGGAGCCACCACTCACCCATCAGTAAGTCTACCAAGGTGAACCTAGTCCAACTGCTCTGTAGCTGTAACCCCGAAGGCTGCATAGCCCTAGGAGTGAGCAGGATGTGATGGAGCCAGCTCGAGTTGGCTGGAGAGGGCAAGTTGGCAAATGTGTTGTGTGTATATTGGTTTTTTCAGTGAACTGGTTGTTTAACATTTATCAGCACCTGCCTTCAAGTAACTAAAAAGTATTCCTTTGGGGACAATTTGCCTTCAGCACTTCTAATTGCTAGGCAAGAAAACAAGCATTAACTACTTACTGTGTGCCAAACACTTAAAGTATTAGGCACTGGGGATAGGTAGAGGAAAGTGAAACAATCTCTACCCTCAAGGATCTTCCATTTTAATGACAAAGACCAGGCGGACAAAGATAACTAAATGACCAGTGAATAAGAGGGAATTTGGTGGAGGTGGGGAGGTAGGGAGGCTGAAGAGGATCACAACATCTGGGGATGATGCCATGACTTATATTGAATTGGATTTAAGTGAGGCAGGTCTGTGCAGTCACCAGCTTCACTTTAACCTCTGGAGCCATCTGGGTTCAGTGGTCAGATATTCATCAGGATGCCTGGAGATGGCTCCAGATGCAGTGGGAGGCATCAGGAAAGACCTCCAGGAGGAGAAGCTGAGTTAGGAGAGCATTTCAGACCTGGGGAAAGCCCAGCCTGACTTCTCATGTTGCCTTGTACCTCACTTAGTCCAGCCTTGATACCTTGGCTCATGGTTGGTCCTCATGCCTGAGATGCCCTCACCCATCCTCATACCCCTCGGCCCAACCTAGGGTCCTCATGCTTGAAAGCCCAGCTCCCCCAGGAAGCCCTCTCTGATTGAAGCAGTTAGAAAGGCCTTAACCAGAATTAGGCTAGGAACTTCCACTCTCTGAGCCGTTATCTGTAGAATGAGGAGTTTAGATTGAATGGGGTCTAAGGTCCCTTCTTCCTAGCCCAGTGCCTGGTGGACAGTGGGCCCTTAATGCTCACTGAATGGAATTGAAGTCAGGTCATATTGTGCTTAATACATGAGTCTCCTCTGCCCCTCCTGGGCTGTGAACTCTTTGAGAACTGGGGCCTCTCTCCTCTAAACAAAGTCCCACCAAATCCTAGACCCAAACACGGGGCTCTGCATACAACAGGTGCTTAATCAATGCCCATAGGTCAGTTGGATTGACTCTACTGCCGATCTTTGAGTGGGGAAACAGGGTCACTGTATTTAGGCAGCCTAGGACATTTATAAGGCGGGAAGCAAGAATCTGAGAGTGCTGGTGAGCAGGACAAAACCAGGAAAATTCAAGGGGGAGCCGCTTCCTCCTCCTTCTCTGGTCCAGTGGTGGGGGTTGGGCTGCGGATGTGAGACTTCCTCCCTAATGCAGACATGACTTATGGGCTGCAGCCTCTCTGCCCCTCCCCCATGGCTTAGGGGGTGCCCTGCAGGCTCCTTGGCCCAGCAGGGGGGGGCATGGACCGGGCCCAGAAGAGGGTGGGGAGGGGGGCATGGACCCGGCCTTCTCTAGGAATATATAAAGGACCCTCGTGGCCCCCTCGGTAACCCGCTGGCTCCCCACTGGCCTAGGATGGGACATCCCGAGATTGCTGTGGCTGTAGGTGGCCCTGGACCTTGTTGCCTGCTGGAGCCCTTTCTTGCTGGCCATGGTCTCCTTGGTTACAGTCTTGGCAGTGGAAGGGCTGGGCCAAAGTGATGCCCCTGATTTCTGCCACACCGGGGGCAGGGTCACAGCCAAGAGCTTAAGGACTGAGCCCAGGTCCTTGGGTCTGACTACAAACTGACAATTGGGTGTTTGAACATCGAGTGATAAGCCTCCCAAGCCGACCAAAGCTGGTCCTTGTCTGGTAATAATAGCTAATATGGAAATATCCCGTATTAAGTGGCAGGCACTAGGCTAGATGCTTCACAGTTATCTCATTCCATCCTCACAACCACCCTGGGACGTAGGTGCTGCTGTTATCCCCATGTTACATATGGGGACACTGAGGTAAATGACTTGTCCAGGGTCACACAGCTAGTACATGTCTGCGGTTGGATTCGAACTCTGGCCTTCCTGACTTCTGGCTCAGCACCCTGTGGTGCCACCTGGCCGTCTGTAACAGACACCGAGGCTATGGTGGCTCCATTTCTGGAGCGCTCTGGGTGAGGGTGGAAAGAGATCTGAAGTCCAGGGATCTGGGCCCAAGTCCTGGCTTTGCTACTTACTAGCCAAGAGGCTCAGGATGTTGCTTCCCCTCTCCTGGCCTGAGTTTCCTCAGGTTTGACACCAGGGAGGGATTGGACTGGAGCCTTCAGAGGTCCCTCCCAAAGAGACCTGAAGGAGGGCGCCCAAGGGAAGGGCCCGAGGTCCAGAAGGGTCAGAACAGCATCAGCGCAGCCCTGTTTGCTGTGCTCTACCAGCCTTCTCACAGGATTCTTACCACCTCGTCACCCCCATTTCACCTGAGAAACTTGTCATGGAAATGGGAATCTAAGATCTTCCCTGCCCTGGCCCTCTGATAGGCTTAAGTGACTCTGAGAACCTTCCCTGATTTGAGAATATGCTCTGCCCCCTAATAGGTTGAATGTGCTCACCTTGCACCTGTGGTAGGACGCTTGTTTTTCAGGAATGCCCACACCTTGATACTTTGTGATTGGGCAATGGGTCAAGAGGGTTGTGAGGCTCTCTGACCCTGGAGAAGGCTTTATAAAGCCTGATGTGAGGTTTTGCTTTGGGAAGAGTTGTGTGATTTGGCCAGATGAGACTCTGGGTAGCTGTTGAGCTGCCGACACACCCTGCCCCCCGTCTTTGAAAACTCAGATGTTGATGCTTCCCTCTCTGGTAAGTGACTAGATATGGAAGTAATAGTCAGACAGTTGGAAGCCTGTCTGCTGATCTGTTTCTCTGTATTTTTTGCCTGCTTGTAACCTCTGTATTATCTGAAGTTTGGGGTGCTGACCTTTTTACCCTGAACTAGGTAAATGACATATGTTTGATTAAAGCAAGATTGTTAACCCATTTTGAGTTGCTTTCCTTTATAAAAGCAGATCTAGGGGCGGCTAGGTGGCACAGTGAATAGAGCACTGGCCCTGGAGTCAGGACGACCTGAGTTCAAATGTGGCCTCAGACACTTAATACTTACTAGTTGTGTGACCTTGGGCAAGTCGTTTAACCCCAATTGCCCTGCCCTTCCCCCTCCAAAAAAAGCAGATCTAAGAATCTGTGTTGGCAGCCATCCTGGGGATGCTAGGGTGCTTGCTGCTACAATGCCTGAGGCTGAGAACGTTTAAGTGATGCCCAGCTAGTAAGAAGGAGGCAGGATCTGAACTCAAGTCTTCTTCCCTATTTCCACTGTAGCATCTTGTGTCTCTTATGATCAAAATCCCAGGCAAGGTCAAGCCAAAGACTTGACTTGTGGAGAAATTTCAGCAGCCTCCAGGCCTGTTAGAGATAGGGAGTTGAATGTGGTGATTAAGGGGTGGACATGGAGGAAGACCCAAGTTCCAATCCTGCCCCAGACACTTCCTAACTCTGTGTCTCTGGAAAAGTTACTTAGCCTGCTGTGTGCCTCAGTTTCCTGATCTGTTAAGTGGGAATGATGACAGTGCTAACCTCACCAATGAGCTAATAAGGGGAGTAATAGTGAAGACTGGCAAACATCCCAAGCCTCACCTCCCAGACTGAAGGCCAAATCCTCTGATTCTTTGGCTCCTTCACACCTCACTCCCCTCCACCCGGACCTCAGGAGTCCTTGCACTGGACACCATCTGTGCCTTTGCCCCGGCTGTTCCCCTGCTTGGAACAAGGGTCTTAGAGGCAGAACAATAGCCTGCTGGTGAATGTTAACAACCGGCTTGGGGAGAGACATAATCAGTTCGCACTTTTAAGTTTAATCTGCATTCTGGACATTTTTCCTATCACCTTATTAAAGCTTAACAAAACAATAAATCAAGTCCTTATTTGTAGCATCAGCTGATTTCTGAGGTGTCAGTGTTCTGGATGAAAATTTAACAACTGGCTCTCTGATTTGAGCTGCCTCCAGCCTGCCCCTGGGGCAGATGTTGAGAATTCACTTTCATTCCCTTCGTTCCTTCAGGTGTCCAGGCTCATCTCCTGGTCCCCAGGCACTGTCTTCTCAAGCAATTCATGGAACATCAAATATTTTGGTGTGGGAGGGGAAAAAAAACAAAACCCCTAGCAAAGACAGAAGGAAAACCGGTCCTTTTCTTCACCCAAAGTGAAAACTCCTGGCTAACACTAAGCCCAAACTCCCGGGAACCTGGAGTCTAAATTTAGAGCTTCCTTTAAGTGACAACAGGTCACTTTTGTCCTTACTTCAGCAGCTGTTTCAGAGAAATTTTGTTTTTGTCAAATAAGCTGCTTTTTTTTCTCTGTGCAATTAATGAGATCCTGTTTTGTTTCCCCTTGGGATGAAGAACAATGTGCCTGGTCCCCAAACAAGCCAGTGCCCTTCTGGAGGGGGGTGGGGGAGGGAGGATGGGGAGAGAAGGGGAGACAGCCGAGACCTTTGATAGCTGCTGAGTCTGGGCAAAGTGTGGCCCTGAGGAATGAGTGAGAGCAGGGCCATAACTAGTACTTGGCAGAGGGGGCAAACAAGGCGCCGATGTGGGGATAAGGGGAAGGGTGTATACGCTTCCTCTCTGTTATAACTGCTATCCTTGTATCTTGCCAAGTGTCTGTCTCTAGCATCACACTCCCCTAATCCACATGGTGGGCAAGGGTGGTCTATCTTCTAGCCCCTTTCAGGGGAGGGAAGGACAGTTGTGGTTAATTGAGTTCTCCACTCTCCTATTGCCAAGAAGGGCTTGGAGTCAGACTTACAGATCTCTATAAGAGATCTGTAGCATAGCTAAGCAGTTTAGCATAAAGACCACTTTCTCTGATCATTCTCAAAGGGAGAACAGTTGGTTTACTTCCTTCAGCTCATCTCCCTCCCACTAAACACTCAGCACACACACACACACACACACACACACACACACACACACACAACCCGAAATAGCCCAGCAGTAAACAGAACTTGGAAGTTATGACAGATGAGTTAACCAAAGAATACCCAAGTAGATGAATTCCTGCAAGATAAAATCTCAACTCCCAAGGAAAGAGCTATTTCACCAGGAGTCTGTTCCTTGGGGACCAGCTCCCCCACTATTGGGCAGCTCCGAGGAGATCTCCTAGCTACGGATCTAAAGTCCACATGTTCCTCTCCTGCCCAGCAGCCTGGACTCCTCGTGGGAAGCGTCTTCCCCCAGATAGAAGTCTCTCAGCCGCTCAGGAGTAGTAGCCCGACACACAGAAGAGAGCAGAAGGAAGTCAGCACGGGATTCAGACAAGTAAGGAAGTCTTGTCCCAGATGTGTTACGTTTTACATACAACCTTTATTTTTAAACTGCAGGTACCCAAAGCCCACCGTTCCTTGCACAATTTTCTGTTTTCAATCGGATCTTCATTAAACTTTTTTTTTAATCTCCATTTTACAGTTGAGGAAACTGAGGCCCAGAGAGGAATGGTAATTTCCCTGAGGTCATACAGCTCAGGAGCAGTAGAACCAACATTCGAACCCAGCACTCTTAATTCAAAGTCCAAGGTGGAGAAGCACTTCATCACCAGCAGGAAGAGCTGGCTGGCAGCTTCAGGAATTTTATAGACACCATTTGTCTTTACACCACCCTGGAGGAAACTCAGGAAGTTGCTCTCCAGGGCTGCTGGGTCCACAGAAACATGAGTGTCTGGAGCAGATTTTATGAGATGGGCCTGAATTTCCTTAATAATAACCTAATAACAATTTCTTGCATTTTTATGGCCCTTTTCAAGGGAAGTTCATAACCTTTATCTCCTTCATTCTAAGCAGCAAATTCCCTGAGAGAAGCAGGGAAGATGTTGTTCCCACCCCCCGCTTTTTAGTGGCCCCAAACTAAGCTGTAACTAGGGTTGGGCAACAGGGTTTTGTCAGAGAAAAACAACAAAGCTCGGTACCTACTTAGCAAGAATGAGTAGTTTAAAATAGGAAGCCTGACAGATGACTGTCTTCCTTCCTCCCTGGCTTGGCCCTGCCTTGCTTCACCCTGTCCCCAAGCATCGCTACACACTGTTTATTTCCCCACTACAGGGCAAGATCCTGGGGTCTTCCTCATGCCCCAAGTAAATTCATCCTTAAAAGTAAATTTGCAGGTGTGTTTTGCATGGCACTCAGACTCAAACACCACTCTGGACAGAATACATAGCCAGCCAATGGAACGAAAGCTTCTGGAGGGCAGACAACGGTTTGCTTTTGTCTTTATATCTTTCCACAATTGCTGTGAGGTTCAAATTATGTCTATGAAACACTTTGTAAACCTTAAAAGCCCATCACAATCGTCTCCTCTCCACCTTTCTGGTCTTCTTACACCTCACAATGCTCAGCTCTCACCACGTATTGCAGTCCACTGTATGTCCAGTGACCCTGGCCTCTTGACTATTCCACAAATGGGACACTCTATCTTTCAGCTCTGGGCATTTTCTCTGACTGTCTTCATTCCTGGAATACCCTCCCAAGTCCCAGTTAACATCCCACCTTCTACAGAAGCCTTCCCCAAACCCTCCTAATTCTGCTGATATTTCCCTCTGCTGGTTATTCCTATTATCCTGTATATAGTTTGCTTGTCCAGATTTATTTGCATGTTGTTTCCCCTCGCCCCCCACCCCCAATAGGCTGTGAGCTGCTTGAGGTCAGGGATGGTCTTTTGCCTCTTTGTCTCCAAGGCACTTAGCACAGTGCCTGGCACACAGGAGGTGATTGATAAATGCTTATTGATCAATTGAAATAAAAAGTAAAGAATGAAAAAATAGAAGAAAATGTAAGGCATCTCATAGTAAAAACAAATGGCCTGGAGAATGGTTTAAGGAAAGATAATTTAAGAATAGTTGTACTACCTGAAGTCCATGAATTTAAAAAAAATCCTAGACATATTTCAAGAAATTATAAAAGAAAACCTCTCACATCTCTTAGGACCAGAGGGCAGAATGGAGGTGGAAAGAATCTACCAGTTACCTCCGGAAAGAAACCCCCAAATGAAAACCCTGAGTAACTGTGTAGCCAAAATGTAGAGTTTCCAGATCAAAGAAAAAGTACTGTAAGCAATCAGAAAAGAATTCAAGTGCAGAGACCCACATTAGGACCACGCAAGATTTAACAGCCTCTGCTATAAAGAACCAGAGGTACTGGAATATGATATTGAAGACAACAACAGATATGGACTTGCAGTCAAGAATAATTTACCCAGGAAAACTGAGCATAATGTTGCAGGTGTGAAAATGGATCTTCGATGAAATAAAGGACTTCCAAGAATTCCTGATGAAAAGAGGGAGCTGAATAGAAACTCTGAAATGGAACAAACAAAAAAGTATATATGAGATAAAGCATTTACATTCTAATATGGGGAGATGATACGTGTGTCCCTTTAGAATACTATCGTTATCAACACTATTAGAATTTTAATTAGACAAGGCCTGGGAGTGGTTTCATTATATCTTGATGATCTTAAAAGAAGAACGAAAAGGGAAGGGAAGAGGAATAAGAGAAAATTATCTCACATAATCAGTGTGTGTATGTAGAAGTCTATACAAACAAGTAGGAAGGGGTGGGGGCAGCAGCTAATACTTCAACCTCTTTCATCTGAAATGGCCAAAGGAAGGAAGAACACACACACACACACACACACACACACACACACACACACACACTCACACATACACACACAAGGTGGGCACAGAAATACATATCATTCAACAAGTAAAGAGGAGGGGAGAGGAAGAAAGGGGAAGAGGGAATTGGGAATTAGAAGGAGAGAAGATTAAGGGAATGATTAGTCCTAAGCAAAACAGCTCTAATTGAAGATATACAAACATATGTATAGCTCTCAGAGAACTGAAAACTAATGAGCTGCCCATCTGGGTAATGACTGTGCAAATTGTGGCATATAAATGTGATGGAATACTATTGTACTGTAAGAAACAATGAAGGAGGGGTGGCTAGGTGGCACCGGGAGTAAGAGCACACCAGCCTGGAGGCGGGAGGTCCTGGGATCCGTTCTGCCTCAGTTACTTAGCACCCACACGTAAATAATGACTGGCTGTGTAACCTTGAGCAAGTTACTTAACCCCAATTGCTTTTTTAAAAAATGAAGGAGATGATTTTAGAGAAACCTGGGAAGACTTGTATGAAAGGATATGGAGTAAAATGAGTAGAACCAGGAGAATGGTCTTTACAGGACAGTAACATCATGTTTTCTTTTTTAAAAATACTTTACTTCATTCATTTCTGCCAGTTTTTGCGTTACAAATTTTCTCCTGTTTTTCTCCTACCCACCTCCCAATTACAGGTAAAATAGTATTAATAATAGTGTATATATATATATATATTTTAAACATTTGGTTTTAAAACTTTGAATTCCAAATTCATTCCCTTCCTCCCTTGTCACCCACCCCTCCTGGGAAGATAAGCAATTCAATATAGGTTGTCCATGTGTAGCTAATGCAAAACATTACCATAGTAGATATATTGTAGAAGACTGATTATATTTCCCTCCCTCCTATCCCACCTCCCACTTGTTCTATTCTCTACCTTGGTCCTGCCCCTTTTCAAAAGTGTGTGCTTCCTACTTCCCTCCCACCCAGCCTGCCCTCCCTTCCATCATCCCCCCTCTCATCCCCTTCCCCCCTACTCTCCTGTAGGGTGAGATACCCTATTTAGTGTGTATGTCATTCCCTCCCTGAGCCAAATTCAATGATTATAATGTTGACCCATTCCCTTATGCCTTCCTGTTTTTCCCCTCCATTGTACCCATTTTCCCTTGCCTCCTTTATATGAGATAGTTTGCCCCATTCTGTCTATCCCCATCTCCTCTCATTATATTCCTCTCTCACCTCTTAATTTCACCTTTTAAGTATCATCCCTTCCTATTAAATTGGTCCTGTGCCCTCTATCTATGTATATCTGTAAACATATATATGTAAACATATATATAGTGTATATTTGTATGTGTGTATATATATATATATATATACACACACACACACACATTCACATATGTATTCTTAAGCCTATATACCCTCCGATAAAGACTATGTGTGTGTGTGTGTGTGTGTGTGTGTGTGTATACACTTTCACATATGTATTCTTATGCCTATATACCCTCCAATAAAGACTTAGGAATTCTGATCAGTACAATGATCAGCCATGATTCCAGAAGCCTCATGAGGAACTTTGCTACCCACCCTCTAATAGAGAGGTGATAGACTCAGATAACAGACAAACATTTTTCTAGACATGGAATTTGGAATTTGTTTTGTTTAACTATACATGTAATTCAAGAGTGGAACTCAGGACTGGGGCTGGAAATATAGATGGGGGTGGGGAATCCTGTGCATAGAGATGATCATTGAAGCGGGAGAGTTGGTGATATAATCAAGTGAGATAGTATAGAGGGAGAAGAGAAGAGAAGAGGGTCCAGATCAGAGCCTTGGAAGGAAATATATCAAGGTAGATATGGTAGCAAAGTGTCCTGAGAAGGAGCCATCAGACAAACAGGAGGAGAACCGGGAGAGAATAGTATCATGAAAACCCAAAAAGGAGAGAGCATCCCACAAGAGATGGAGGGCAACAGTGCCAAAGGCTATAGGGAGGTCAATAAAGATAAGATCACTGGATTTGCCAGTTTAGAAGCATCAGTCACTTTGGAGAGAACAGTTTGAGGTGAATGATGCAATCAGAAGTCAGACTGCAGAGAGTTAAGGAGAGAGTGAGAGAAAAGGAAGTTGAGGCACCTTCTCCAAGAGTTTGGTTGAGAAAGAGAGGAGGAGAGAGAGTGGACCTTGAGGGGATGCTCAGATCATGTGAGGGACCTTTGTTTTGTTTGGTATTTTAAAGAATAGGGGCCCTGGAGCCAGGAGTACCTGAGTTCAAATCTGGTCTCAGACACTAGCTGTGTGACTCCAGGCAAGTCACTTACCCCCAGTTGCCTTAAAAATGGGGGAGACCTGGGGTGCCTGTAGGAGCCTGTCAATAAGAAGAGGTTTGGTATTAGAGAAAGAGTGGGTGGTTAACAGGCCAGTCTTCTGGAGAAGATGGGAGGGAATGAGGTTAAATTGAATAAGGATCTGCCTTGGTGAAGAGAAGAGTCACCTCATTGTCAGAGACTGGAATAAAGGAGGAAATGATTGGGGTAGAGAGTGTGATGTCAAGAGGTTGAGATGTGCAAAGGAAGGGAGAGGAGGGAGTTTTCAGTAAATATAGTGTGAGAAGAGGTCCTTTTTTGAAGAAGAGAGAGAAGGAGGGAGGGAGGAAAAAGAGAAAGAAGGAAGGAAGGAGAGAATGAAAGAAGGAAGAAATAAGCATTTATTTTTTAAAGTTAATTAATTTATTTTTTTAGTTTTCAACATTCACTTCCATAAGTTTTAAATTTTCTCCCTTTCCTCTCCTCCACTCTCCCCAAGACAGTGTGCAATCTGATATAGGTTCTACATAAACCCTATTAAACAATATTTTCACATTAGTTATGTTGTCTAGAAGAATTAGAACAAATGGGAAGAATCACAAGAAAGAAAACAAAACAAAAAAGAAAACATTTTGCTTTGTTCTGCATTCCGACTCCATGGGTCTTTCTCTGGATGCGCTGGCATTTTTCATCATGTGTCCTTTGGAATTGTTTAAGTCCTTGCATTGCTGAGAAGGGCTAAGTCTATCAAAATCAGTCATTTCACACCGTGGTTGTTCCTATATGCAGTGTTCTCCTGGTTCTGTTCCCGTCACTCAACTTCAGTTCATATAAGTCTTTCCAGGTTTTTCTGAAGTCTGTCTGCTCCTCAAGAAAGAAGCATTTCTTAAAGACCTAATATGTGTCAGGGACTGTGGTAAGGACTTTGCAAATGTTATCTCATTTGATCCTTACAACCCTGTGAGGTAGATGCCATTATGATTCCCATTTTACAGTTGAAGAAACTGAGGAAAACAGAGGTGAAGTGATTTGCCTAAGGTCATCCAGGTGGCATATGGCAGGAGTGGGGTTTGTCTCCCTGTTCTCTGACTCCAGGACTCCTGTCCTTGACCAGAGCTGTGCTTGAGGAAGCCCAGGGTGGCGGTACTGACCAGGGGGGAGAAGGTGGAGGGGATGGGGAGGAGAGAAGGAGACAGGAGGGAGACGTGAGTGAAGATATTCTTTACATGAGGGCAGATGAGAGGTCAGCAAGGGTCTGTAATAGGAAAGAGGGGCTGCCAGGGATGCTACAGACCGCCCCCCAGCTTCATAGACCGCTGGGCATGAAATCAGTAATGACCAGCCAGTGAGAGGGGAAAGCAAGAGGGGCCGGACAGCTCCCTTCTGATTCTGCTGCTTGGTCTAGGACAGGCCTTGGGGCTCCAGCGCTGGTCCAAAGCGCCAGCCCCACTCCCCACTTCCCAACTTCCCGAAGGCTATGCCGGCCTTGTTTCCCCCTCCTCCTGGAAGGCAGCATTGTGAAGTGAAGAGTTCTGAATGTTGAGCCCAAAGACCTCGTTCCAATGCCTGCCTCTGTTAACTGAGCAGGTCACTGGACCTTTTGGGGTGTCAGTTTCCTCCTCTGTAAAATGGGAGGGTTCGTCCCTCTCAGCCTTTCCCCAGTGCCCCAGCAGGCTTTCTCTCTGAGCCCATAGCCTCCAGCCCTGACTGATGGTCACCTTTGCCCACACTAGCACAAAAAGGCCCCTCCTTCCAAGGACCAAAGAATCCTCTGTCAAGAGCCATCCAAGGTATTGTGGAGAAGAATGACCGGAAATCCCTTGCCTCTCGCCTACTGAATCACGGATGGGAATCTCGTCCTCTCTTGTCAGGAAGTGCTGCCTTAGCATTGTGGCCCCAGACGGCCAGTCAGCCAGCCCAGGGAGGGTGATGTCACCCCAAGAGACCCCTCAGCCTGGCTCCCAAGGCCAGGTAGCTCCTGCCATGCCTTGAGAGGGTGGAAGGGAAAGGGGTGGGCACCTCATTCTCCCTGTCTTTTGTTCCTCTGTGACCTTCCATACATCATTTGGAGATGAGTTCAATCTGGCCTCAAATACTTATTAGCTGTGTTACCCTGGACAAGTCACTTAACCCCTATTTACCTCAGTTCCTTATTTGTAAAATGGGGATGCACTAGAGAAAGAAATAGCAAACCACTCCAGAATCTTTGCCAAGAAAACCTCATGGACAAACATGTGACGACACCCTGTTCCAGGGGATTGCAGGCTAATAAAAATTGTGGCCAACAGATAGAGTTGTGGCTCTTGAGTGGGGGGAAAGGGGAGAGAGAAGGCAATGTGAAGTAGTCGCATCAGGAAGACCTGAGTTCAAATTCTGCCTCCAGATAATTCCTCACAGTGTGACCGTGGACAAGGCACTTTCCTCTGTGGGCCTCAGTTTCCTTTTCTGTGAAGTGGAAATAATCATTTTTGCATGTGACTTCCTTCCCAGAGCACCACAGATGACAAGACATTTAAGTACCTACTGCGTGCAAAGCCTTAGATGACCCACACATGGGGGAGGCGTCAGCAGTGATAAGATGGTCCCATGGGCCTTAGGGCTGGCAGCAAAGCAGATGATCAGGCTTCCCTTCTGATGCCAACTCCACTGAGAGAATCACACCTTTTCTGATGTTTCCCAGAACTTGGGTCTTGGGCTTTCTTTGCCGGGGCTAGAGGGGCTGTGCCTGCTGAGGGGACAAGGGCCATTTCTCTGGAGGATGGCTGCAGGGAGCTGGTCTGGAGGCAGGGCTGGGGGGCTGGGGGTTAAGGGTGGCTGCTGCTATGGAGATCAGAGCTCCCAGGCTATTTCTATCAGGGTATGGGGGAGATGGCAGATGAGCTGGTAGCAGTGCTTTTACTCGCTGGCACAGGCCTCCTGTCTCTCCATCAGAATGCCTAGGTGGGCTTGCCTTCCCTGTGGGGGGCAGTTGGCAGGCAGAGCTGGCCCCTTCTCCACTAGAATTCCTCCCCTGAATAATGGCTCTAGGGCTGGACTGGAAGAGAGGCAAGTGCTCTGAGGTTTGCTACTGCTGATATAATCCAATCTCATAAACATTTATTAAATGACTGCTGTATGCTAGCACTATGCTGACTGCTAGGGATGCAATTAATAATTTAATATGATTTCTGCTAGGAGAGGAGGCAAAGTCTCTGCTCTCAGATCCTCATCATCTCCTTCGGGAAATAAAGGCTTCTCTTAGTCGAGTTCTAATCTGTCATTGGCATCATTGGTTGGCCATGAGTGTGACTAGAGAAGAGCCAACCCCGGGTGGGTCCCCTGGCCTGGCCTTCTCCCCCTCACCCATCCCCTTGCCCCCTTTCTTTGTTGATCTGCATGTGTGAGCAGGTGAAACTTTGTGGATGGAGCAGGTGGAACTTTGGTGGATGGAGATGAGATCAGGGGTGTGACTGTCCTCCTGCTAGACTGAATGGGTAGGGCAATGAACTAAGAAACCAGAGTATGAGGGAACAATCATCATTGAATACAGAGTCTGAACATCACAGGCATTAAATAAGCACCTACTATGTGCCAGGCACTGTGCTGGGCTCTGCAGAAACAAAGAAAAGCAAAATCCAGTTCCTGCCCTCGGGGAGCTCACAGGAGACAAGGTGCAGCCAACTACAAATTGTGTGTATGTGTATGTATGTGTGTGCACACATATATGTGGGAATAGCAAACCACTCTCGGTTCTTTGCCAAGAAAACCCCCAATAGGGTCATGAAATTGGACAGGACTGAAAAATTACTCAACAATAACAAAAGGTATGTGTGTGTGCGCATATACATACATACATACACACACATACATATATATGTATATATATACATATATATATATATATATAAAAGGAGATGGGAGGAGAGAGAGAGAGAGGCAGAGAGACAGAGAGAAAGGGAGTGGGAGAGGAGAACGAGAGAGAGAGAGAGAGAGAGAGAGAGAGAGAGAGAGAGAGAAAAGAAGAAGAAGAAGAAGAAGAAGAAGAAGAAGAAGAAGAAGAAGAAGAAGAAGAAGAAGAAGAAGAAGAAGGAGAAGGAGAAGGAGAAGGAGAAGGAGAAGGAGAAGGAGAAGGAGAAGGAGAAGAAGAAGGAGACAGAGAGACAGAGAGATCTGTCTTCTGTAGAGATCATTAACCACAGAAGGCACAAAGGAAGGGAAGCAGAGAGAGGGCCAGGGCCAGGAAAGCATAGAACAACCATGGTTGGGGATGAGGGATGGGGAGAGTGGTGGGAACAGAGAGGGGAGCTTCAGACCAGGCTTCCTGCAGCTCTGAATCACCGAAATATGGGAAGCCCACAGAAGGTCACACCCTTCTCCATAGCCAAAGCAATGTTGATCTGATTATTGTTTCCTAAGCAGAAGGTGGGAAGGGGTGGGGTGGTGGGTGCAGTGGGTGCTGCAGGGCACAGAGCTCTGCCTAGCTCCTGGGGCTCAGCCAGGGGCCTGGCTGATCGTGGAGAGGTGACTCAGGGTTGGACTGAGTCATCTTTCAACCCACAGGCCAGTGCTCAGCTGAGTTGAGCCCCATGTCCCACAGAAGCAGGGGCAGGGTGTCTGGGGTGGGGGGGGGGGCTTAGGGCAGGTGTGAGCTGGCCAGGCCTGGGTCTCCCAGACTCCTTCCATGCTCACTTTCCTCACCTGTTAAATAGGAAATGATTCCTGTATCAGCTTACTGTGTGCCCTTTCTATGTTAAGCAATGTCCAAATTCACCAGCACAGGGTTGCTATAAAGTTAAAGTAAGACAAAAAAAAATTATCTAAAGCAGCTTTGATCAGTATTTTCTTTTGTAGAGAGAGGAGTGAGGAATGACCTCTTGAGAGCTGGCCTTGAAGCCAGGCAGTCCTCAGCTGGGCTGTGTGACCCTGATCTAGTCACTGGCCTCAGGGCTCACTTAGATTGTAAAGTGCAGAACTGCCCATAGAGGAGGTTTTCTCATCTGGTTAATGGAGAGACAGAATAAAGCAGTAGGAGACTTGGGCTGGAGTCTCCCCCCTGACTCAGACTGGTTTGTGACAGTGATAGGTCATCTAACCCCTAAGGGCCCCAGGAACTTTTTAGACCTATCAGCAGCAAAGATACTGATTTAAATTGGTAAAGCTGATTGGAGTTCCCAATGCCTGTGAAAGCACCAGTCCGGTCCCAAGTGCTCGGTTTGTGTGTGTGTGTGTGTGTGGTGTGGTGTGGTGTGTATGTGGTGTGCATGTGTGTATGCACGCCCGAACACCTGCAGGGCTTTGTAGGGAGCCCCCGGTGCGTGCGCCGTTATCTGCGCTCGATAGGCGCATGGCGTGGAGAGAGCTACGTGAGCAGTGGGGAGAGCCTCCCGATCTAAAGGGGGCTCGGTGGTACCTTGTGAACCGGACGCTTGTGGGTGGGACTGATGCACTTGACTTAAACCACTGGGCCCAGAGGTTCGGCGGACCACAGAAGGTGTGAGGGTGTCTTCGTCCGAGGCAAGGAGGAACCTTGATCAGAGCGTGTCCAGTCCGAGCCGTCTAAGGAACCCGAGGTGGCCGGTGTGGGAGAGATTCCAGCTTCAGGGCGCTGTGCCCTGGACCCTCGACTTTAAAATGGCTAGTGGTATGTCCTTGCCCTTCCCAGCGCTAAATCTTGGCTCCCGAAAGTCTAGGAAACCGGTATGAGAGGCGAGGTCCGAGGGGGAGCGTCGTCTGGCCAGAGCAGGGCTGGGGGTAGGACCAGCAGCGCTGAGACAGCCTCCCCCATCCACACCCGCGCTCCCCCGACACCCCCACCACTCCTCTGAGATCCTGGGGTAGGATTCCCACGCGCTTTTGTTTCTCTGCCTCTGGCTCCACGGCCCCCCGACTCCTTCCATTGGCTGTGGCCCGCCGCTGTGGTCAGGGATTGGCTGCCCTGGACTGGGAAGGGCGGCCCCCGAAGCTTTAAATGCCAACCCCCGGGGTCCCGGAGCCGCTAGTCTGGAGCTGAGTCCGAGAGAGCTGGAGCGCACGGGTGGCCACGGGAGAGCAGCCGAGCCGACAGGAGCGTAGCTCCAGAGTAGCAGCTCCGGGACAGCCAGGTTCGAGCACACGCTCCCAGGTCCGAAGCCCAGGCCCGTGGCTGCCGGCCTCTCTCCTCTCTCCCCTCCTTCTCGTCCCGCGCTCTTCCCTGAGCTGTGGCCATGTCGTCGGTGGCGCTGGAGATCCTGGGGCTGGGGCTGTGTATCGTGGGCTGGGTAGGCATGATCGTGGCGTGCGGGCTGCCCATGTGGCAAGTGTCCGCCTTCCTGGAGAGCAACATCGTGACGGCGCAGACCATCTGGCAGGGCCTGTGGATGAACTGCGTGGTGCAGAGTACGGGCCAGATGCAGTGTAAGGTGTACGACTCGGTGCTGGCGCTCAAGCCCGAGGTGCAGGCGGGCCGCGCGCTCACTGTGATCGTGGCGCTGCTGGGGCTCGTGGCGCTCATGGTGACCGTGGCTGGCGCGCAGTGCACCACGTGCGTGGCGCCAGGTAAGGCCAAGGCGCGGGTGGCGGCCGCCGGCGGCGCCCTCTACGTTCTCTGTGGCCTCCTGTCGCTGGTGCCCCTCTGCTGGTTCGCCAACATCGTTATCAGCGAGTTCTACGACCCCACGGTGCCCACGTCGCAGAAGCGGGAGATGGGCTCCGCGCTCTATATCGGCTGGGCAGCCACGGCGCTGCTGCTGCTCGGAGGCGGCCTGGTCTGCTGCGGCGCCTGCTCGGCCGCAGCCCGCGAGGATCTCCCCTTCCCGGTCAAGTATTCGGCTCCGAGACGGCCCACGGTGAACGGGGACTACGACAAGAAGAACTACGTCTGAGCTGCACGGAGGCCGGGGGAGCGCGAGGGACCCGCCTGGAGACCCGGGAGCGGGCGCACAGACCTGGACTGAAGCCTAGCGCTCAACCTGCAGGCCCTGGGGCTGGGGGCTTAAAGAGGCACGGGGAATTGGCCCCCCACGCCCTCTCCGATTGCCGCCCTCTCCAGAGCCCGGGAAATTGGGAACCAAAGAGTCATCTGAGAACCTGTGGGTTCTCAGTAGGGTTTGGGCTGCGGACACCTCCTCCACCCCCCGCCCCCTGTCCCACTCTACGCGAATGCCCAGAGCCCAGAACTAAGGGTCCAAGGGCCAGTGGTGCGGGTCCCGCAGACTGCTCCGGGAGTTCCAGGAGCCCCTGAGAGCCACGGAGAAAGAGCCTGAGGAGCTGACTGAGCACGAGGGGGAGGCAGCCATCCTGGTGGACAGCCAAGGCAGCCCCCCACCCTCTGCCCCACTTTGCAGCGATTTCCTCCGGACCGGCTGAAACTGCGCCTTACTAACTCCCTACACTAACCTCCGCCGGGCGAAAGCAGCCGCGGGTCCCAGCCTTTCAGACTTTACACGAACCAGATGGGATATATCTGATGCCCTTATTTTTTGTACTGCAGGTGGCACGGGGTGTAGGAGGGAGGGGAGGCTCCAGGACACGGATTTCTCCCTGTCCCCCTACTGCTTTACCATGACCCGATTGAGCTTCGGGATTTATGAAAGGAACTGAGGACGTTTCTTTCAGGACCCTCTAAACCCGGCTTCTCGGGGCGGTGGAAGCCAAGGGCTGAAACCCAGGTGGCAACGGGTCTGTCCCCACCCAGGGAGGGGGTGCGCCCTTTGGGGGACTCTGTGCCCTCTGTCTGGAGAGGCTTTCCTCTGGGATTTCCGACCCTTAAACTTGGCTCCTCAGCCGGCAGCTGTTTGGGGTCGGCCTTGACACCTGCCCCAGGCTATTCCTTTTTTCAGCTCAAAGCCTGCAGCCCTCTCCCTTCCTACCTTGCCTCCTCTTCCCCCCAAGGGAGGGGGGTTTCCCCCCTAGCCAGGCCCTTCCACTCTGGGAGGATTTTTTAGCTCCTCCTGCCAAATACTTTGTATTTTCAGAGATGCTAAAGAAGTCTTTATTCCAAAGAATCAGTGTTAACTTTGAGAGACTGACTGCCTCCCACCAGCCATAGGCCCAGGACTCTGGGCTTAGATGGAGGGCTGGGTTGGAGGAGTTTAGTAGCCTAGTTCTCTTGCTTTCTAGCTGAGCTATGACCAGCGCCCCCTTCCCCTCTTGTAGGGGACGACAGCTGCCCCTTCCTCCAAAGGGAAGGTGGCTTTAGGCAGCAGGGGACACCCCTTTCCAGTCTACCTGGTGACTTGCCTCCAGGTGGGAGGAGGCTGCTGGTGAGGCACTGTGCCTGGGGTGGGTGATTTGTTGGCTGCTCCGGGATGGCGTGAAGCAGGACTAGGGAAGACTGCTTCTTAGTCCTGAGGGTTGTCTAATCTGGGTTCACCGAAAGGTTTCGGTGTGCCCCTACCTGGTTTCCTTACTAATGTGTCAGACTGGCCTAGGTGTAGAATGGGGGGTTGGGGAGGATCCCTTCCTCTCACACACATACCTCCCACCTGACTTCCTCTTAATGTTCCCCATCAGACCTCAGTTTCCTCCTATGTAAAAACTTGGTTTGCTTTAGACAACTTCCCCCAACCTTGACAGTCTCTGTTCTAAAGACCCTCCCAATTCTAGCTCTGTTCCAAGATCCCTCCAGCTCAGTCTATGTTCTAGGGTCTAAGTTCCCTTCAGCTCAGATGGTCTTTGTTCTAAAATCCTTCCCTATTCTGACATTCTGTTTTAAAGGGTCTTCCACCTTTGACAGTCTGGGATTCTGTGTGTCAGAGGCTTCCCAGGATTGCTGGAACGACAGGGACCTGCCACTTCCCCTCCTAGTCACTTCCTGGGTTAAGCAGCCCATGGAAGCCCAGTGTGGGAACGGCAGGAGGAGTTGTGCCCAGTCTGGCTGGGGGAACAGGCTTTGAGTCACTCAGAGTCAGGAGGAGAAGCCTGAGCCACAGAAGAGCCCTGAATCCAGCAGGCAGATGCAAGCCTAGTGCTGGAGGAGGCTGACATTTCTGAAGACTTTGAGCTCCTTCCTGCACTCTCTCCAAAGAGTGCTTGACCCCTGCCCTTTAATCTCACTCTCAGAGCACTGCTTACTCCTCTCTGGGTCTTTGTCCCGAGTAAAATGAGGGGGTTTGAGGCAATGACCAACCATGATTGATTGGGGATGCATGGTGAGGGAAGGGCAACTTCAGAGCAGAGAGGGGCAGCTTTTTGGACACATGTGGCCAATGGAAATTAATATGGGCCTGCCAATCTTTTTGTGTTACAAAAAAATAATGGGTGGGGGCAAGTTGAGATGTTAAACTAAATGGCCAACAAGTCCAAAAATAGCAAAATTGGAGGGACCTCAAACACAATTAGCTCAAGCCTACTTGAAATCTTTTGCTTGGGAAGGCTTGGGATTTTTTTTCAACCTTTCACTATAAAATATCAGATTGGAGGGCACTATGGAAAGTAGCTTTGGGAGATTTTTAGTTGAATTTAAAATTTTTTTCCTATGATCGCACGTTTTTAATTCTATATCAGACTGCTTGCTGTTTGGGGACTGGGGAGGGAGAAAAATTTGGAACTCAAAATCCTATAAAAATGAATGTTGAAAACTATCTTTACATGTAATTGGAAAAAATAAAATTCTATTAAATGTCTTCATGAACATAAATTTGTACTACTTATTTGGAGTAATTAATGTCATTTGAAAAAAATGGTTTTTTCCTTCCCTTCCTCCAAAAAAAAAAAATCCATCTTAAATTTTATGACTCAATTAAGCCAGTGGTCTTATCTGTTGGCAGCAGTGCTGATGGCCTGCAGCAGGGCCCCAGGGCAGCTTTCTGTTCCTAGGGTTCTGATCGCTGGCTCAGGCTCCAGGTAGCAGACGTCACTCTCTGAACCTTTTTGTGGCTTGGGCACTGAGTGCTGTCACATAACACCAAGTCCTTGTCCCCTTCAGACCTTAGACTCACCTAATTTTACAGATGCATCCCCGAAAAAATAAGTTCCCACACAACATCCCACAGCTAGTTATCGGCAGAGCCAGTAACCCAGGCCAAGGCAATATGCATTTATTAAGAGCTTACTGTGTACTAGATTCTGGGGGAAGTAGGGTGGCTCACAGTGGGCAAAGTCCAGAGAGTTGGAAGTGGAGCCCAGAGAGGAAGGGGAGTGTAGCCACCCCAACACTTTCCTTCTCAGGGAAGAGCCAGCTGATCAGTGCAAAGTTGTATGGGGCATATCTACGCATGTGCTCAGCTGCTTATGTCTGTGGCACTCTAGGTGTCTGGGGCACATCCCAAGCCTCCACCATGGACACACTGTCACTGCTGAGCTAAAGTGCAGGGGCTGCTGGGGCATGAGGATAGATTCATCCCACTTAGGCCACAGGTTCCCCATGCCTCCTCAGAATTAGTCTACTGCCAGCCCCAGGGAGCCCCTTTATAGATAAGCCCTGGACTTGAAGTGGGAGGCTGTAGGTGATCAGTCAAACTAAGCCTGTTTCCTCATCTGTAAAATGAGGTAGGGCTATTTGGTTTCTCAGTCCTAGGACCAAAACATCCAAGTGCCAGATTTCCCCCTACATTCTAGCCCCTCTAAAGATAGCATTCCTATGACGTTTCTGGTTTAGTTCACAACCACTCTGAGGGGGTAACTGCATATTTTATCACTTTTTTAGTTAAGGAAACTGAGGCTCAGAAGGAACACGACCTGCCCCAAATCACACAGCCAGGAGGGGCTGGGGCTCGGATTCTCAGCCAGATGCCCTGCTTCAGCTTCCAGAATGGGGTATTCAGATACCTCAATAACAGGATTCTGGAGGAATTTATGGGGACCTGGCCCTCCCTGTGCACTCCTTTTGCTATTTGGTGCCTCCTTCCCAGTGCCTTGGTATTGTAGGGGAGGGAGAGGGACCAGGTTGGAGACTGGAGGAGGGATTCACAGGAATGTGCTTAGAAACACAGGAGCTTCAGAAAGACAGCTCAGCACATTCCCCAGAGGCAGGACCCATCTGGCAGTGGGGAGGGGGAGTGAAGGAGAGACTCTAAGCTTCCCCCCACCAAGGATGTTGCCCAGCACAGCCCTATCAGACTGCAGAGGGAGGGGGATGTGAACTGGGCTGTCTTCTTTCCCAGCCTCCCCAACACATATACCTCCAGTCCCTGGGGATCTTCCCCCAGGCCCCCTCCCTATCCCACCGGGTAGGAACACCGTGTACCAGCCCAGTGCCAACAATAGGAAGCAGAGGAAGGAGAAACATTGCCTTGCCCACTCTGCCCCACCCTGCCCCAAGCAGGCACCTAGTCACTCCAGGTCCTGAGCAGAGCTCTGGACATCTGTGGAGTGTGTAGAGAGAAGGCAACGGGGAGATGAGAGAGGAGAAAGGAAGAAAGAGAGGGAGGGAAAGTGAGAGGGAGGAAGAGAGGAAGGGAAGGGGAGAGGGAGAAAGGGAGGGAAAGGGTGAGGGAGAAAGGAAGAGAGGGAGATGGAAGGGAAGGGTAAGAAAGCTATAGAAGGAACATAAGGTCGGAGAGGAGTGGGGCAAGTGTTTGCCGGGAGAGAACAGGAGGAAAAGTACAAGGAAGGGCCAGGTGGAGAGAAGAGAGCCAAGGAGAAGTTCAGGTTAGGGAGAAAGGAGGGGAAATGGAGGCTTTAAGGAGTAAGACAATAAGGGGAAAAGAAAGCAGAGGGTGAGGGGACAGAAACAGGGAAGAAGGAAGGACAAGATGAGAAGGGAGCAAACGGGAAGCATGGGACCTGATTCAGAAGAGGAAAGGAGGATGGGGAATAAAGGAGCAGGGAGGGCTGAGGGCAAGGTGGCTGGGTGTGGGAGATCCCTGGGAGTCGGGTTGTCCCTTTGTCTCACAGGGACCCAGGGGCAGAGGCCAGTGACCAGCCTGGCTTTGAGCCAAGAATCACCGTTAGCTCCCAGAGGGTCAGAAGGGCAGCCGCACCATCTGGCAGGCCCCGGTGCCAGCACATTACCTCAGTGAGCCCTGCTGCTCCTTTTAGGGACTTTGGGCGGCAGGAGATGGGTGGAGGCCAGAGCCTGGACAGGGCAGCGGTCCAGCCAAGCCCAGGGTGTGACACAGACTGCGGTGAAGAGTCCTGGTGCAGCTGCCTGTGTGGCCGTGGCCCAGTCCCTTCTGATCTCTAGATGCCATCCCACTCTCCAAGCCCCTAATTCTGACCTGGAGCCCTTTGAATTTGTGAGCTGGAGGCCCACAGGGCAAATCTCAAAGGGTCACTTGGCTCTTACTGGGCAAACACGAGGGGTCTCTCCCAGTGTGGCCACCCGGGAGGCAGCGCCAGGCCACCAGGCTGCAGGGCTGCTGTGCAGCCTTCCCCAAAGTCTGCCCTGGAGGCTCCCGGGGCTTCTGCTTACCAACTTGGGAGAAGCTGGCCCCAGGGCCCCTCCCTACTTATCCCTTAGGCTTCTTTGAGACTGAAAAAAGGAGGCAGAAGGAAATACTATTTGTTATCAACATTGTTTTAAGGTCTGTAAGGCACTTTACAAACATCTCCTTTGACCTCCACAACCCTGGGAGGCAGGGGATATTGAGATCCCTGGTTTACAAATGAGGAAACTAAGGCAGACAGACCGAATGATAGGCTGAGGTAAAAGTCTAAGGCAGGATGTGAGCATGCGTCTTCCTGACCCCAGGTCCAGTGCTCTGTCCACTGCGTGGCCTCACTGCAAAGGGACACAGAAGAGGGAGCCAGAAGAGGGAGAATGCCGATGTGGGGGGGAAGGGTCAAGCCAGCTTCCAGGTCCCTCATGCAGAGGCAGGTCCCCTTGGCCTGCGCCCGTGATCGCCAGGGTCCTCCAGCCTTTGAGAGGCTGCAGAGAGGAAGCCGGGAGGTAAGCAGAGGCCAAGGCGAGTGAGACACGGGCCACAGGCTGAGGCTGCCCTAAGTGGAGGTCTCTGCCCACACGGTGACATCTGGGAGGGACTGACGCCCTTCTCATCATCAGCTGGTTATCCGAGCACAGAACAATGTTATCTGTCTCCCCGCATGCTCAGGGAAGGGGGAAGAGGCAGGAGGGAGGCCCTTTTCCAACTTGGAAAGCCAGTCAAGTGGGAGCCCATAACTCAGCCCTAAATCACCAAGCTCTTGGGCTTCCCCAAGGGTATCTCTGCAGGTCAGCCGCCCTGTACTTTTCCAAAACACATTCCCTGGCTGGATAGATACTGAAACCCAGCCCCTTTGGGAAACAAAACACCCTGGCTGGACCGCCCACCCACCTCATCCCTAGCAAACGTCCCCATTCCACAGGGTCAAAGGGAGGAAGGGGATGGCAGCGTTCCAGCCCAGAGACTGACTGCGCCCACTGCTGGCCAGCTGCGGGGCCAGACAGGCTGGGTCTGAGCCCCAGCTCTATAGAAGTGTGGAGGGCCCTCCCCCAAGCTCTGCTCAGCTGGGCTCCCCTCAATGAGCCTCATGGTCCTCGATGGAGGATGAGAGCATCTCTAATGTCCCTGGGATCCAAGGGCTCGACCAAGGTCACCCAGCTGGTAACGACCCACCCCTGGCCACCGTGGGAGGGAGGGAGGCATGGAGCAAGCCTTGACCCACGGACCCCACGGACACACTTACACCACCTGGCTGCCAGGAGAGCTAGCAAAGAACAGGGCCAAAGCAAGACCAATCGAGGTCTGTGAGTTCTTCTGAGGGTGCAGAAGGGTCAGCGAAGACTAAGCCCAGGGCCTAGGCCAGGCAGCGTCTCCACCAGATGAGAACCAAGCAGCCTCTGGGGTCCATGGGAGCCAAGGCTCAGCAAGGAATTCAAGAAGGGACTAAGCCCTGAAAAGGGCGCTTTATTGCATTGAAGGACAGAATCGCCTTTCCCTAGAGCTAAAATCTCGTTAATAATTTACAGCCAGTCTATAAAAGCATCACAAACGTGCAGCCAATATTTACAATCCAGATGAATGTAGAAAATCCTGTGGAAGGATTCCAGGAGCTGAAGGGAGAAAAAGAAGAGACGAGGTGAGCCCTGAGCTCAGTGACAAGGCAGAGGAAGGGCACAGCACGCCTATTTCACTGAGCAGAAAACTGAGTCTCTGCAGGGTACCTGGCCTGGCAGCCTTGAGGGGTGGGGGAGGGGGGACAGGGCTCCTTTCAAGGAGGGCTTTATTCATAGACTCATATACAGTGCCTGGCACACAGCTGGTGCTTAATAAATGCCTGCTGATTGATCGACTGGATTATTGGAGGGAGGGGGAAGACTGTTTTGAGGAAACCCTAAGTGAATGGGAGAAAGGCAAAGGCAGAGCACAGAGAAGGCTGGTTTGGAGGAGGGAGCCCTTGCCCTTGCTCTGGGCCCGGGCAGCTCTAAGTTACAGAGGCGCAGTCAGGCAGCACTGGTGGAAAGGAAGGAGGGTCCCAGAAACCATTCTACAGAGGAGGAAACTGAGGCCCACAGGGGCAATCTGAAGGTCCATTTGATCTCCATGCTCCCTGGGGAAGGACACACCCTAAGGATCCCATTTTACAGGTGATGAAGTGGAGGAAGACCGGGACCCACCAGGACCAGAGAGGGCTCTCCCACCCCGGGGAGATGCTGACCCTCTCTGCCAGCTAGGTGACCTCGGGCAAATCTTAGCTTCTCTGGGCCCATCTCCCCATCTGGACTCATAGACAAGAAGATCTGAATTCAAATCCTGTTTCATCCTAACTAGCGGGACTCCAAGCACTTGACTGCTTCCTTTAGACTCAGTTTCCTCATCTCTAAGATGGGGGCGGAAGATATGGTGCATGAGACTGTTATAAACATGCACATTGTCACCAATGTCAATCATTCCTGCTCCAGCTCCAAGTCCAGGCCCCTGGCACCACAAGAGACACTCACCCTCAGGAGAGCAGAGAGATCAGCGCGTCCAGGAGCTTGCCTCGGTCTTCCACCTTGAGCTCAATCACTGAATAAATGGGGGACACACAGTGTTGGGGTGGAGAGAAGATGAATCATGTGGAAATTCCAGTCCCCCCCAAAGGCTAGTGGGCATCTCTGCCCACATCCCCAGGGTTACGGGGGCTCCTTCCTCCCACCCTCATCATCCTTGGGAGCTGCAATGTTGGTCTGACAAACCAGAGGAAGCCAGATCGAGGGGTGGGAGAGGAGCAGCCTGTAAACAGAAGGGCCTACAGTGACAGATAGGGGCGGGGACCCAGATTCCTCAGGGTGTTACTAAAGACAATGACCTCCAGGGAGCCAAACAGGCACCTGCCATCAAAGGGGGCTTTCTAAAAAGCTACAGTGTGAGCGCAGCTTCTATGCCATGAAATGCAGCCCTGAAGAGCAAGAGCAAGGGCCCAGACACAGGCCTGCAGCCCTCATTGGACAGGAGGGGAAACTGAGGCCACCCCCACTCGGGGGAGAGAACTGCCCAGGGTCCCAGAGCCAGGAATAGCTGAGCCTGGGCTGAATCCCCCACCCACGACACACATCTGGGAGCCACAAATGTGGCAGAGGCCACCTGGCAAAGGCAAGTATTCCCTCTCTTCTCTTTCTCCCTCTTCTCTCCCTCTTTCTCCTTTCTTTCTCCTCTCCCTCCCTCTCTCTCCTTTCCCTCCCTCCTTCTTTCTTTTTCCTCTCCCTCCTTCTCTCCCCCTCTTTCTT